>JAZKJV010002809.1:0-600000 GCA_037367405.1 Ottelia alismoides
TTTGCAAGACAAGGAAATTCTCCCTCTCAACACATCTAGACATATGGATGGACTTTTTTCAGGGAAGGGTAGCATTAGGAAGTTAATGCGTACTCTAACAACTAAAATTTGAAAAATACATATTTGTAAGGATGCATGCTTTATAATAAAATATCAAGCAAGAATTCTTTGTTGATTGAACTAAATTGATATTAATATAATATGATTGAATTAGTGTGATCATATTATTAACATTCTACAGTTAAAATAACCGGAATTCTCTTAGAAGGATTGTTCACAAGAATATGATTCAAAATGATCAATTGAATGTTGAATGAGATACGGAGGATCGTATGATGACCTCCATAGTCTCCTGTCAATGTGAAGGGTACCATCACCATGGATTGTACAATGGGGACACATATGAAAAGTCATAGTTCCAACGTACAAGAATACATGGATCAGAATCTCTGCTTGTCGTAAGAGTCACACAGAATGCATAGTGACCCCAATACTATTCCCCATAAAATTGAGGCAGTATTGGATTGTGAATAGCAAGTTCTATTCATGTTGATGATTTATTCGATTGGTAATAGTCAAAATCATCTTAATGGTGGTGGACTCAGATGTTAAAAATTGAATTGGGAATGTAAGTTGGAGTTGGAAGGCGGAAAGTGTTTTCGCATTATTCATCAGAGTTGCATGTTTTCATATAATTGAGGTGTGACAAGGGTGGAAGAGATATCTCAGAACTTGCTAGAGATATAGCGGAAAGTGTTTCTCTTACTTTAAAAGTTGGATAAGGGAGTGAACTTTTAAAGTATCAAAATACAAGAACTTTATCCTTACCCAAGGAGAATGTATATATACCTATATAATAATAAGTGCATTTCTTAATCTCATATTAAATCCATGAACCCACTCACCAAGATTCTAAAGGTCAACCAGTTAACTGACCAAATTAGTCAGATTGACTCCGTAATTTGAAACTTGTTCTTTCTGTTGACTGTATCAGGTATGTGCTCAAGAAAACCATGTATAAGAACCCTCTTTTAGCGAAAGAAATTCAATTTAAAAATAAATATGTAGATGATCACTCGTTGATCCGTTGTTATATTCTGGGGCCTCTGTCCAATGTGCTTCAGAAGCAACATGTGGATATTCAGAATGCCCATGATATAGTGAAATAACTTATATGCTGCAAGATGCAAGAAAGGATCTTTGTCAAGGATAATGTAATCGAAATGTTTGGTTAGATCTCTGAGCTGGAGACCCTTAGGACAGAGATAGATGCATATATATACTGCAAGATGCAAGAATGGACCTCAGTTAAGGACCACATAATCAAAATATTTGGTTAGCTTTATGAGTTGGAGACCCTTATAGTAGAGATGGATGCATATATGCAGTCTGACTTCATTCTTCTATTTCTACCCAAGTCTTTCAACAACTTTGCGGTATTGTGTCACATGAACAAGTTGAGGTTGACAAATGTTGAACTCAGGGCTTCGTTGAAGTTTACAAAGGAGGTCATAAAGAAAGAGAATCATTCTAGCAGTGCAATGGTTCCACAAGTAAATAGGAAGTGCAGTCGAAAGCATGTGGTCGAAATGGTCTGGTTCAAAAGAAGAAGGGTCAAAGTGTTGTCTCGTCTTTGCAAGCTTCCATACATTTTCCATCCAATAAAATGAATGTTTATCATCGCCGTACAAATCTAGGGCACTGGAAGAGAAATTGTCCGTATTATCTGAAAACCTTAGAGAAAGGAAAAGGTAATGCTCCAGCACGTACAAAATCTACTTTTGTCATTGAAACCTATTTTCTTGTAGGACGAGAAGGTAGTTGAGTCAATGATTCTAGTGCTTTTGTTCATGTATGCAATTTGTTATATCTATTTCAGGGAATCGAAAATCTTAATGGAGGGGAGATAATCATTCAAATGTGATATTCAACTATTTGTAGCAGTCATTGTCGTAACATGCAAATTATCATTATCAAGTAGGATAATCCTAGTACTTAGAGAGTGTCTCTATGTTCCAGATGATACAAGGAACTTAATATCTATATCTAAGATGGTTGGACATGGATATATGTTCTTATTTTATAATAAATTTGTCATAAGTCATTTTGATACTATATTATGAAAGGTTTTCTAACTTCTGTTAGATTTATGAATTGTGCATTAATGATTGTGTCAAGAATGTTGCAACCATTGATAAAAACCCTGAGAGACCTAGAGAGGATGGAGATCATTTAGCCATGGTCTGTTATCAATGGTTCGATCATTTATGTACTGATAGGATCAATAGATTGGTAAAGGATGGACCACCAGATTTTCTGGAAATCCAAAATTTTCCTACCTATGAACATGTATTTTGGGTAAAATGACCAGAGCACCCTCCCAAAATAAGGGTATACGATGCGAAGGTATACTTAACCTTATACATACTTATGTATGTGGACCCCTTAGTATCGCGACATGTAATGGGTATAGATAGCATATGACATTTATTGATGATCATTCATGATACGGGGTTATCTTCCTATTACTCACAAGTCTAAAACCTTTGAAAAATAATTCAAAGAATTCATGCCTTTGGTTGAGAGCCAAACCAATAGAAAGATTAAACGAATTCGATATGATCAAGGTGGAGAGTATCTCTCAGGTGAATTCAAGGAATATCTTAAAGAGAGGAATTCTATCCAATCTCACTCCTCTTGAAACTCCCCAACTAAATAACGTTGTCACAACATGACAATAATGGATATGATCGGATCAATGATGAGTAAAGTACAATTACCTCTTAGTTTTTAGAGATATGCATTAGAGACTACAACATATATCTTTAACAAGATTTCAAGGGTAATCCATACTCGAGACCCCTCATGAGCTTTATTTTGGAATCAAGCCTAGTGTTGTACACTTGAGGATTTGGGGTTGCTTGATCCATGCTAAAAACATAGATGCAAGTAAGCTAGAATTCGATACTGTAGATTATTACTTCATTGGGTAGATACCAACTTTATGACACCGAGACTCAAAATGTATTCCTCTCTAGGGAAAGTCCTTGGAGGATGACTTCCTTAAAAGTCAAGATAAGAATGAAGTGAAGGAACTCATAGAATTCTCTAAGGATAATGTAATTTACAAACCGGAAACTAAAGCTGAAGAGTTAATTGAAGATAAAAAACCCATACTTCTTCGAAAGAGTTTAAGGATGGCTAGATGATGAATCTCCATTTCATCACCTTTATTCTATCATTTTGGCCTTAAAAATCCTATCTAATGCATGAAAATATCATTAATTTTTATAAAATAGCACCCATCATTTATTACATTTATTGTGTAAATAATACAATTTTTAATGCCAAAATTATTGAATAAAGAGAAGGAAAGAAAAAGGAATAAAATACCGAAGATATTTTATGACCTTGAACCCTGAGACCAAGTCAAGAATTGAGTTGGTTGATAAGGAATAAAGTAGGGGGAGATAAGGGCCAAAAATAGAATAAGAACCCAATTCTTTTATTTATTATTTGTGCATTTTTGACACCTATTTTATTCTTTATTATTTATTTATCAAATAAAGAAACTTTGTACATGAAAGTTGTAGAAAATAATGTAAATAAAAATATAAAATTGAGTCTGTACAAAAATAATACACAGTGTGCATTTTATACACATAATGAAAAGTTAAAAATCCAACTTCACAGACCCATATCTTTCAAATAGAACATCAAAACATATAAAATCACCACTAATTGCATATAAACTATCACAAGCTATTTAATGGTGACGGTTTCATATTTTTTAGAGTTATTGTGTGAAAGTTAGGTTTTTAACCCCCATTGTGTATTATACCGATTAAAATATTCATTTTATTCATTCGTTATTAATTTTACAAATTTATGTTTTTGTAAATTTTTAAATATTATTTACAACAAATGTACATATTAAAACTATAATAAAACCAAAAATAAAATGTAAAACAAAATAAGTCTATAAAAAATAGACAAAATACCTATGTTATACAAAATACATGTATATAAATAAAAGTGGATCATATTATTTTATTCTTTATTCTTTCATATTTTTATAATATTGTAAATATTATCTATGTTCTACTAAATAAAAAACCAAAATAAAACCTAATAAAATACATTAAAATAAAAAGATGTACATAAAACATAGGTAAAATACCTATAAATATACCTATCAAATATACATATCTATTTATTTAAGTGTATAAGTAATATTATAAAAATATAATAAAAATATATTTATATTCATAAAAATAAATTATCAATTTATAAAATTAAATCATAAAATAATAAAATAATATATACAAAATAAAAATAAAAATGTATAAAACATAGATGAATATACCTATTAATATACTATTAAAAACTAACTTGTAATAAAATGCACAAAAAAACAAATAAAATCATATTAAAATACTACATTAAATAATAAACATTTTTATTTTATACTCAAAAATTAATAAAATCATTTATTATTTTAGTTAATTATTCTTTAATAAAACCTCCTATTTTGTCATTTTGTGTCCAACGTGGACCAATCACCGACCGTCAAAAGTTGACTACCAGTCAACTCACCCCTCCATCCTCCAGATTTGACGTGGTTGTCTTATCCCCATTTCCTCCCTTTTTCCCTGGTGGACCATCACTCAATCACGATCGATCTCTTCAGAAGATATTATCTTTGATCATTGTAGATACACGCTGAGCCCTCTAATCATTTGTATATATGCCCAACCTCGCCCATTCGCCCGATAAATAAGGGTGCGTCACTATGTCTATAAATAATGGTCTTCAGTCCTCCTTCCAAGTTTGGTCACCATTAAGCATATAGGAGCCCCAATTTAGAGTCTAGGAGGAGTCCTCGTGATAGGGGGAGTGTTTTCAACGCCAGGCCAAGCTCCAGGAGCGAGGGGTGCACCCACGACTGCCCCTCACTGACGACCCTGCTCCTTGGGCAATCCCAAGTATAAGAGCTGCATTCTTATCCTTTCTTTTACTCGCATTTAATCTTAGCTTCAATTTCCAGTACTTAGAGTAAGCTTTAGTTAATTAGATTAGGGTAATCGTTCATCCACGTACTTCGTCGGAGTTGAGCTCCGGCGAGCTCCTCCGCGCATCATCATCGCCTCTCTGTCGTCCCCTCCACGCCCATTTCATTCCTTGACCCCTTCCGAACATGCCGCACATCTCTGTTCCCCCAGATCCCTAGTGGATCTGGACATCCGCTCTCCAAGCTCCGCTGTACACCGGATATCATCGCCCGTCTCCATACCCACCCCATTGCACACCTAACCGAGTCGAGGCACATTGCCCTCGACCCGTGAGTCTAGTTTTGCAGGTCCCAAGAGCTAAAGAGGCACCTGGAGGCAAAATTGAACTTCACTGGAGGTACCTGGAGCACCTCCCCTTCCCCGACCTCGTGGGGCTACTCCGGAGCTCCTCCGCCCATCCTGATACCTCCAACAAGTAGAGGACCTTGCCGGGAGTCTATCTGGCCCCCTTGGAGCATCAAAGCCCACCAGAGGAGTAAGATCTGGCCGGAGGAAGTTCGCCCAGGAGAACCTTCCTCCTTGTTCTTCGTCTTCACCTCTCCATCGTCGGATCAAGAACGACGACCCAGTTGGATCCCCAACCATTGGATGCAGCCACGCCAACACCATAGGATCATCCCAGCTGATTTAATCAAGTTCGTCTAAGGGCAAAGCGGTATCGACCGTTGGATGCGCTCCACGTGGATAAGTGAGTTAGCCAGCGTCTTCAGATCATGCAATAAAGGGTAAATTTCATATTCACCCCTGCATGTTTGTAATTAATATTTAGCCTTTTAAATAAAAGTTAGCATTTAAAAATAAATGGACATTTTGCAAATAGGCCCCTATATTTATGTAAATTACATTTGAGTCTAGTCCAGCTCAGCTCACATGTCTAGGATAAGACCCGATTTATGGCACTAAAATAATGTTAAATCCATCACTAGATCACCTAAAAATATGGATTCCATGTGTTTGAAGAATATGACAATGATCGTTCTTCATATGATGAAGCACTCATGGATCATGACATTGTTAGATGGATGCTAGCTATGAAATATGAAATAGACTCCATGCACAAGAATGGTGTATTGATCATAGTGGATCCACCTAAAGGGGTAAAATCCATTGGGTTTGAATGGATCTTCAAGAGAAAAAGGAACCTGATGGAAAGGTAGAGATCTTCAAGAGACGACTCGTGGTCAAAGGCTACACATAGAAAAAAGGCATCGACTACAATGAGACATTCTCTCATGTAGTCATGCTTAAGTCTATCAGAACATTGCTAGCTATAGTTGCATAACTTGACTACAACATCCGGTAGGTGGATGTCAAGACCACATTCCTCAACGGATACCTTGAGGATGATATGTACATGAAGTAGCCATGGGCTTCATGACCGAGGAAGGCAAAGTGTGCAAGTTGAAAAAGTCCATCTACATGCTCAAACATGATTCTCATAGTTGGAACATTGGATTCGATGAGACCATAAAAAGTTATGATTCATTTAGAATCATAATGAGCCATGTATATAAAAGAAGATTAGTGGAGCACTTTTTGTCCATCGTGCTTTACGTAGATGAGGTTCTTATAAATGGGAATAATATAGGGATGACAATTAGTGTTACGATCCAGTTGTCCCATACCTTTAAGATGAAAGATCTTGGAGAAGCCTCTTACACCTTAAGTTTGAAGCTATTCAAAAATCGAGAAAAGGGGATTTTGGGACTATCAAAACAAGGATACATCAAAGGTTCCATATGGACCACTCAAAGATAGTCTACATCCCCTTAAGACATTGTATACACCTATATAAAGGGATGGCTCCTCAAACTATTGAGGATAGAAAAGCCATGGCTGGATGCCCTTATACCTCAACTATAGGAAATATAATGTACTCCATGATGTGTACTAGACTAGATATCTACCTTGTTGTGGGAGTGGTAAGTCAACATCAGGGTTCATATTCCTATTGAACGATGGTGATGAGAGCAGAAAAGTAGGAATCAGGATACTACGACTGATTCAACAACAAAAGCTGATTACATTATCGCATCAAATGCAACAAAGGAGGCACTGTTCTTGCGCAAGTTCATCTTGGTGCTGGGCATGGTTTTCTTAGATACTCCCATGACGTTACTCTACAATAACACAGAATCCATTGCTCAGGAAAAGGAACCCATGTGGCATCAAAAGAGCAAGCACATGGCGAGAAAATACCACATTGTACAAGAGATACAAAAGCGTAGTTATATCATAATCACTAAGGTTTCCTCTGCTGACAACATCATCTATTCCCTTGTCAAACCTTTCTCCTGAAATATTTTTGAATATACCTTATTATCAACTGAAAGTGTTAGATTGAGGACTCAACCACACCATCACATGATTATAAAGAGGAAATCTCCAACATTAGAAGGAGATGTCAATCATATACTCCAAAGGTTGACATCCAACCGACCTCTTGATGTTGGCCCTTTGACAGGAATAGATATTCAGAGGTGTTGGGTGATTTAAGTCAAATAGTAGACTTAAACAAAATTGAGCTAACAAAGACCTATGTTGTATATTGTCATGATATAGGCACATATCTTCTAACCGGAGAAAAATGTATCACTATATCTCTGAATATGTACATTTGCCTAACTAAGGTCTATATACTGACACACTAGTTTGCATATGAAGGCATATGAGTAATACGATTTCTCAAAGGGATCATACATGTTTACTGCTGAACAAAAAGACATGAGCTAACCAATAAGATATTGTGATAAATCGATGGTCATCTTATTTTGGAAACTATATTGGATTTGTAGATATGATATATGCTTTTGGAAAGTGTATAATCGATACTAGCTTACAATTATCAAATGATAAACTTAATGATAAAACTATGAAGAAGACGGTTCAAAGGAGATCATAACTTCATGTTTAATCACGGTCTTCCAGTATGGGGGATGTACGTGTATTAGGAATACTCAAGGGCGATGTGATCTTAAATTAATTGTATACCATGATACTTCCATTCTGAGGGAGGGATGAAACAAGTTTGGATTTTAGTGACTTCGTCAACTGAACTAGTTATCTGTTCTTAGTTCAAATAATGAATATTGATTTGAATTAGATTCAAGTATAATGAGAATATAGTATACTTTGTATGATATGATACACTGAGAGATCTTTCATATCTGGATATAACGTTGAATCTCAATATATAAGTGATGAATATCCATTTCATCACCTTTATTATATCATTTTGACCTTAAAAACCATGGCTAATGCATATAAATAGCATCAATTTGTGCATAATAGCATTCATTATTTATTGTATTATTTGTATATAAAATAAGGTTTTGAATGCCAAAATTATAGAATAAAGAGAAGAAAAGAAAAAGGAATAAAATAGTGAAGATATTTTATGACCCTAAATCCTGAGACCAATTCAAGAATTGAGTTGGCCGACAAGGAATAAAGTAGGGGGAGATAAGGGCAAAAAATAGAATAAAAATCCCATTTATTCATTCTTTATTTATGCATTTTTAACACTTATTTTATTCTTCATTATTTATTTATCAAATAAAGGAAGTTTGTACATAAAAGTTGTAGATAATAATTTAAATAAAAATACAAAATTGAGTTTGTACAAAAATAATACACAATGTGCATTTTATACACAAAATAAAAAGCCAAAAACCAAACTTCACAGACCCATATCTTTCAAATAAAAACTCAAAACATATAAAAATTACTCTAATTGTATATAATTTTTCACAAGATATTTAATGGTGGTGGTTTTATATTTTTTGGATTTATTGTGTGAAAGTTAGGTTTTTGACCCCTATAGTACATATACCCGATTAAAATAATCATTTTATTCATCCCTTATTATTTTTACAAATTCTTATTTTTACAACGTTGTAAAATTATCTACGACATATTGTATATTAAAACTAAAATAAAACCAAAAAATCAAATTAAAATAAAATAAATCTATGTGAAAACATAGATAAAATATACATGTATAAATAAAATGGGAAATATATTCTTTCATTTTATTATTATTTTTATTTTTTAATAATGCAAATAATATATATATTCTATTAAAATACAAAACCAAGATAAAACTCAATAAAATACATTAAAATAAAACAGTGTATATAAAACATAGGTAAAATACCTATAAATATACCTATAGAATAAGAGTTTAATGGGGCTGCCCCCGCACCGTTTTCGGCATTTTTTTATTTTTTTTAAAATATCGCCATTTATATTCATCTCTATATCCCTCCTATATGCCATTCGAATTTCGTCAGAAATAGAGACCCCTACGACCTCCATCCAGAAAGTCATTTTTTAACGGTAACATGATTTTTTAAATCGACACCATCTCGGTGGAGGCCGTAGGAGTCTCTGTTTCTGACGAAATTCGAATGGCATATAGGAGGGATATAGGGATGAATATACATGGCGATATTTTTCAAAAAAAAATAAAAAAACATCGAAAACGACGCGGGGGCAGCCATTGTTGGCTGTCCCAAGGGCGTAGCCTCATTAAACTCATAGAATAAACATATCTATCTATTTAAGTATACAAATAACATCATAAAAATAAAATAAAAATATATTTTTACTCACAAAAAAGTTATAAATATATAAAATAAAATAATAAAATAATAAAAATAAAATAGGCAAAATTAAAATAAAAATGTACAAAATATATGTAATTATACCTATAAAATAAGCTATTAAAAATAAACTTGTAATACAATACACCAAAAAATAAATAAAATCATAATAATATACTACATAAAATAATAAAAAATTTTATGTATACTCAAAAATTAATAAAATAATTTACCATTTTAAATTAATTTTTCGAATAAAACTTGTTATTTTGTCGTTTAGCGGCTGACATGGACCAATAGGGTCGCATCAAATGTTGACCATGGTCAATTGCTTCCTCTGCTCTGGATTTGACGTGCAGACTGGTTTTCCCACGATTTCCTCCCTTTTTCCTGGACGTCTAGGTGCTAAATCGCCTTCGTTTCCTTCATACAAAATAACCATCGATCATTGTACATACACGCCATGCATTCTAATCGCGTGTACATACACCCAAATCATTGTTTTTAGCCGGTCAATAAGGATGCTCAACAAGGTCTATAAATAAAATCCTCTACCTCCTTCAAATTTGGTCATCATCTCGAGTTTAGGAAGCCTCGTCTTGGATCCAGATAGTCTTCTCGTGACAGGGGAAATCGATTTGCGACCAGGCAGAGCTCCAGGAGCACGGAGATGCACTGACGAATCTCGTATTCATCATGCTAAAAGCCGTAAATTAAACCCCCTGCTTAATCAATCCAATAAAAATACCCATCAATTCGTTATTATTATCCTGTATTATATTGTGTATAATTGCCCTTATTTATTTGTATTTAATTTCTCTTATTTTTCTTGTATTTATTTTATCTTCAAAAACCCCTAAAAATTAGGTAGAATAATTGTCTATAAATCAATGACCTTTGAAAAGCCCAAAAAATACAAAAACATCTCAAAACCACAAAATCGGTATTCTTATCCCCCTAAAAATACCCCCAAAATTACGCTTTGTACAAATGATCTCTTTTGGCTTTTTGACCAACATGAAAGTTGTATATATCGTCGAGAGACGAGCAACTTTCATGTTTTGACTTTTTTCCTAATTTTGCCGCTAACTATTTCTTTTATAATTTTATTTGTAATTTTACTTTGAACTTTTCTTATTGGGCCACGTGTCGCCCACTGGGCCGCCCACGTGGCCCGCTCCTCTTTCCGCCACCCGGCACCTCCCTTGGTCGTTGGATCTGCCCCTGATCACCCTCATCTCCGCCGTCCTTTACCGCTCCTTCATCAGCCGTCAGATCTCTGATGAGATCTGATCTTAGCCGCCTACCCCCGCCCCAATCTCAGCCACACGATTCTCTCCATCATCCAACGCTCCTCCTCGCGCCACGTCTCCCATCAACCACTACCGTTCGATCATATCCTATCCTACGCTTACTCAAGTGCCACGTCACCCCTCACCCCTTGCCGTTGGATATCACCCAACTTTCCATCTAGGCCGCTCTTCAGCGCCCATTCCCCACCGCACGATCAGATCCTATGGAGCTAATCTCCACCCTCTACTCACGTACTCATCCCAGTCGTTGGATCGCTAAATCCAATGGTTGGCCAGTCGTCCCCTACCTCTCAGCGCACCCCTCCCCAACCGTTACACCATACGAGACCCTCATCCCCTTCCCTTTTTGGCCGCCAACTCCGGTCATCTTCCCATACCATAACACCTCCCCTCCATCGCCCCTACTTCGGATATCTTCGCGTAACCTCCCTCCAACCTTGCCATCACGCCCAACCATCTTTATCTCCACTCGAAAATGCCTTCTCCCTTCTGTAACGTCCGGCCAACTCCACCGGATTCCACCTACAAATAGCCTCCCTCCGCCGTCGTAACCCCTCGTCCACCATTTCTAGGCTTTAGCCCAGTCTCCCCCACCCCTCCGGTGACAGCGGAGAGGGCGGGGCGTCGAGGTGAAGACGGCTCCCGCCCGGTGTCGACCCACGGTCATTTTGGCCGTGCTGTGGTTGGTTGTGCCACCGCCGAGCTCCGAGGCCCGGCTGACCTCATCGGGCGAAGACCCCAAGGCTCGATTGAGCCTCAACCCAAGCCACTTCCTCCGCCACCAAAACCTTGCTCCGGTAAGGCAATTTATCCCTCGACTTCTCCTAATTATCGCACCACCTCCAGTCACTTATGCCCTCCACCGATCACTCGACCAACTCCGCATGAACACCCACATCCTTGCCGACCCCCTTTCCTTTCTCCAGAGCCTTCCCAGCTCTGACTCCCCTCTTCTCCTCTTCTGTCGGAGAAGAGGCTTACGACCACCACCTCCCATCACCTCCGCGGCCTCCGCTCACTCTCCACTCACTTCACATTCCCTTTGTGCACACTTCGGCTATCAACTGAACTTGCAGGACCCCCAATAGCCGGAGTTGGCATCGGAGCTTCTTCGAGCTTCTCTCCTCCGACGAGGCGACGCCGAACTCATACTTTGGTCAGCACCCGAGCCTCGCCACCCCTCCAGCATCTCCGCCAGAAGCCCAGCTATATTCCTCGACCTTCAGACGACTCCTTGGGGCACATCAGAGCTAAAAGCAGGTCGCCGGAGCTCTGCCTTCTCCGATGACCTACGGAGGAGAATGAAGACACAGGTACCATCCGATCATCTGGATCGGACGACTGAGATGATGACACGTGGTGGACCCGAGCCTTCATCCCAACCTACAGGCTCGGGTCACCCGAACCTCGAGCCGAACCTCCAGACTACGCCACGTGTCCCGAGCCACAGGGTCCTCCCGAGCCTAGGTGCCTCACGTGCGATGCACGTGAGGGCCTGAGTAAATTACACGACAGACCCAGATGTTTTATGAAATTGTAGAATGGCCCCCATGCACATGCCTCGCGTGCGTGCTTGGGTATTTTACAGGGAAGCTCTCCAACTTTTTGGAAATTACAAAAAGGCCCCCACGCGCATGGAAAAATTACACACGGGCCCAGGCAGTTTCTTTTATTTGCATTTAAGTCCCTCCAGGGGCCTAAATGCAATATATACCCTTTTATTTTCTTGTATTTTTATTACAATTATTCCCCTGCATTGTTTTCTTCATAACTTGAGCATCGTAGGTCCAAATTGCATGATTTTAGTGTCATTTTGATCCTTGTTTTGTCCTCTACATCTTAGCATATTTAATTTTCTCATCCGACATCATATTAAATGAAGTGAATTTTTGTGTTAGATGATGACTCTGCTCTACTCATGCTTGCTATGATTGGCTGACTGTTTTTAATGATGGATTAAATTGACTCTGATTTCTATTTCCATTATGATGCTCATATTTTTAGGGCATATTTGTGACCTTTTGTTCTGCATACCTCTAACCTTGCATACTTGCTCATGCATCACTTTAAATTGCATAAAAATCAATTAAAAATTGTATGCATCTTAGTATTGCATTTTAAATTGCATAGTTCATCAGATGGACCTGAAACTGAAATTAATTCACACTTGTGCTTCTTGAATCGAAATTTGATAAATCAATTAAGTAGTCGTGTCCCTGTGTTCGACCTTGATAGACTTGCCAAGTTAAAATACTCCACAACATTCAAAATTTGTGATTTTTGCTGTATCAAATTCGCCTCCTATGATACGACAATTCATCACTATTAAAGAGGCAAATTCGACGTTCATCATGCACCTACGGTGGTTCTCCGACCACCCTGCTCCATGGACACTCCCCAGGTATAAGAGTTGTTCCTTTCTCATTCCTTTTGCTTATTTTAGTTGTAGGTTTAATTTCCTGTCATTAGTTTAAGATTTAGTTAAGTAAATCAATCACAATCTCTCACCCTGTAGGTCGCCGGAGTCGAGCTCCGGTGAGCTCCTCTGTGCGCACTCAGACCATCCTCGCCGTTCTTTTCGCCTCCATATCAACCTTTATCACCTCCCGATCATTACACGTAAATGATTTTGCGAATCGAGGATCACCTCCGCTGCTTCACCGGAGTCCTCTCTGGCCCCCTCATTTTTGGCGTATCCAGCTTCACATTTGGCTGAGGAGGAGCCCCTCGAGCCACTCATTTTTCCTATGCAGTTCTCGCATGCAAAGGAGCCCTCCTGGGCTCAAATCGAGTTGACTTGAAGGACCCCATGCCCCCCTTCTTTCTTGAGCTTGCTAGGCTTCTCCATGGGGTCCTGGACCTTCTTGTGCCCACCTGCAGCTGCGGAAAGCCTTCCCGGACGTGTAGAGCATCTTCACTAGCAAAGAAGACCGCCGAAGGATGAAGAAATCGATGATCGAAGCTCGGAGGTAGGGACCTTCTTCCCTGTTCTTCGAGCGAAGCAGCAATCGTCCGATCAAGGGCGCTGCTCTAGTTTTAATCTCCACCGTCCAACCTCGCCACGTCTCGGCCTTGATGAAGACCCCAGAACTGATCCAGAGTGCTCATTTTTGAAGGGGTATCGGCTCACCAGAACATGCCATATGTCTAAGTGAAGGGAGGATGAGTGTCCGATAACGTACTTATTTTGGGGTAATTGCATATTTAGCCCAACATCTTTTTGTATTTATTATTTGATGCTGTAAATAAAAGTTAGCATTTAAAAATAAGTGGATATTTTGTAAATGGACCCCTAACCTTTTATGTAATTACACTTTGGTCCAGTCCACGTCACCTCACCTGTTGTTCCACGTGAGGTGGCGAAATTGCATGTAAACCCTCACGGGTTCTTGTATTTCTATAAAGTCCAATAAATTGAAATTAATATTGTACAATTTTGCGAAAATTACTGAAAGGCCCCTAGATTACATTATAATTGCATTTTGGTCCCTACGTATATGATGTGTAGCCCACGTTATGGTTAATTTGCAAGTACACCATGGCGGTTCTGTGTATTGTAATAAGGTGTTAAAAAATTAAATAAATGTGTTTTTCTATTGTAATATTTGTGCTGCTGCCCCTGATATTTATTTTATTTGCAAATATACCCCTACCAAGACGTATTTTTGTGCTTTTTGCCTATTTATTAAAAGTACTGACTGTGCTCCTAATAAACCACAAAAATAAGGTTAGATGCTTCTTGCCTTGTAGATTCACACGCATACTTATTTGACAATTTTGGCATTTAATTGATTTAAAAAAAATATAATGAAGCATATATATTCCCTGTTTCCCTATAAAAATTCCAAAAAATAGAAAAATGTTTTTGAAAAATATAAAAAATTTATATGTAGTTTGAATATGTATTTAACGAGTTCAGAAAACAAAAACTCCTAAAAAATAGAAAAAGAAATTGATAAAAATCATAAACCTCCAAAATCCAATAAAAAAGGGATAAAAACCCATCAAAAATATCAAAAATCTATTTTCCATCTTATAATTTTATTTATATTCATATTTATGCATTAAAATTGATTTGGGTAATTTTGGAGTTTTTTTTCTATTTTTAATACTCAAATCAATGTTGGGTATTTATTTAATCCCTTATATGGGATATTTTGAGTTCAAAAATACATAATAAATTAGCGAAAATCCCAGAAAAGTAACAAAAAATAGAAAAATATAAAGATAACAAAAACATTATTTTTACTATATTTTAACTATTTTTACGTAATTATGTGTTTATGGTATCTACTTATACTGTATTTATACTTATACTTATATACATATACATATATAGCTAATATTTAAATAATAATAATAATATAAAAAATATAAAAATAAAATACAAAAATAAAACCAAAAAAATAAAAAATAAAATAAAAAATTAAAAAATCCACGAAAAGACTTTATTAATGAATGTCTTGGTTGTGCATAAATAACCATAAGCTACCATTTTGCTCTCTTTGGTTCGACTTCTACATGCTTTCCTGCTATGCATTTTATGGTAGAGAAAATAAATTTTAATTCCACATTACGCTATTAATTGTTTTATTAGTTATTGTGGGTTAATTGCTGATTAGCCAAGAAAGGTTGAGTGGTTAACTCCTCGACTGCGATCTCACCTTGTGAGACCGTGCAACCCTCTGATTTTTCCTAGTTATCAGATGGTGCCATTGTCGGGGAGCAACGAGCATAGCCTATTTTCACCGGTCATTGTTGTATAGTTATTAATCTGATTCATTAATTCATTATTGTAAATATTCAATAATTTATTTGCAATTAATTATTTGATTATTGTTGAAAATATTCATTGATTTTGTAAATATTCATTGATTTGATTATTTGATTATAAATGCTAATGCCATATTTTTGCAACTTTGATGCGAGAGCCCGCCATGCGAGGATGGTTTCCTAGGAGTCCGATGCAACCAAGCTTGGAGGATGCTGGACCTCTCTATGACCAGCTAGAGAGAACACCAAGGAAGCAAGGGGAAAGGATCAGCTTAAAAAATCAATTTTATAATTTATTGTAAGAGAAAGACAATTTTGGCATGTAATATAACTTGGACTCTACTCTTCACAACAAGGTCCAGTACCCGGGTGTCTGTTCACCTGGGAGCCTCGTCACAGTTTTCCGCATTTTCTCACCTTTTTTTACTTTGTTTCTTGCTGTTTTGAGCTTTATGCCTTATTTTACTTTGTTTTGTGTGCATGGAGCCCCTAGACATAGGCTGCTTGACCCGGTAACTAGGTCTACAACTTAATAAGAATGTATGCTCATATAGTCTCTTACGTATGAATCTAGTCAAATTAATAAATATTAGTTGTTTAAACTCAAACCTACGCATTGTGAGAGATGTCATACAACATTGGCAGGACCCGTTGTAGTGGGCACCGAGATGTCTCCACGATCAGACTTTAGGGTTGGTCTTTAAATATCTAACATATGGTTCTTTACGATCAATAGCAGCTACTGTTTAGGGTGATTTTGTCAATTGCACACTGCCAAGTGGTCAGGTTTAAAAATTCTGTTTTGCATACCGCATGGAGAGAGATGGGAAGCACTGCAAGTCCTCTAACTCAACATGCATCATTAGATTCAATGGTGAGATCTCCATTATTGAATTGACTTGCACAGCTTTTTCGCTATCTCTCTCTGATTTTGAGCACCTAGGACTTAAATTAAATATACAAAAATGTTAGGTGCTTGTATAAAACAGATCCAAAAAAAGTGAAAACTCAAAAAATTAAAACAAGGGGACTGCTAAATAAAATTTGACCTTAATTAAAATTCGTAATGGACTATCATTGTTTTGGGTTCATTAATCCCTCATTATTTTCAGGTACCTTAAGAGGGGACCAAAACCCATCCCATGAGCGAGGCACGACCAGCTAAGGATTAGAGACCAAATCCCAGTCTGTAACTGCCTTGTGTATCGCCTGGATTTTCGAAGTATTGGCGCTTTTATCATACGTGACCGAGTAGGGACTTGTCAGCGATGGTAGTTCCCGCCTTGTGTGGAACACTGACATGGTCTGAAGTACTGAGCTTAGGCCATGCCTTCATGAGGTTGTTTGTCTCATCGGTTTGCATTCGGGTAGGTACTTGCACGCTCATGGGTGATTCCGTTTCGAGTCATAATCGAAGTATTGGTTTCTCCTATTGGCTTCCTCTCTCTATTTCTTTGGCTGAGTAGGGATCCAGGAAGGGTTACAAGGACCTCAAAAAGTGCAGCCTATAGGTTACAAAGGAGGAGGAAAAGTACGAGATACTCTTCTGATAGTACTCTCTCTCCTATAGGGTTAGCGTGCTAAGGACTTGTTATAAGATATGCCTTAAATAACAACTCTAAAAATGAAAAGATAATAAGTAGATAAACCCTTCGGGCTTCACATGGTGTGAGTTGGTAAACCCAATTTTGTATTGTGTTTGTATGGATCTAGATTAATGTTCAAAGATCAAGTCCTGCGCACTTGCGCAATTTTGTCATGTGTTTCTCTCTTTGACCCCCGCTCAGTTCGAGCCTTCTACTATTTTGCACTCCATTTTATTCCTCGTTGACCACCGTATCTTTCTTCTTGCATTGATCCCCCTCTTGCTTCACGAAGTCGATCCATGGATGGCTTAGTCAGACCCCGCTGATACCCACATCGGATCTATGGACTCGGCCTTGTCAATAATTCAAGGCGATTCTTGAGAACTTGATCCGGACCTTGTAGGTCGATCTCCAGACTTCTCATCTTCTACCCTTCCTTTTGACCACCCAATAAACCAGGATCACTCTTATCCCACCTTCATTGTTGTGAATGAAAGTCGATTACAGTCCATATCCTTTTCATTCACAACACTCTGGGATTGATCTTAATTCCAGAATTCATCCTGGCAGCTAGGAACTGATTTCAAGTGGTGTGATTGGGATTCTCTCATCTTGCAAATAGAAGCCAAACCAAGTCCTGGATCCCAATCCAGAATTCATCTCCTCAGATTCAGACCCAGAAATGGCACCTCAAGGAAGAGGAAAGGGTCAGCGGTCTCCCCAGCCTGAGCAAGGAGAGATTCCTGATCAGAATCTGGTGAATGCACAGTTATTAGCATCTATCCAAGCTATCCATAAATAGTTGACCGAGCAAGCTGTTGGACATGCGAGCCCTCGGCGAGCCATTATGCAATAAATGTTATTGCAGTTCACTCCTTAAAATTGAAATAAAGAGTACATAATTTGCATAATAGGTCCCTTAGTACAATTAAGGTTATGTACCATGGCCATCTTAATGATCATACAGCTGTTGATTCAATTATTGAATCATAGAGGCTGGTGCTTAGATGAATATCTAATGAGTTAGATTGAGGACTCATCGAGCACCGTCAAATGATCGTTAAGAGATGATCTCCAGCCTGAGTAGGAGATGGCAATCCTTATCTTTAAAGGTTGATATCCGACCGACCTCTTGATGCAGGTCCTCTGCATAGGAATAAAGATTCGGAGGTGTCAGATTAGTTAGGTCAAAGAGTTGACTTAACGAGATCGAGATAACCGAAGTCCTATATCATATGCTGTCATGATATAGGCACGCATCCTCTGACCGGAGACAGATGTGTTACTATATATCTGAGTATGTACATTTGGTAGACCAATAGGTTGATGACCTAATCAAGGTCTATACACCGGCGCGCTGGTGTGCATGTAAGGGTATGTGAGTAATACGATCTCTCAAAGGGAACATACAGGTTCATTCATTGAACCGGAAGACATGAGCTCACTCATGAGATATTGGGAAGAATCAAATTCCGTGCGCACGGTCGTCTCGCTTTGGAAGCTTGTCTGAATTTGTAGGTTTGATATATACTTTTGGAAAGTATATGATCAAGACCTAGGTATGATATATGCTTTTGGAAAGTATATGATCGATACCGACTCCCAATGATAGAATGAGAAACTTACTGATAAAACCACGAAGTAGACAGTATAAAGTTGATCCAATACTTCGGGTTTAGTCTGATTCTTCCAGTATGCAGGATGTACAGGTATAGGGAATACCTGAGGGTGATGTGATCATAAACGATTGTATAACCATGACGCTTCCATTCCTAGGGAGTGATGAAACGGGTCTGGATTTTAGTGACTCCTCTCAGTAGAGAAGTGATCTGATCTTGGTCCAAGTGTTGGACATTGATCTGAATGTGATTTAGATACAATGAGAAGATTAGATTTACGGTCTTGATTTAATCAAGCATCTATGGGAGGCCCGCGATCTGGATTTGAGATACGATCTCAATATCCATGTCACTATACGTGGAACAATACAATCGCCCTGTCCTTATCTCCAAGTATCTGCGGAGAAAGCGCATTATCCTTGAAGGAGTTCATGGATAATTCTATTGTTGATTTATATATCCGAGCATTAAGAAAATGGATAATTAAATGCGATTTAATTATCATGATTAATATGAATTTGATTCATATTATAAAGAGAGCTATCTTAGATAATTAAATGTGATTTGATTATCAAAGATGTAAATAATGTGAATATGATTCATATTATTTGAACACAAGAGAATAGAGATCCAAGATGATTAAGTGTGATTTAATTATCATGGATATGAATAATGTGGATAGCAATATCCATATTAGTCATATATATTATAAATGTGATTTATAATATATAAGAGAGAGATGTTTGTAATTTACATTTATTAATTAAATGTTAATGTGAATTGGATTCACATTGAACATTAAATTGAAAATGTAATTTACATTTTATTTTGGGTTGTGAATGTGATTCACAAATTTTTAATGGCAAGATTGCAATGTCTACAAAATAATTGTGAATTATTTTTGTGAATAATTTGCAACAAAAGTTGTTGCATAATCTTGGAGATTACATTAAAGAGATGAGAGCCACCTTCCATGTATATGGAGTGGTCGGCCACCACTCCTATTTGGAATGTGTGGCCGTCCCCTCCTTCCAACATGGAAGGAGGCACTCTCTCTCCTATGATCTCCAAGAGATCTTGATTTAATTTGATAATTAAATTATGTTGAATTATCAACATATATTTAATCTAAATTAAATTAATTGTTGTTGGTTTTACCAACTCAAATCTTGACCATTAAAAGAAACACAATCAATGAGAGCCATTGGATTTGTGTTGTCCCATGGATTGAGATCCATGGATCCCAAAACCCTATAAAAGGAGAGGCACCCCATTGCTCTTCCTGACACACAATGCTTGAGAAGCATCTCTCTCTCTCTCCCTCTCATGGCCGTCCACCATGGATGCCCTAGAGAGGTTCTCCATCGCCGCAGCGTTGTCGTCATGCTGCCCGATGGTTTGCTCATGGAACTCCGTCTACTTCAGCGTGCCTTACTCGTGAAGAAGACGTCGGATCTCGTGTGTCGAGATCAGGAGATCCGCCGCTTGGATCATCAACATGGATTGCGAGAAGCACGCGGTTCATCCCCGCGCTCGCAAGCGTCTCCTCCGTCGGATCGGACTTGAGACAGGAGGTCTCTTCGTTTAGAGTCTCGATTGCAACCACGCTTCAAGAGGTAAACCTAATACTTGTTTGTGGTTTAGACGAAACGATCGGAGAAGTGTTCTTGGATCATGTGGTTTCTTTTCATAAAAAATTTTAATTTCCGCTGCATAGAACAACTAGTACGACTAGTCGTTCTTCGTCGTATTCGATACGACAATCACGCTTCCGTGATGCGCTTGAGGATCTAACCATATCCTACAAGTGGTATCAGAGCCTTAGGTCGGTGGTTTTGGATACGATCCATAAACCGAGGACGACTTGGGTTCATTAGGGTTTGCGAAAGTTTTCTTGCATTTCATTTTCGCATCTCTTTTTTGATATTATTTTCGGCACTATTTAAATTGTTTAAACATGAAAATAATATTTGGATTTTATTCCCCATTAAATAAGGAAACCGTAGGATCTGAGTTTGCGTGATTTCGATTCCGTTTGCTTTAGATATGCTCATTTTAGTGAACATGTATCCACTGTTTCGGGGACTGCGGATCATGACGTAATTAAGATGTTAATTGAGTATTTGAAACGCCTTTAAATGCGTGCAAATCACTTGGGTTCTGTTGTAAATCAAGTTAGAAAACTTTAAAAATTTACTTTGCTTAATTTGGATTTAAATTGATTGAGATATGATATTTTTAGTAAGTGAGGGTCACTGCTGAAATTACTTTCCTAATCAAGAACCTAGTGATTGTCATTTAATTAATTAGTGAAATTAAATTGTTTAATTTCCTGGAATAATTATGCATAAATATTTGTGAAATATTTGATGATAATTATGTCCTTAAATGACTTTGCCCTAACCAACAAATTATTAGATGTGATCTAGATCAAGATTGGTTACATGATCTACATGATCAACATTCCAACAAACATGTTGCTTGAATAGGACTTGGGATTTGTTTAGCAAATCTCATTATAATGTTAATCAAAATTGTTTTGATTATTACTATATGGTATAATTTCGGTTGAAGAACCGATGATCATCTCAAGTACAAAATGATATATTTTGCATTATCCTTTCCCGAGGTGGATATGGTGTCTAGTCGGGGATCGCTGGGGTAGCGGGTTGCAATGTATGCGGTCCGTCTCACTCCCGTCGGTACTGGCCATGACAGCGGGTAGGGCCGGGATAATGTCTGAGGGATTATGATGTATTTTTCTAATTATTAAAATATGAATTAATACTTACTTTGAGAATAATACCATATATATTCAAGTAAGATATTCAAATTTGTTGATTGAATTGGATTGATAATTAATTTAATATGATTAAATTGATTATGTCCAATTAGAATACTCTAATATGATTAGAGTTAATAATTCCCTTGGAAGAATTAATTATGTGGATGTGATTTATGATAATTAATTAGAATTTGAATATGAGATGGAGGATCACATAAGTGACATCCATGGTCTCCCATCAAGGCGAAGAGTTCCGTCGCCAGGGATTGTATGTAGGAGACGCCTGTCCGAAGTGACAGCTCCTGTATGCAAGCGCATCTGGATCGGGCTCTTTGCTTCTCGAAAGAGTAAGGCCGTATACATGTGACCCCAATGTCGGATCCTCATATTATTGGGGCGATATTGGATTGCGTATAGCGAGTACTATTCCTGTTGACGGTTGGTTCAATTAATGACGGGTCAACATCGCCTTAGGGGTGGTGGGCCTGGGTGTTAAAGACCGAATTGGGAGATGCAAGTTGGACTTGCAAGGCGGAATGTGTTCCCGCTTCTTTTTATCCGAGTTGTAGGTTCTCATATTATTGGGATGCAACAAAGATAAGGAAGGAGATCCCAGATCTTGTTGAGATATAATGGTAAGTATATCTTTTACATTGAAAGTGATTAAGGGAATGAACTTTCAGTGTTGACAAGACAAGACAACTTTGATATAAAAATCCTAAATCAAAGTAAAATATATATATATATTTATATATTTATGCAAATTTCTTATTTCAGATAATCCTTCATTAAAACCCACTCAATGATATACTCAATAATAACCAGTAAAATATCATGCATTGGACTCATGATCCAGATATTGTACTTGCAATTGGACACATAACGTTTGTGGTTGCAATGTGCAAGTTTCCTCATAATATTGAGGAATGACAATTAAATAGATAATAGGACTACAACCCTAGGGTTTGTATGTCTCTATAGTCTTGATCTCTCATCGGATGTACTTTGGAAGTGACATGTCGATGATGATCGCAATTGTCAAATAATCCTTATAAAATTAATGAAGATATTCTGGCATACATATGTGCTCTTGACATTTAACATGAATGAGATGGTTCACTGCATCATGCAGAATGGTGGCTCTATAAGAGATGATGTATTCAAATTGTTTGAGTACCTACCTGAACCTATGTTTTAAGAGTTTAGATGGATGTAGATGATGAGTGTCATCATTCTACTATCTATACTCTGGTCATTAATGAAGCTTCATAATATTCATATTGTATGAATTTAATGAAGCATGTATAAATGTTGAAATGCTCTTACATAAGAGATCCTTAGTCTTAAGCAATGGTTGCTTATAGATAAAGGGAGCGCAGTGGAAGCATGGGTTGGACCCAAGTAAGAAGTATGGTCAAAGAGTTGACTATACATCTATGACTTCCATATGTCATCCGAAGAGTTGGATGAATGCCAATACTGCAATAAGTTGATGTGTTGATAGTATCCTTAGAGAAGGACTCGGATGGAGCATCGGATTAATCTACATAAATCATTGATAAGATAAAGTCAAATAATTGTATCTCAATCTTCTGATGACATTTGCAATAGGTTGCATATGTTTTAGAAGACTGGAAAATTTGATCTTAAAGGTTTATAGTTATCCACATGGATATTGATGCAATTGTTGCAACAATCTCTGTTGGATTGATAGACTTGTTAATTTCAGTGGGAGAGTCCTTAGTCTTAGAGAATGTCTCTATGACCTAAATATAAGAATACACTCATTGTTTGTTTCTAAATGTTGGAAATAAACATGAATTCTGAGGTAGAACTATCATAAAGAGTTATGATGGAGATATTTCAGATAGTAATCTAAAATCTAGTGGACTCCACTAAATTAGAAAATTGATGAATGGCTCATTAACATTTTTAACTGCTGAAATTAAAACTTAAGATCAATATGAGGATGAAGATCATTTGACAATGATCTAGCATCAAGCTTTGGACATTTGTTTATTGATTTGATCAATAGACTAGTAAGAGATGAAACTTTAGAATGTCTAAAATTTCAAAACTTACATACTTATGAATATTGTATTCAAAGTAAAATGTCCAATACACCCTTCTTAGAGAAAGGTGTAAGATGCCAAGGTATTCAGGATCTCATGCATATTGATGTATGTAGATCATCTATATCATAGTAAACATTATGGATATGAGATATCTGTTGATGATTATGTATGATATGAGATTTCTTCTCTTCACCTAAGAAACCTTTGAAATGTTCAAAGATTTCATTATTTTTGGTTTAAAACCAAAGTTTGAAGGAAGATAAAATGAATTTGATCTAATCTAGGTAGCAAGTACCTACTAGATAAATTCAAAGAATACCTTATAGAGATATGAATATCACTTCTATCTCAATCCTCCTAACACACCTTAACTCAATAGAGTTATAGGTAGATATAATTGGATCATGTGTGACATGATCTTATCAATGATGAATTTTAGCATAATTATCCCTTATTTTCCAGGTATATATGTGTAGAAGATACTACAATATATATGCTTAATATGATTCCATGCAAGCTGGAATCTAGCACTTGAGAGTGCTACTTCATTAGAAAAATAAAGGATGGTATTGGATACCTACTTTATGACCTTGAGATTCTTAAAATATCTCATCTCTGAGAATATGATTCTTAGAGGGTGAGACTCTTGAGAATCAAGATAAAAATGAAGTGTAGGAACTCATTTAATCTTGAGAAGATAATGAGGCTCCTGAAATTGGAAACTAAGAGGAGAATGAAAAATGAAACACTAATACCTCTTCAAATGAGTTTGAGGATGGATTCCATGTGTCAGAGAAATATGACAATGATTGAACTTCATGTGATGAAGCTTCTGAAGATCATAGCATGGATAGATGGATGTTAGCAATAAAAGTCTAATGTAGACTTCATATGCAAGTGTTGTATATGGACCCTCGTGGATCCACCTATATGGGTAAAACCTGTAAGGTGTAAATGGATCTTCAAGAGAAAGGGAACCTGATGAGAAGGTAGAGACCTTCAAAGCACGGTTTGTAGCCATGAGCTACACACTGGAACAGAAGACATTGCTTGCAATGAGACTTACTCTTCGGTGACCATGCTTAAAACCATCAGAATATTGCTAACCTTAGCTACACAACTTGACTATTGCATCTTCAAGATGTAAGTCAATATTGCATTCCTCTATGAATACCTCCCTAAGGATATTGACATGAAGTAGCCCCAGGCTTCATGGTTAAGGAAAGCAAGGTGTAGAAGCTAAGGAATCCATCTATGGACTCAAAAAAAGTTTCTTGAAGTTGGACCATAAGATTTGATGGAATTATAATTGTTATGATTTCAGATAGAATCTTGATGAGCCATGTGAAGCTTAATGGGAGTGCCTTTGTGTTCATCGTGCTAAATGTAGATAAAATCCTAATCATTTGGAATGAATTAAGGATGATAATAAGTGTTTTATAGACTGGCTATTCCATATCTTGAAATATGATTTCAAAGATACCTCTTAGATCTTAGTTCTGAATTTGTTCAGAAGCCAAGAGAAGAGGATAATTGGACTGTCACATTTGTAGTACACCTTGGACATATTCTATTCATAGAAATTCCAAGAAAGGCTTCTAACCCTTAAGATATGGTACTGACCTATCTTAAGGGATAGCACCTCAAAGAGTCGAGGAAGTAAATGCTACAACTACTTGCACTTGTGCATTAGTTACGAGAAGCTGAGTGTATGCTAGAGTGTACAAATACCAGATGTCTGTCATGCAGTGGGAGTAGTAAACTGTTACTAATCCTACTGTAGAGATAAAACACTTGATTGCAGTAATAACAAAATCTTCATAGATGAGGAGATTTTTGAGATAGTGATCTCAAAGTCTTATCTTCAAAAGTTTAAGACCTTGTAGGCATTGATCTATAAGGGTCTTAACCCTAGATACCTTTGGAGATAGAGATCTTCATGAATAAGGGTATTCTTATAAGGATTATGGAAATACTGGTTATAACAATTATTAAGCTATAGTGTCAAGAACACTATAATAGCTTTAACAAGGTTGAGTATTGGTTGCATGAGATGCAACAATGCATTAGATGCGAGCACTGTTACTAGGGATATGTAAGTGTCGTAAAAGGACTTGACATAGTCTCGCGGGAACAGAGTGACTGATCATCTTACCTAACTTTTTTCTAAATAGCCTATGATTGTCACATGAGTGTGGGTTTAAATGATTAGCCCATCAATGGCTCTTTGGGCTAGTGGGAGATTGTTGGACATGCGAGCCCACGACGAGCCATTATGCAATAAATGTTATTGCAATTCACTCCTTAAAACTGAAATAAAGAGTACATAATTTGCATAATAGGTCCCTTAGTACAATTAGGGTTATGTACCATGGCCATCTTAATGATCATACAGCTGTTGATTCAATTATTGAATCATAGAGTCTGGTGCTTAGATGAATATCTAATGAGTTAGATTGAGGACTCATCGAGCACCGTCAAATGATCGTTAAGAGATGATCTCCAGCCTGAGTAGGAGATGGCAATCCTTATCTTTAAAGGTTGATATCTGACTGACCTCTTGATGTAGGTCCTCTGCATAGGAATAGAGATTCGGAGGTGTCATATTAGTTCGGTCAAAGAGTTGACTTAACGAGATCGAGATAACCGAAGTCCTATATCATATGCTGTCATGATATAGGCACGCATCCTCTGACCGGAGACAGATGTGTTACTATATATCTGAGTATGTACATTTGGCAGACCAATAGGTTGATGACCTAATCAAGGTCTATACACCGACGTGCTGGTGTGCATGTAAGGGTATGTGAGTAATACGATCTCTCAAAGGGAACATACAGGTTCATTCACTGAACCGGAAGACATGAGCTCACTCATGAGATATTGGGAAGAATCAAATTCCGTGCGCACAGTCGTCTCGCTTTGGAAGCTTGACTGAATTTGTAGGTTTGATATATACTTTTGGAAAGTATATGATCAAGACCTAGGTATGATATATGCTTTTGGAAAGTATATGATCGATACCGACTCCCAATGATCGAATGAGAAACTTACTGATAAAACCATGAAGTAGACAGTATAAAGTTGATCCGATACTTAGTGTTTAGTCTGAGTCTTCCAGTATGCAGGATGTACAGGTATTGGGAATACCTGAGGGTGATGTGATCATAAACGATTGTATAACCATGACGCTTCCATTCCTAGGGAGTGATGAAACGGGTCTGGATTTTAGTGACTCCTCTCAGTAGAGAAGTGATCTGATCTTGGTCCAAGTGTTGGACATTGATCTGAATGTGATTCAGATACAATGAGAAGATTAGATTTACGGTCTTGATTTAATCAAGCATCTATGGGAGGCCCGCTTTCTGGATTTGAGATACGATCTCAATATCCATGTCACTATACGTGGAACAATAGAATCGCCCTGTCCTCATCTCCAAGTATCTGCGGAGAAAGCGCATTATCCTTGAAGGAGTTCATGGATAATTCTATTGTTGATTTATGTATCCGAGCATTAAGAAAATGGATAATTAAATGCGATTTAATTATCATGATTAATATGAATTTGATTCATATTATAAAGAGAGCTATCTTCGATAATTAAATGTGATTTAATTATCAAAGATGTAAATAATGTGAATATGATTCATATTATTTGAACACAAGAGAATAGAGATCCAAGATGATTAAGTGTGATTTAATTATCATGGATATGAATAATGTGGATAGCAATATCCATATTAGTCATATATATTATAAATGTGATTTATAATATATAAGAGAGAGATGTTTGTAATTTACATTTATTAATTAAATGTTAATGTGAATTGGATTCACATTGAACATTAAATTAAAAATGCAATTTACATTTTATTTTGGGTTGTGAATGTGATTCACAAATTTTTAATGGCAAGATTGCAATGTCTACAAAATAATTGTGAATTATTTTTGTAGAATAATTTGCAACAAAAGTTGTTGCATAATCTTGGAGATTACATTAAAGAGATGAGAGCCACCTTCCATGTATATGGAGTGGTCGGCCACCACTCCTATTTGGAATGTGTGGCCGTCCCCTCCTTCCAACATGGAAGGAGGCACTCTCTCTCCTATGATCTCCAAGAGATCTTGATTTAATTTGGTAATTAAATTATATTGATTTATCAACATATATTTAATCTAAATTAAATTAATTGTTGTTGGTTTTACCAACACAAATCTTGACCATTAAAAGAAACACAATCAATGAGAGCCATTGGATTTGTGTTGTCCCATGGATTGAGATCCATGGATCCCAAAACCCTATAAAAGGAGAGGCACCCCATTGCTCTTCTTGACACACAATGCTTGAGAAGCATCTCTCTCTCTCTCTCTCTCTCTCTCTCTCTCTTTCTCTCTCTCTCTCTCTCCCTCTCATAGCCGTCCACCATGGATGCCCTAGAGAGGTTCTCCATCGCCGCAGCGTCGTCGTCATGCTGCCCGATGGTTTGCTCGTGGAACTCCGTCTACTTCAGCGTGCCTTACTCGTGAAGAAGACATCGGATCTCGTGTGTCAAGATCAGGAGATCCGCCGCTTGGATCATCAACATGGATTGCGAGAAGCACGCGGTTCATCCCCGCGCTCGCAAGCGTCCCCTCCGTCGGATCGGACTTGAGACAGGAGGTCTCTTCGTTTAGAGACTCGATTGCAACCACGCTTCAAGAGGTAAACCTAATACTTGTTTGTGGTTTAGACGAAAAGATCCGAGAAGTGTTCTTGGATCATGTGGTTTCGTTGCATAAAAAATTTTAATTTCCGTTGCATAGAACAACTAGTATGACTAGTCGTTCTTCGTCGTATTCGATACGAAGATCACGCTTCCGTGATGCGCTTGAGGATCTAACAATATCCTACACAAGCCCTAGCACAGACTGCATTCCAAGAAATGCTGAATGATGTGATGAACAGACCTGAGGGAGGAGGCATACATGGAGGAGGAGGTGGTGGACCCCTTGATGACAATCTAGACGAGAAGGAGCCTAGACAAGGAAGGCCAAAACCCACGCTAAAAGTGACATACAATCCTGGAGATAGCCAGATGACCGAGTGGATGCTCATTCCACCGGTGCATGCTCACTTTGAGATGAAGCCTCAATTCCTTTCTATTCTTCCTTCGTTCCATGGGAATACCAATGAAGATCCTTACATTCATCTGCAACAATTTTCACGCATTTATCGTACTACTCACTATCTCAATGTCCCCTTGGACGTTGTAAAGATGATGGCGTTCCCCTTCAGTTTACAAGATAAAGCCCTCTACTAGGTTAACCATCTAGGGAAGGTTGTTACAACATGGGAGGAATTGAAGTCCTCTTTCCTGCACAAATTTTACCCTCTCGGTCGGCTCAACTAGATGCGAGCAAGGATTAGCAATTTCTCTCAGGGAGTCCACAAATCCATTCATGAAGCCTGGGAGAGATTCACAGATCTGCAAGAGAAATGCCCTCACTATGAGATTCCAAGAACCAACTTGGTCTAACACTTTTTCGGAGGCCTGAACGTAGAGAGTCAAAGGCTCGTTGACGCAGCATGTGGGGGCTCACACTTTAACAAGGATGAAGATGTGGTCTGGCAGATTTTTGAGGAAATGGATGAAGGAGAGGATGCCCTCTCTTTATCCAAGGCATATCAGAAGCAGCCCCAGATCCTCTAAAAGTAAGTACACATGGTAGCGTCCCGTGAGGCGGAGGGAGATGAGAGCTCCAACCTTAGCATTATCGGGGGCCATCTCTCGAAGGTTGATATCATTGAGAAGAGATCACAGGACCTTGAGAAACTCACTATGATCGAGAAGAGGAAACAGAATCTCGATAAACTAGATCGGATCACCAAGCAGTTGGAACAGCTGGTGGGCACCATCAACTTTGAAGCACGATCCATCACCACCACATCAGCCTCAGCCAAGCCAGTAGCCACCGACAATCCAGCACGTGTACTACGTACAAACACTCGACCATGGCCAACCGCAGCAACAGATGGTTACTTACCAGCCAGACTTTCTTTCGTCATCTGATTTAACCGAAATTAGGTGGTCATAAGTTCAACACAAAGCGTGAACTCAGTCGAAGTGTGAACCACACAAATCTCGATTAAAGTCAACAATTAACCCACACTAAAGATCAATAAATTAAAAATAATGCGGAGTTAAAATTTATTTTTAACTCTGCACAAATGGTGTATAGTGACAAGTATGCAGAGAGTTCGAACACAGGGAGCAAAACAGGGTAATTCACAAAAGTGTGCACAAGTGTGTGAATGTGTGTGATGTCTACACTAAGCAAGCAATCAAATGAAATTTTTGTGGGTTTTTAATTTCTAATTTTTTTGTTTTTAATTTAATTTTTAATTTTGTATTTTGATTTTTAATTTTCTGATTTTTACAATTTTATGTTTTATATTTTTATTTCTTTTTTCAATATTGGAATATAAAGGCAAAGTAATAAAAGACACGATAAAGTATTTATAAGAGTATGCAAAAATGACCAAAAATTCAGAAATAAAGTATTTTTATATTTTTAGGATTTTTTACTGTTTTTGTGATTTTTGAGGATTTTTCAAAGTGTTTTTGATATTTTTAAATAGCAAATCAAAGCAAAACAGTGAAATATGTGCTGGCTGTGAGTAAAATGGGATTGAAAAATAGCAACCAGTACTAAAAATTTTTCACACTAATTTTCAAATAAAGCTACTGAAATATACAATAAACAGGAACTGAGTTTGTATTTTTTAGAGTTTTCCTTGATTTTTTAGATTTTTTGAAGTTTTTGAGTCTTTTCGAATTTTTAAGGTTTTTCTTTTGAGATTTTTAGTGATTTTTGGACTGACACTAGAAAATGGTAAAACACACAAAATATTATTTTTTTGGAATTTTTCAAAACGTTTTTTATAATTTTTATGGGTTTTCTAATGCAAACAGTGAAATAAATGCATGTTTTTGATTTTTAATAAATGTGAAAATCAAATAAAATCAAAAACTAAAGTGATAGCGTCAAAGTACAAGTTAACAAGAGCTAAACCCTATTTTTGTGGAATTTTTGGACTTAGGATGATAGGTTAAATAATTAGAACAAGCATCCAATGATTAACAAGCCTGGCAGGGGTATACTTGCAATTTCTCAAACATCCAGGGACATACATGCAAATTTCCACAAAAGTTTGAACTGAATATTCAATTTATAGCACCAAAATCCAATTACAAAACTCGTCTGGGTGTCCTCGCAATTTTCCCACCAGGGCGCGTGACTTGCACGCGCCTGGCGAGGACTAAAATGTAATAATCCAAAACCCTGGGGGCTTACTTGCAATATATCCAAAAATATAACACGTGATGTCATAGTTTTTGTCACAGTTTTGGTACTAAAACAAAATACAATAAAGACCGAGGGTCCCAGTGCAAAATGCCCACACCTCACGTGTACAGGTCACGTGAGGTGACGTGGCAAAGGATCTGGATGCAAATATGGAGAGCTCGGGGGTCTTTGTGCAAATAACCCAAAGTTTTTACACTACAGATGAAAGTTTAAATACTAAATAATAAATACAAAAGGTGCGAGGGTGTAGATGCAAAATACCCTCGACGCGCGATCCGACGGCGATGAAGTTGCCACTTGACACGTTGCGCGTTTCGAACGGTCGATGACGCTTCGTGGATCCGCGACTGAGATTAGATCTCCAGGGGAGATCAATGGTCGAGGCGTGGCGCGATCCAACGGCGACGGTGCGATCTGGAGGGGCTCCCTTGATCGGACGGTGGTGAAGGCGGTTGGAAGAACACGACGGAGCTCCGACTGGGCGAGGTTCCTCGAGCTCCTCCGGCCGACTCCGGTGGCTTCTGGGCTTCAAAATCGGGCTGGAGCCTCCTCTGGTCCTCCTCTATCTCCTAGGGGCATCAAAAAGCCACGGCGGTGGCCGTGGTGCTCGCTGGTGGCCGGCGGAGCTGGGGAGCTCCGTTAGCTCCGGCGAGCTTTAAAACTCGCCTCCAGATGTTTCCACTTCGGCTTTGACCTGCAAAAATGGTCAAAGGGTCCGGGGCAAACTGCCTGGACCCTTGGATGGTCGGGGGAAAGCGTGTATCGAGATGTGGGTGCACGGCCGGAGGTGCGCTCCGGCCAAGGTGCTTGATCGGATGAAATGGTCGATGGAACTCAAAATTTTTTGATGGTTTTCGATCCTTAGACTAACAAGAACCTAAAGATGTAAAGAGATACAGGGGGAATGGTCCTCGATGGCCGGAGCCAGAGGAAGAAGATACCTCGACCGACGACTTTGCGGGAGGTGGTGGAAGCGCCTCCGACTTCCTCTGCCCTGGCTGAACGCACGACGTGAGAGCTGTCACCTTCACGAGTGCTTGGAGCACAAGAAGAGCAAGGAAGGGTGGACCGAAGGTGTTCAAACTTGAATTCAAAGTTGGGGGGTCGTTATATTTGGTTTGACCCGAGGTGATAGGGGTTCAAAGATCAATGCGTATCTTGCAAATCTTGGGTCCAAAGACCAAGATTATTCATGGGCGAGCTAGAGGGAAGATCGAGGAATAATGTTGCAGAATGTTGCAACACAAAAAGGTGAAAGATTTGGCCTCGAGAAATCCGTGAAGTTGGGTCAAAAACGAGGTTGTCAGGAGCCACAGGGGTCTAGGACACCTAGTTGACCAGAGTCAACTAGGGCTTGCGCCTGGTTGGTCCACGTGGACCAACCAGGAAAAACCCTGATTAAATATTTTATTAATTCATTTAAAAATAGAAATACACCGAATTAAATTATGATTATAAAATAAAAAATATTCGTTATTTTATGTAGTATTTTATTACGATTTTTAATTATTTTTATGAGTTTTATTTTTACAAGTTGCTTTTATACCTCTATATAGGTATATTATCTATATATCGTATCCTTTTATTTTTATTTTGTATGTTTTGATTTTATTATTTTTGTTTATTATTTTCTAAAATTATAAAATACTTTTATCTATATAAGTATATTTTTATTTAATTTTTATGATATGTTTTGTATATTTAATAAAATATAAGAGTGTTTTGTATAGGTATATGTATAGGCAGTATACTTATGTATTCTTTATACAAGTATTTTTATTTTGTATTTTTCTTTGCATTTTTATTCTAATTTTAATGCACATATATATTATAAGTAATATTTACATAATTATAAAGATATAAAAATACAAAATAATGAATAAATAATAAATTGAATATTTTAATCAGTACATTTATACAATGTGGGTCCAAAACTCAACTTTCAAACCGTAGCTCTGCCAAATGCGAAACCACCACCATTAAATAGATTATTTTATTCTATATACAATTAAAGGTGAGTATGCTGCATTTGGAGTTGTCAGTTGTGAGATACGGGTCTGGGAAGTTGGGATTCTGGATTTTTATTCAGACCATAACTTTTTATCTGTACATTATTTTTCTGTGAAATCAATTTGTATTTTTCTTTATTTAATTATCTACAACTTTCATGTACAAAGTTTATTTATTTGGTGTTTAAAAAGTGAAACCAAAATTAGGTCCCAAAATGAATAAAGAATGAATAGAATGTATAGGTATTTGATCTGTATTTCTGACCTTATCTCCCCCTACTTTATTCCTTGTCGACCTATTCATCAGGTTGTCTAGGTCTCGGGGTTTCGGGTCATAAAATATTTACAATATTTTATTCTTTTTCTTTTCTTTATTTATTCTATAATTTTGGCTTTAATTACAGTATTTTATACACTAATATAATGCACATTCATGAATGCTAAGATGATGATTTTAATGCTATTTACAGGCATTTGCTAGAGTTTTTGGTGCCAAAATGATAGAATAAAGATGATGAAATGTGGATTCATCATCCCCCTATACTTTACCTTTGCTAGTCCCTAGCAAACACTTATGCAATAAGTGCAAAAAGAAAAAGAAAGAAAAGAAAAAGAAGAACTTGGATTTAGTTCAATCATCAAACTTGTCTTTACAAAATCAAAGTTTGGAGCTTAAGTCGAACCTTAGGAATTTTAGTGCGGTTGGAACCTTAATGAGAACCAAATTTGAAATCCAACAGTCCTTGAGAATCCCAAAACTCTGTCCAAGTCTCCTCAATAGCCAGGTCAGAAATACTTCAACTCATACGCAAACTCTTACGACTATGAACCAGACTTGTACAGTGTAAGTGATATGTAGCTCCCCACCTCAGAAGTAACAAAGAAACAACCTCCCCCAACCTGGTAACTCTAATGCCTCGGTCTAGCAACTCTTTCCTCGAGAAGCGGGGTATTCCCTTCTAAGTTCAAGTGCAACCGGCTCAAGAAGAGGAGGAAGAAGTATAGACTTTTGGAAGCTCAGCCAGTGTAGCCAAGTCTCCCGCTGCAAGCTTCATGAGATGTGACATGGATACCATAAGCTTTTGCTTTATTGGACTATATACACTCTGGTGGGGTTATTAAATTTTCAATCCGACCCACCACTTTTTTGGAGTTTTTTTCAAGTGCATTTGTACAACATATCTACATGGTGCAGCATATATACAAGAAATTTTCCTCTTGAGCCAGTAGACTATCCCTCTTTTGAAGCTTTATTGCAACCCACGGCTTCTGTCTTTAGCCTTCATCACCACTAGACCAAGTTGAGGTGCACTTCCTTCACTAGAAGAAGAAGAGAGGTTCCGCCTAGAAGTACTACCCTCAAATGCTACCCCGAGCTAAAGGAAACTGCCTCCTCACCACCTCATCCGTGGAGAGCTATGTGAAAGGTGCAGGTTTCCAAGTTAGGTCATTATCAACAAGAGTCGTGCGTGTGCTCCGAAATACTCTACTTAGGCAGTCAAGAATCCATTGAACCAAGTCCTGTGATCCTCAAAGAATTAAGTCAACTAGACCTGAAGTACCTCAAACCTAGTTCCTATAAGAATCCTGTTATTAGGTATATTTTAAGGTCCAATCAAGCTCCAATCTCCGGATTTTCCTTAGACTTGTTCAACTATCAAACTCAATCCGAAAAATGCTCATGCTATGCTATGCAAGAAATATTTTTGTGATGCAATTTTCAAGATTTTGAACTTTTTATGGATTTTTGAAAAGATGATGCATGCATTTTTTTGTATTTTTCAAAAAGATTTTTCAAATGTTTTTGGATTTTAATTTTTGCAAATGTTTTTGGGATTTTTGGAAAGAAAAAGTTTTGGCTGAAAAGCTAGGTGAAAAATATGTACACGGGCGTGTTTCTTATATATACAAGAAGTGGATTTTAGGAATTTACAAGGGTAAGTGGTCAGTTTTATACATATATATATATATAGTGGATTTTGGTGTGATGTAAATATTCCTCCACTTATTTGACACAAGCTTTTTCACACAATTTTTGAAAACTATAGTCCAAAATAATTTTTACAAACATTTTACAAACATGTACACACATTTGAAAATCATTTTGCAAAGGCTTTCAAAACAGTATGTATAGATTTTTCAAAATATTTTTGCAACCCTTTTTCAAACCATGCAAATCATTTTTCAAACATTTTATTTTACACAAAGAAAATAAATTTTACAAACCACGCATTTTTACAAAGGTTGAAAACATGTAACAAAATGTTTTGCAAATAGTTTTCAATAGATGTTCACAAAGATTTCCAAACTATTTTTCAAACATTTTGCAAAAAAAACATTTTCACCTGATTTATTAATCAGTAAATACAAAAAGGATTTGAGGAATAACCACATCTTTTATTAAGAATTTTTAATGAATTTTAAAGAATTTTTAGCCATATTATTAAGAAAATATGAAAGTACGAGTTATGGCTAAAGTATATACGTAGTATATACGACCCCCCTATACTTAGCTTGAGCTATGTCCTCATAGATAGGAGAGAAAAGAGAAGACATAACTCGTACTACGTATAGACAAGTCTAAAGAATAAATAAATAACGAAGGAATCAATGAACAAATCGTACTCAGATTGTCTCCCCCTATACTTAGGGTAAAATATCCCTAAGTATAGACAAGAAGAGGAGACAATGGAGAGGATCGAAATGAAAATGACAGAACTCGGGGTGCACGCCCCCTATACTTAGGACAAAGTACGTCCTAAGTATGGAAAACTGTCTACAAGGGCGGCACCTTTTTGATAGATAAAGAAGATAGAAATGGAAAAGAAGAAAAGAAGAAAAGAAGAAAATAAATTAACAGATGAAAGTGATATGAACAGATGGATCTGTACGGCGGAAGATGGAATTGATTACCATGTATGAGATGCAGATGATGAGAGTCAAAGGACACATCTCATACTAGAAGAATGGGGGCAACGTCAATGGTCGGCGGATCATGATCTAGATATAGCTTCAGGCGTTGACCATTGACGCGGAAGGTAGAGGAAGACGACGGTTCGGATATGTCGATGCTGCCATTGTCATGTACCTCCCTGATCACATACGGACCTTTCCACTTGCTCTGCAACTTCCCTGGGAATAATTTCAACCTGGAATCAAACAACCATACTCTCTGATGTGGCTCAAACTGTTTATGGCTGATATGCGAATCGTGCCATGTCTTCACTTTCTCTTTGTACTGTAGGCTGTTTGAAAAGGCTGTGTCTCTCAGTTCTTCCAGGGCTGCCAATTCTGCTCTTCTCTGGTCTCCTATACTTTCGGGATCCAAAAGCAACTCAGTGACTGCCCAAAAAGATTTGTGCTTGATCTCCACTGGCAGATGGCACGGCTTGCCATAGACGAGACGAAAGGGAGATGTCCCCAATGGATTCTTGAAAGAAGTCCGATATGCCCACAAGACCGAGTCCAAAAGCTGTGACCAATCCTTTCGGTCTGGGCGGACAACTTTCTGCAAGATAGTCTTTATCTCCCGATTCGATACTTCGGCAAGACCATTAGTCTGAGGGTGATAAGGAGTGGCAACCCGATGGTCAATGCCGAACTCGTCTGCAAGGGCCCTGACTTTGTCATTGATGAAGTGAGACCCCCCGTCTGAAATCAAGACTCTAGGTACCCCAAACCGTGAAATGATATTTTCCTCAAGAATTTGCAAACGGTTTTAGCATCTGCGGCTCGGGCGGGGATGGCCTCAACCCATCGGCTGACATAATCCACAGCGAGCAAAATATGCTCGAATCCCTGACTCTTAGGAAATGGGCCCATGAAATCAATCCCCCATGCATCAAAAACCTCACAAAAGTGAATGGGTTGCATGGGCATCATGTCTCTCTGTCCGCAGGTTCCCATTTTCTGACAGTCAATACATCTCTTCACGAACTCATCAGAATCCTTGAAAAGAGTAGGCCACCATAGGCCGGATTGAAGCACCTTCTGTGCTGTCCTTTTTCCAGAATGATGTCCTCCTGCCTCAAGCTTGTGGCAGTATGTGAGGACGCTATGATGCTCTTCTTGAGGAATGCACCTCCTCCAGATACTGTCCCCTCCTTCATGATAAAGGACGGGATCCTCCCAATGATAAAACTTGGCCTTCGCCAGGAAGGTCTCGAGTTTCTGCCTGGACCAACCTTGTGGTACCGTCTTGGCTACAAGATAGTTCACAATGTCGGCGTACCACGGGAGCGAGGTGACAGCCAAGATCACCTCATCTGGAAATGTCTCTGTGATAGGTGCACTGGGCTCAGATTCCTCAAGATTCTCCAATCTGGAGAGATGATCCACCACCACATTCTTGACTCCAGGCTTGTCCTTAATCTCAATATCAAATTCCTGGAGTAGAAGGATCCATCTGGTGAGACGTGCTTTGGCATCCTTATTAGACATTAGGTACCGGATGGCGGTGTGATCAGTGTAGATGGTTACTCTAGATCCAAGAATGTAAGATCGATACTTATCAAGAGCGAAGACTACGACCAGCATCTCTTTCTCAGTCACAGTGTAATTCTGCTGAGCGGCATCCAAGGTCCGGCTGGCGTAGTGAATGGCAAAAGGTAAACCATCCCTCCTCTGTCCAAGCACAGCCCCAACGGCAAAATCTGAAGCATCCGTCATGATCTCGAATGGGAGAGACCAATCGGGTGGCTGAAGGACAGGAGCTGAAACAACCATATTTTTGAGAGTTTCAAAAGATTCAAGACACTCATCATTGACAATAAACTTGGTGTCTTTTGTCAGCAAGTCAGTGAGCGGTCGGGCAATTCGACTGAATTCCTGAATGAACCGTCGGTAGAAACCGACATGCCCCAGAAAAGACCGTAACTGACGCAAGTTGGACGGTGGATTGAGTTTTCTGATGATATCCACCTTAGCCGGATCGACCTCCATGCCCCTGTTGGAGACGATATGACCAAGGACCGTCCCTTGAGTCATCATGAAATGGCTCTTCTCCCAGGATAAGACAAGATTGACCTCAATGCAGCGCTTTAGCACACGGTCTAGGCAGTCAAGACAAGCGTCGAACCCGTCGCCATAGACCGAGAAGTCATCCATGAAGACCTCTAAACAATCACCCACCATGTCCGAGAAGATGGACAACATGCACCTTTGGAATGTCGCCGGAGCGTTACATAGACCAAAAGGCATCCGTCTGAAAGCATACGTCCCAAACGGACAGGTGAATGTCGTTTTCTCCTGGTCTTCGGGCGCAATGGCCACTTGATTATATCCAGAGTACCCGTCAAGGAAACAATAATGACTCTTCCCAGCTAACCGCTCGATAATCTGATCAATGAAGGGTAGCGGGAAGTGATCCTTCTTGGTGGCCTCATTTAATCGTCTTTAGTCCACACAGACCCTCCAAGAAGTTGGTACTCTGGTAGCGATCTCCTCTCCCGACTCATTGACAACTGTAGTGATACCCGTCTTCTTGGGTACCACATGTAGCGGACTTACCCATTTGGAGTCGGAGATGGGATAGATAAAATCGGTGCTCCACCACTTGAAAATTTCTTTCATGACTACGTCTCGAAGATTCGGGTTCAGCCGTCGTTGGAACTCACGCGACGGCTTAGCGTTATCCTCAAGATAGATGTGGTGAGAGCAAAGATTTGGGCTCAGCCCCTGGAGATCATCTATACTCCACCCGATTGCCTTGCGGTTTCTTTCAAGAACCTCCATCAGACGAGATTCTTGTTCTCCAGTCAAATCTGCTGAGATAATGACTGGGTACATTTCTGGCTCACCCGCAAGGAATCTGTATGTCATCGACCGCGGCAGAGGTTTCCGTTCTGGACAACTGGGAGGTGGCAGATCTGGCTTCTGATATGTCTGTGTAAATGCCACCAGGTCTGCATGGGAGAACTCTCGCTCTGCATGAATGTCTGACGAAGGGCGGCCTGCTGAATCATCAATAAACTGCACTGGCTCGCACTCTGTCACGGCTGTTGGCTCAGAAGGAATCAGACAAGGCAAATAATCATCAAAGTCATCCCAGTCAATGTCTGAATCCGAGGGATCTGAAGAAGATGAACATGATTGAAATTCCTCAGCACCACTCATCACAACACTGTCAGCTTCAGATATATCCTCATCCAGGGATGTGTTCTCCCGGCTCTCGACTGCCATGAGCTTGAGATATAGTGAATCTGTAGGCAAGGCGAGAGTCGGTGCTACGGGATCTTTCCAGTTGGATTCATCATCAGTCATCTCAAAGTCACAAACCTGGTGGATGTCTAGCTCCTCCTCTGTCATCTGCTCGGCTTCGCTGGATTGCTCTGAGCATGCCAACTCTCTGGCTTTTGTCTCCTCGATCGTCTCTATTTGTATGGTTTCGCCCTCTACGCGAAAGCATACCTTCCCGCTATCATGGTCGGTCACCGCCTTGGCTGTGGCCAAAAATGGACGTCCGAGAATGATGGAGGCATCAGTTACCGACTCAGGGATCTCCACGTCCAACACAACGAAGTCCACGGGGAATTTCAGGCCCTGAATAGTAACGACCATGTCTTTCAATAACCCCTTCGGCCTCTTAGTAGACCTATCAGCAAACTGAAGGACTGTCCTGCTCCTAAGAAGAGGACCAAACTTGAATCGGTCGAGTAAGGCTGCCGGAAGAAGGTTAATTGAAGAGCCGCTGTCTAATAGAGTACGATCAAACTGTTGCTCCTGAATCTTGCATCTGACATAGGGAGCTCCTGCGTCTGGTCGCTTGGCCGGCAGCTTGTTCTGTATAGTGCAGCAAGTGGAATGAGTGAGCACATGGATCTGATCTCTGTGATTCCTCTTCTTCCTGCGGATAGTGGTTTTCTCTTTCAGATTCTTCTTGAAGAGGGGGATGTGCTCAAGTGCCTCTTGTAGAGTCAACTGAATGTGGAATCTGTCTATCATCTGATTGCTGAACTCTACCTGCTGGTCCTTTTTTGGATTTTCTTTTTTATTCCCCTTCGCCCGACGGAGTGCCTTTGGGAAGGGGATGGTAGGGGCCTCCTCAGATGGAGGACTAGGAATCGGTTCCTGTGCCTGTGAAGAAGGAGAATCCATACAATAATCATCATGCACCACATATGGATCTGCAATTTGAACAGAAACCTTTCCTTTATTCATATTTTTGTTTTTCTTTTTGTTCCCACAGTCCTTGGGTACAAAATGTGGCAACATCACAGATGGTGGTTCAACAAAAGTGGATGTGGTGGCCTCAGCACCACCACTAGCACCGGTCTTCGCAGCATCAGCACCGCGCTCTGGTTCATCATCCAAAATGGTGGCATCAGCACCACCGTCTGCAACTGGTATCACGACGGCATCAGCACCGTCGTCTTGGACTTCATCATGGGTGGCATCAGCACCACCGTCAACATCATCATGAGTGGCATCAGCACCGCTCCTCTGCTCCTCTGGCGCTCCTGATCCTGCATCTGGTTGTCGCTCAGAAGAGGCGTCGCCGACTGGCATCCTACCGCTCCTAGTAGTAACAAAATCAGCATCATGATAGGAATAAGACATGTCACTCAAATAATCACTAGGAGAGGTATCCTCTGTAATCTCTACCTGCTCAGACTTTCTTTTCAGATTGTTCGGGTTAGGTTCAATCTGAGCAGGTATGGCGGCTTTCCCTTTTATAATCTCCCTCATCTCCTGCCGGAATTCATCCATTTCTTGCCTGAAGGATGCTCGCTGTTCGGAGAGCAAGCGGGCAAGATCATCGAGAGCTGGGTTCTCAAAAGCGGGAACCTGAGAACCGGATGGTTGTCCCTGCTGGAAATGGGGCTGCTGCTGCTGTTGTGGCTGATACTGAGGGGACGGATGGTGATAAGAGTGTTGAGGCTGCTGTCGCTGCTTCCACTGTTGTCCCTGATAGGCGGGACGAGGACCACTCTGATATTGCTGTTGATGGGCATACTGGGGCTGCTGGTGTTGTTGTTGTGATTGGCTGTTCTGCTGTCCTTGGGCAGAATTCTGCTTCTGGGAGGAGGATCCACCATTGCCCCAACAGAATCCGGGGTGATCCCGACGAATCCCGGGCTGAGGGTACCGGTCGTACCAAATCCCATTGACTTCCATCAATGGTTCCTGCTCGAAGGAGGGTGGAGGAAGAACGACCAGTGGCTGCTCCGGCTGATAGACCACCATCTGCGTATCCGTAGATGGCGGTTGAGATGGATAGTACTGCAGCAAGGGAACCGGCTCTGCCTGAATGTGATTCACCTGGCGGTATGAGGTAGATGCCTGGTTGGAATTGCTGCTACTCGGATCAGCACGTGATCTGGGAGGCTATTGTGACTGAGTTTGTGCCTCCTGAATGCACAAGATCTGCGTCTTCAGATCACTCATGGTCTTGGCAATCTGGTCCATCTGGGCCATGCCTCGCATCTGTTTCTTCTCGAGGATCTCGAGGCGGTCCAACTTATCACTAATGATGCCCATGTCGGCTGCGGCTGATTCAGCTTGGGGTGCGGCAGCGGACACTGTGTTGGGACCGGCATCGATGCGGGCGATCCTCTGAAATGATCCCGCTCCTTGCGGGGGTTTCTGCTGAGTGTAGACTCGGGCTTGGGCCATCACAGTAGAGTTTTCTGCCATGCCTTCGTAGATGGCCCAGACGTCGTCTTCTCCCTTGGAGAAATACGACCCACTGCAAGAGGCGTTCACTAGCCCCTGCAGCTCCGGTGTTAGCCCACAGAAGAAACTCTGCACGAGGTTGGGCTTGGAGATGTCATGATGTGGACACCGGTCGATGAGCTCTCTGAATCGATCCCAGGCCTCATGGAACTGTTCATTTGGGATCATGACGAAGTTACTGATCATGGCTCGAGCTGCGTTGGTCCGACCGAGAGGGTAATACTTCTTCAAGTACGCGGTCCGGAGATCTGCCCATGTGTCGACGAATCGCCCAAGGTGTTTGAGTCAATATGCGGCTCTATCAACCAAAGAGAATGGAAAGGCAATCATCTTGATGGTGTCCTCGGTCATCAACCGATCATGGATAGTGCTGCAAATCATCTCGAATTCCTGGAGGTGGAGGTGCGGCTCTTCGGTCGGCAACCCATGGAACTTGGGTAGAAGCTGGATAGTGTGGGGCCAAAGCTCGAAATCTCCGTGAATTGGCGGGAGTCTGATCCAACGGTGAGTAAGGGATGCAGCTGGGTTGTGCAACTCCCTCATGATGGTCTGTGGCCGTCGCTCAGCGTCTGGATCGCCTCCTCCTGCATCAGTTCCTCCTCCTCCTCCACTGCCACCGTCCTCAGGTCGGTTCTCTCTCATCTGTGCTATCTCTCTCATCAGATCACCCATGAATGTTCCCTGGTCACGGATCTGTCTCTGCATTGTCTCCAGGGACGCTAACAAGGAGTTGTTGATGGCCACCTGATTAATTATGAATGGAGGGTGATCATGGTCATCTGGGTGCTCGCCTCTGTCTGCCATCACTGGATTTTCTGAAAACGCAAAAGAGGCCATCTCAGGTGCTGTCGAATGAGCTGAACTCTGTGATGCACTGAATTCTGAAACAATTGGACTGAGAGAAGGAGAATGGGAAGGGTGGTCGAGGGGGAACAAGGTGGATGTGAACTCAGGCTCGGAGAGCGGACTCTCCGAGGTATTCCTAGATGAATGAGGAGGAGTGCTGGATAGTGGTGCCGACAGAGTCGGCCTAAGAGATCTCCGTCCCATCATCTTGATTATTCGGGAAGAGCCGGGAAAATGCAAGAAGAAGAAGGAAGAAATGAGAAGCAAAATTGCACACAATTGTGCTGTGTTTTTGATCTTGACCTTAGATAAAACTAGCAATCAAACGCAAGACAGGGGTGAATTCACCAACTCAACACATGAAGCCGTGAAGGTTCGGCTTTTATCTTTTCGGTTTTAGCTTGTATTCAAGAATTAATCTTTTCACGAGTCCTTAGAGCGCTACGCCTAAAGGAGAGAGAGTACTGCCGGAAGAGTATCCCGTACTTGTCCTCCTCCTGTGTAACCTGTAGCTTGCACTTTTTGAGGTCCTTGTAACCCTTCCTGGATCCCTACTCAGCCAAAGAATAAGAGAGGAAGCCAATAGGCTAAACCGATACTTCGGATTTCGCTCGCAACGGAATCACCCGTGAGCGTGCAAGAACCTACTCGGACGCGAGACGATGAGACAGACACCCCCGTGAAGGCGTGGCCTAGGCTCGATACTTCGGACAAGGTCGATGCTCTACACAATAGAGAGTCACCAATGTTGACCAAGCCCTACTCGTCCACGTACAATAGAAGCGCCAATACTTCGGTAATCCAGGCGATACACAAGGCAGCCATAAACTGGGATTTTGGCTCTAATCCTTACGAAGCGCTCACCTCACTTGGAAGGAGACCTTCCCATGCAACCTGAAAACAAGTGAGGGTGTTACTCTCCCCAATCAATGAATCCAATTACCAATTTTATTTTTGGTCAAGGTTTTCTTAGCAGTCCCTTTTTTTAATTTTTTTGGTGTTATCGCTTCTTTTGAGTAGATTCAAACAAGCGCCTAACGATTTTTGTGTTTTCTTGATCTTACTTTGACCAAAAACAGAGGGAGAATAGAGTCGGAAAAGCCGTGCAAGTCGACACAAAGATGGAAATCTCACCTTTGTGCCTAAATGATGGATGCAAAGTAAGAAGACTTACAGCGAATCCCAGCTCTCTCCATGCGGGATGCAAAGCAGAATTTTATAAACCTAGTCTATATGCCGATATGCAATGCGGAAATCGTCCTAAGATAGGCAACTGCTAGCGTGAAGAACCACAAGTCAACCTCCTATCGTCGATCCTAAGAGTCCGGTCTAGACCCTCCCCTCCTCTTCTCGACACATCGAGTTCAGGAGTAGCGCTTGATGGAGACGGCTCGCGGCGTGGCGGATCTAAGAAAGGGGGCTAACTGTTTAATTTTTAACTAAGTCCAAATACGAGCTATAGGTACATGCAAAGGTTATTAGTGTGTTTGGACCTAGTTTAATCGATCAAGCAAGCCTAGATCTAAGGGCTCAATCCACAAAGAAAGTGAAAATGAAATCAAAACCGGAAAATGACATCGACAAAACACGATAAAAACCGCGGTGAGCCCCCGGGTGAACAAACACCCGGAAATTAGGCCCGGTAGTGTCCACGAGTCCAAGTGTACCTGTATTATTACAAATTAATAAGTCACTCTCTCACAGAAATAAAGTGCAAGCTAAACAAATCCCTCTCTCACTCCTCCTGCTCTCTCCTGCCGGCTTGGCTAAAGAATAGCCGGCTCCGCTTCCCAAGGATGCTCCGGGTCACCTAAGCGATCCGCCTCGCTCCGCGGTCCCTCGCAAGAAGATAAGAACGGATGGTCAGAATAGCTCAATCAATAAATGTATCAAAAGTGCAAGAGAGATAAGCTATGGTAGACAGCAATCACAAGCAAACAAAAATGTAAACTACTCGCTGTTGCTCCCCGGCAACGGCGCCATTTGATTTAACCGAAATTAGGTGGTCATAAGTTCAACACAAAGCGTGAACTCAGTCGAAGTGTCAACCACACAAATCTCGATTAAAGTCAACAATTAACCCACACTAAAGATCAATAAATTAGAAATAATGTGGAGTTAAAATTTATTTTTAACTCTGCACAAATGGTGTATAGTGACAAGTATGCAGAGAGTTCGAACAAATGGAGCAAAACAAGGTAATTCACAAAAGTGTGCACAAGTGTGTGAATGTGTGTGATGTCTACACTAAGCAAGCAATCAAATGAAATTTTTGTGGGTTTTTAATTTCTAATTTTTTTGTTTTTAATTTAATTTTTAATTTTGTATTTTGATTTTTAATTTTCTGATTTTTATAATTTTATGTTTTATATTTTTATTTCTTTTTTCAATATTGGAATATAAAGGCAAAGTAATAAAAGACACGATAAAGTATTTATAAGAGTATGCAAAAATGACCAAAAATTCAGAAATAAAGTACTTTTATATTTTTAGGATTTTTTTACTGTTTTTGTGATTTTTGGGGATTTTTCAAAGTGTTTTTGATATTTTTAAATAGCAAATCAAAGCAAAACAGTGAAATATGTGCTGGCTGTGAGTAAAATGGGATTGAAAAATAGCAACCAGCACTCAAAATTTTTCACACTAATTTTCAAATAAAGTTACCGTAATATACAATAAACAGGAACTGAGTTTGTATTTTTTAGAGTTTTCCTTGATTTTTTAGATTTTTTTGAAGTTTTTGAGTCTTTTCGAATTTTTAAGGTTTTTCTTTTGAGATTTTTAGTGATTTTTGGACTGACACTAGAAAATGGTAAAACATACAAAATATAAATTTTTTGGAATTTTTCAAAACGTTTTTTTATAATTTTTATGGGTTTTCTAATGCAAACAGTGAAATAAATGCATGTTTTTGATTTTTAATAAATGTGACAATCAAATAAAATCAAAAACTAAAGTGATAGCGTCAAAGTAAAAGTTAACAGGAGCTAAACCCTATTTTTGTGGAATTTTTGGACTTAGGATGATAGGTTAAATAATTAGAACAAGCATCCAATGATTAACAAGCCTGGCAGGGGTATACTTGCAATTTCTCAAACATCCAGGGACATACATGCAAATTTCCACAAAAGTTTGAACTGAATATTCAATTTATAGCACCAAAATCCAATTACAAAACTCGCCTGGGTGTCCTAGCAATTTTGCCACCAGGGCGTGTGACTTTCACGCGCCTGGCGAGGACTAAAATGTAATAATCCAAAACCCTGGGGGCTTACTTGCAATATATCCAAAAATATAACACGCGATGTCACAGTTTGGGTACTAAAACAAAATACAACAAAGACCGAGGGTCCCAGTGCAAAATGCCCACACCTCACGTGTACAGGTCACGTGAGGTGACGTGGCAAAGGATCTGGATGCAAATATGGAGAGCTCGGGGGTCTTTGTGCAAATAACCCAAAGTTTTTACACTACAGACGAAAGTTTAAATACTAAATAATAAATACAAAAGGCGCGAGGGTGTAGATGCAAAATACCCTCGACGCGCGATCCGACGGCGATGAAGTTGCCACTTGACACGTGGCGCGTTTCGAACGGCCGATGACGCTTCGTGGATCCGCGGCTGAGATTAGATCTCCAGGGTAGATCAACGGTCGAGGCATGGCGCGATCCAACGGCGACGGTGCGATCTGGAGGGGCTCCCTTGATCGGACGGTGGCGAAGGCGGTTGGAAGAACACGACGGAGCTCCGACTGGGCGAGGTTCCTCGAGCTCCTCCGGCCGACTCCGGTGGCTTCTGGGCTTCAAAATCGGGCTGGAGCCTCCTCTGGTCCTCCTCTATCTCCTGGGGGCATCAAAAAGCCACGGCGGTGGCCGTGGTGCTCGCTGGTGGTCGGTGGAGCTGGGGGGCTCCGTTAGCTCCGGCGAGCTTCAAAACTCGCCTCCAGATGTTTCCACTTCGGCTTTGACCTGCAAAAATGGTCAAAGGGTCCAGGGCAAACTGCCTGGACCCTTGGATGGTCGGGGGAAAGCGCGTATCGAGATGTGGGTGCACGGCCGGAGGTGCGCTCCGGCCAAGGTGCTTGATCAGACGAAATGGTCGATGGAACTCAAAATTTTTTGATGGTTTTCGATCCTTAGACTAACAGGAACCTAAAGATGCAAAGAGATACAAGGGGGAATGTTCCTCGATGGCCGGAGCCAGAGGAAGAAGATACCTCGACCGGTGACTTTGCGGGAGGTGGTGGAAGCGCCTCCGACTTCCTCTGCCCTGGCTGAACGCACGGCGTGAGAGCTGTCACCTCCACGAGTGCTTGGAGCACAAGAAGAGCAAGGAAGGGTGGACCGAAGGTGTTCAAACTTGAATTCAAAGTTGGGGGGTCGTTATATTTGGTTTGACCCGAGGTGATAGGGGTTCAAAGATCAATGCGTATCTTGCAAATCTTGGGTCCAAAGACCAAGATTATTCATGGGCGAGCTAGAGGGAAGATCGAGGAATAATGTTGCAGAATGTTGCAACACAAAAAGGTGAAAGATTTGGCCTCGAGAAATCCGTGAAGTTGGGTCAAAAACGAGGTTGTCAGGAGCCACAGGGGTCTAGGACACCTAGTTGACCAGAGTCAACTAGGGCTTGCGCCTGGTTGGTCCACGTGGACCAACCAGGAAAAACCCTGATTAAATCTTTTATTAATTCATTTAAAAATAGAAATCCACCGAATTAAATTATGATTATAAAATAAAAAATATTCTTTATTTTATGTAGTATTTTATTACGATTTTTAATTATTTTTAAGAGTTTTATTTTTACAAGTTGCTTTTATACCTCTATATAGGTATATTATCTATATATCGTATCCTTTTTTTTATTTTGTATGTTTTGATTTTATTATTTTTGTTTATTATTTTATAAAATTATAAAATACTTTTATCTACATAATTATATTTTTATTTAATTTTTATGATATGTTTTGTATATTTAATAAAATATAAGAGTGTTTTGTATAGGTATATGTATAGGCAGTATACCTATGTATTCTTTATACAAGTATTTTTATTTTGTATTTTCTTTGCATTTTTATTCTAATTTTAATGCACATATATATTATAAGTAATATTTACATAATTATAAAGATACAAAAATACAAAAATAATGAATAAATAATAAATTGAATATTTTAATCAGTACATTTATACAATGTGGGTCCAAAACTCAACTTTCAAACCGTAGCTCCGCCAAATGCGAAACCACCGCCATTAAACAGCTTATTTTATTCTATATACAATTAAAGTGAGTATGCTGCATTTGGAGTTGTCAGTTGTGAGATACGGGTCTGGGAAGTTGGGATTCTGGATTTTTATTCAGACCATGACTTTTTATCTGTACATTATTTTTCTGTGAAGTCAATTTTGTATTTTTCTTTATTTAATTATCTACAACTTTCATGTACGAAGTTTCTTTATTTGGTGTTTAAAAAGTGAAACCAAAATTAGGTCCCAAAATGAATAAAGAATGAATAGAATGTATAGGTATTTGATCTGTATTTCTGACCTTATCTCCCCCTACTTTATTCCTTGTCGACCTATTCATCAGGATGCCTAGGTCTCGGGGTTTCGGGTCATAAAATATTTACAATATTTTATTCTTTTTCTTTTCTTTATTTATTCTATAATTTTGGCTTTAATTACAGTATTTTATACACTAATATAATGCACATGCATGAATGCTAAGATGATGATTTTAATGCTATTTACAGGCATTTGCTAGAGTTTTTGGTGCCAAAATGATAGAATAAAGATGATGAAATATGGATTCATCATCATCTGATCTAGCTTCTCCACCACCACCCCTGATCCAAGAAGTCAATGGGGTTTGGAGTAAAGACGCACAGCCGGCCCGTCCTACCGGACACCCTCAGGGCCAGTTACCAGCCTACATGCAATACCACTAACCACAGGGCGGTCATTTTGGGCAGTCCTCGCTGTCGCCGCCATAGTATCACCAGCCTCCCCAGTATGCTAACCAATGGAGGCAGAATCAACACTATCGAGAGCCGCAGTACCGTTGATGAATTCACGATTCATCATCTCAATATCTTGATCTTATCAAAATCTCTGGGTAAAATCTCAAATAAATGTATATAAAATCAATAAATAACAAAATGGCTCTTGTAAATAAAAGACATTAATTAGTATAGATTATATTGTACACAATAAATTAACAATAAAAGCCGTAAAAATAAAGGAGTTTTTCACCTATAAATAACCAAAACTTCATGTATTTTTGATAAATTCATTTCAACTCCTTTTTGGCTACTTCTTTCTCTAATTTGTTCATAAGAATGTATATAAAAATACAAAAATACAAAATAAATTTCACCTTAAATAAATGCTTCTAGATCCCAAAGAGAAAAGGCCTTAAAGACCAACTTTCCCGCCAAATTCCTGCTCCGTATGAACTTCAAATTCACCAAACTCACTTTTAAAGTTCAAGTTAGAAAATTATCTATCCAAAAAAGTGGTTTCATTAAAATCGGAGAACATTTGCAAAAGTTGGATCTTGGGACCTAGATGTACATTGTATATTATGTATATATTCATTCTTTCTTCATTTTTTATTTTATCTTTCTTAATTACTAAAAAATTCAAAAAAAATCATCGTTGTGTTGTATTTTGATTCTAGTATTTTATTGTATTTTTTTTGTAAATATCTCTTATTTAAAAGACAAAAAAATATAAAGTAGAAAAGCAAACAAAAAAAGGGTACATGTTGTATGTCATCCTTTGTAAATTCTCCACTATTTTGTTCTTCTTTATATTTCATTGTATTTTCGTAGCATATTTTATTATTTAATTATCATTCTCTACAATAACCATCCATTCAACTCCATTATTCCAATATTTTTTCTAATTTCTAATTCAACTCCACCATCTTAATAACATCCATTCTACTCCACCTCCATTCTAACCTCCATTTTCTATCTCTTTTTATACATCCCATCCTCCTCAATCTGCACTTGATCCGTCTTTATGTGAGGAGAGCCTAGTTCTCAGAGTTGAATCGGTGACATCAACGCAATCGCGGTCGAGCGACGACAACTCTCTCTCCGGTGAGATCCGTTGGCTTCTTGGCCAACACCGCAGCCGCATTCGCGCGCTGCTCGAGCTCATCGCTCGTCGGCGATTCGAGCGAAGACTTTGCTCCTCATGAGTACTCCCCAGGCAGTACGCTTCCATTGTAGGTAATCTGTCTTTTCATTTTTATTTTTGTCATCATTTTTACTGTTGCATTTTTTATCACATCACACCACGACCATTACATCTCCATATGTCCATCTTCGTCATATTACCACCATCATCTCCCCTTCATCCTCATTTTTTTATTCCCTATTTAAAAAAATTAAAACAAAATAAAAAAATGCATCACATTTGTAAACAAAAAAAAATAAAAAAACGTAGCAGCCGCCCGCCGCCCCCTTCTTCCTACAGCCGCCCTCCGCCCGCGGTACGCGGCCCCTTCGTCATCCCTCCACAACCGCAGGTAGCGGTACCCTCTGAAGGCCACGCCACCCGCGGCTGCTGGCCGCATATCCACTGCGCCCATGCGTGTGGCCTCCTGCACACGGTTGCAGCCGCGCCTCTACCACAACAGTTGTGCACCTCCGTGGTGCTCCCCGAGCTCGCACGACCGTTGTTCCGCAAACTCACCACCGTCGTCCACCAGGTAGCAACTGTGCACCGCTGTTCCTAGTGACCGAACCGCCTTCCGCCCGCTCCAGTCTGCCGTCCCCTTTTTGGGTGCCCCACCCACTGAGCTGAAGAAGAAGGTGATGTCTTTATCATTTTGTGTGAAAATTGTAGTTTATTTATTTCAAGTTTTTGTAATTACAAAATAGTTCCTGTATATATTTGTTTGTATGTTTTGTTTGTTCTCTGTATTTGCACATATAACCCTATATTTGCATATCAATTTGGACATCAATATTGCATCATTTTATTCAATAAAAAATATCTTTGTGTTGTGCAACTATTTATCTACAGTCTGATTATTTGTTTGTATTTTGTGAGAAATGGGTAATTAACTAAAATTATTTAACTAAAATTCTGCATATTTTACCCATTGTAAGGAATTAAATTCATATCTCACTCACGCTTGCTCCAAAAATTCTTAAAAAATCAGGAATGATGCCTTGAATGTGCTTAAATTATATTCCAAATTTAACCTTAATTGGAATTATCTGTTCCTTAAATAAATTATATAGTGATTTTGATATTTGATTTTTAATTAAATCCACATACAACTTTTTTGCAAATTTCAACTCTCCTGGATTGCATGTCTAAATAGCTTCTTGAGATAATCCGCACTCTGGTTAATGAGTTAATGTGGATTTATTAGAAATTATTTATTCACTGTCACTCTGTTTTCATAGAGAAATCCATAAAAAATTCATATTTTGTCTGAAAAATCCAAAAAAATACTATAGCTTCCTTTCATCATTTTTTATTTCCAATAATTTTTTTTATAATTTTTGCATTCTGCTTGTGTGAAAAATTACTAAAAAAACCCATAAAAGTGCATTTTTAATTGTTTCATTTTAACCCATAAAATTCCAAAAAAATGTATTTTGTCATCTCTGGATGATGATTGTAGGAAAATAAATTTAGGCTAAATTGAACCTATTTTGCATTAAAATTAATTTGGCCTATTTGTGTGCTTTCTTAGTGTCTTAATTCACCTGCATTGTACATTTTTACATTTATTTTGTATAAAAAATTAAAAAAAAATGTGTGGAAACCTAGACCTAAGTTTTTGACGTTGTTCCTTTGTCTCCCTGTATTCGACCCTGAACTTGTCCGAGATACAAATTAAAGCCGAGACACTCTTCACGGAGATCTTCTCTCGGTTCTGACTGATTCGCTAAGTACACATACTACAACGTGTTTAAATTATATCGTATTTATTGATTCGTTAGATGATGCCGTTGCCGGGGAGGCAAACGGCTTAGAGATTAATTTAAAAAATTTGGATTTAGATTTTCACTTACTCAGGTAGTCTGACCCTTGAGCTACTTGTATTGAATCCAATTTTCTCTCAATTGTTTCTCTTCATATTTTTGTATATATTTTGTTTTTGATCTCTCTAATATAAATTTTTTTCTTTGCGAGGACCCGATGGACTCGGAGTACATCGAAGGTCGACGGACATGACGCGCGTCAACTGCTGAAGAGCGAGGATAATTAATTTATTTTCGAGAGAGTTTTTGTAATTTTTGTAATTATCGTGTTGTAATTATTTAGATAGTTTGCTCCTTTATAGCATCTTTTGTTTGAGAGCTCGCACGTGTAAAGAGAGTTAGATATTATTTTATGGTGTGTCGATACCTGTTTTAGTCTCCGGTGAGGGTGGGGGCTCGACTTGAGTGGCGGATTTAAGGATTCGGCTCATGGTAGTATAGAATCAAATTTGTTTGTGCCCATCGTAATTTAGGCCACACACATCTTAGAAGATTCACTTATCTGATAAGATTCATAACGAGATGCACATAAACACGTACTACTTAGCTCAAATTAAATCAATTCTTCCCCGCTAATAGTATACTGTTTAGGTGAGGTTTTCTCGATCTGCATGCAATTAGTGTAAACTTTACAAATTCAATTTTGCATAATACATGGAGAGTGTTGGGATTCACTGTAATATACATTCTTATAAGCATGCATCATAGTTTCTCGTTTGTATTCTGATTTTCGATTTCCCTCTTGTTTTACAACTTAAGGTTAAAAAGAAAATTGGGACTGAACGGTAGACGTGTTTTTGTGTTCAGATTAATTTTCAAGTGATAACCTAACTCTAAAATCAGGACTGAATTGAGCATGTCGATTAAAAATAATTGGAATAAAAAGAACCTTATTCACGGGTGCATAAAGACCTCATTGTTTGATTTACTTGCAAATGATAGAGAGAGACGACCCTGGGATAGAGCCAAGTCAGGATTTCTACTACCGGTTCTTTATTTTTAGGCGATTAGCTACTTTTTAAGTGGAAAATACGGGTAGCCGTATTTATACGGTCCGGACTTCCTTAGCAGAGTGGGACGTTTAGAGGGTGACTTAGTTTTCAAGGAACGGGTAGCCATATTTATACGGTCCGTACTTACTCCCTATATTGGCTGAAAGTATGTCCAACTAGTCGTAAGAATCAGTCCAGTCTGTAGGAAAATACGGGAACCTAACAGCTCGTTAATCTTTCCAAGATTGTATTTATCACCAAATGAAATTGACTAGATAATTCGGACAAGCCCTTATGGCCATCACGTGTTGAGTTGGTGAAATTGAGAGTTTGAATTACGTTTATATTGTGTGAGTTTACTCCACACATTTACATGCACCGTAGAACTAGCACTTCATTGAATATCGTGTTCTAATCGGTTCTTTTGACATCGAAGATGATTAATTGGGGGGATATTTATTCAGACTTCGCAAATATCTTGCTGAACCCTTCAAGAAGTACATCTTCAAAGGTCCATGCGCAACTTGGACCAACCTGGACTCATGATCCTCTTGAGCCCAGGATCACCCACTCTCGGGTGGTTACTCTCAAACCATTCCCTTCCTCTCTTCCCACCTCACCGAGGAAGACCTTCACCTCGGTGAAAATATCTTGATTCATAAATCCTCTTCTAATCAAGAACACCTTGCTAATTCAGGACTTAAAGAAGATACAAGAAAAATGCCTCCAAAGAAGAAAGAAGAGGAAGAAGAACAACCCGAGGACCCGATGAGAATGGTACTTGCCAGATTAGCTGCATCTGAGCAACAACACACATTACTGAGAGCTTAGTTAGGACATGTAAATTTTCGGGTCGAATCACCAATGGATGTGGCGTACAACCCCAGACAGTACAGAATTCGAAACTACTTGAGTCTGACCGAACCCACTATTGATTTTCAATTGAAGCCGCATTTTCTGAACGTGCTGCCACACTTTGATGGGAATGCTTCTGAGGAGCCATATGCATTCCTAAGGGACTTCGAGCTCATCTACGTTAATCTTAGACATCCTAATGTTAGCGAGGATTATATTAGGCTCACAACCCTTCCATTTGCCTTGGGTGGCAAAGTTGACTATTGGGTGAAAAATCTTGGAATTACCGTCACCACTTATGACCAGTTCAAGAACCTATTTCTGAAGAAGTTATACCCGCTGAGTAGAACTAACGTGACGAGGACGCACATCACGAGTTTTTTCCAATTACCCCAAGAAGCCTTCTGTGATGCTTGGGAAAGATTCAAGGACATCCTGTAGAAGTGTCCCTGTCATGGTCTAGATGACAACATTTTGGTCCAGTCGTTCTTCACTGGTCTCAACCCTGAGATGCAGGATTTAGTGAGCGCTGCCTGTGGAGGTATTTGAGTAGATGGCTGAAACTATCTGCTCACATATGGCCAGCAGGGACTATGGATCGTCCCCCAGTTCACTCTCATTTGAAGGGGGAAAATTAACTGTAGTTGATCTCTCTCAGGACGTGATCCCTAGCATGGGACTCCTTGTGGACAAGCTTACTATAGTCGAGAGGATTGACAGGAGAATTGATGAATTGGACCGGAGCGTCTCTAAGATTCCAAAACAAATGGAGGAGTTGACTGATAGGGTATCTAAGATAAATATACCAACCGTGACTACACCCTCTGCTCCCGTATACTGAGTTCACCATATTCAGGAGCAATCGGTGTCAGGGCAACCCCAGCCGTAGGAGCAGGACCAATCCTACACCCACTCTTTCCAGCAGCCACCTCCATTAGCAAAGACAGTTCAGGAGGAGCCTCCACCAGTTTGGGAGGTGAATGGAGTATGGTATACTCATGACCCTGCCAGGTAGGGAAGTACGGGAGACCGACAGACCTACCAGTGTCCCCCAACCTTTCACAACACCGCATTAACCTCCACACCACCTCCTTTACAATAGAGCCCTGGATTCCAGCCACCCCAGCAACAGCGGCAGCAGTACCAATAGTATGGCCGATAGGATCATTACAAGGCAGGTAAGCAGGGCTCGCAATCTCAGCAGATACCCCAGCAGCAGCAGAGGCAGTACCCTTACCAGCAGGGCCAGTCTTCCCATTCTTCTTCTCAGTCTTATCCCCTTCCTTCTTTGTCTGGACCCATGGATATACAACAGCAGATACTCTACGAGCTCCGTTCCTATCAGCACGAAATTCATGACTTACGGGTAGATGTCAACCGCCTGTCCAGATGGCGAGACGAGCAGACTGCACCCTCTACCTCGATCCCAACCCAAGTTCAGGCTAACCCAATCTAGTTCTCAGCTGCACTTTGGTCAGGTATACTATTCATCATCTCCTAGATCTGAACATGAAATTCTTTCGTGTGACGAGGCTAATCACATCTCACTCAGGAGTGGAAGGATCGTGACCGTACCTGACCGGGCAAGGGACACGAGGAGGGGCATCTCTGGAGATCTACCTGAGGAGTCTTCAGAGGACGAGGAGGAGAGGCATCATATTTCGGAGCCCCGTCAGCACCATTCGAGGATATCTACTCAGGGAGCCGAGAGGAGAAGGAGAGCATGTATGCAACATCGACAACATGGATATTCTTTTGAATCTACAGAGGACATTGCATCTCGATTGCAACAGATATCACTCCATATTCTATTCCACAACCTATAGTACATAGTCTAAATTTTGATTCCATGTTGCATAAAAAAGATTCTTGTATGAAGAACTCTGTTTCAGTTAATGCCAAGAATGATTTTTCAGTTCATGATTGAGACTCTTTATCTTCTGTTTCTCTAGCTTCAATCCCTTTCCCCCATGCTCTTACGGCAGGAAAGCGCATCAAAAAGATTCAGAATGATGACCCCGATATGACATGATTTTGTAAAGAAAACATCATTGTAAAGGTGCCATTTGATGAATATATGGATAACCATCCTGCATTCTAAAAATACCTTAAGGTGAGATGCACACCTACAAGGGTTATCAGGAATAAAGAGAACCAATATATAAAGACACATGTCTCATCAATAGCCACAACCTATTGTCTCAAGAATCAGACATTGCCAAGGAAAAAGAGAGACATGGGTGCTCACTATGTGGAGAATCGTATTGACGACATTGCATTTGCACGCACACTCTTGGATAATGGTTCTTCAATCAACTTACTTCCCTTAGCATTATATCATAAATTGGAGTTGGGACCACTTCGCAAATCTAGAGCTTTACTCCAATTCACATATCGTTCAGTGAAGAGACCTAAGGGAGAAGTGAAGAATATTGTTATCTCGATTGAGGGGCAGGACTATCAGGTTGACTTCACAGTCTCGAACATGGAGACCCCCAATCATTGGAGAGAATCTCATATCATTCTCGGGAGGCCTTTCCTTAGGACAGCAAGTGCAACTTTCGATTATGGTACGGGAATGATGAAGTTTCGTTATCCAGCAGAGAAGTGAACCTTGAGATAAAGAAAACCAAGTGTCAGCGACCCGATTCAGAGAGTAGCACAGAGTACTCATCCTCAAAGGCAGACTGTAGAATGATTAGCACAGTTAGGACTCGGGGACATATTCCTTCAAGACAGAGCGAGTCCCTTTCATCTGGAAAGGGCATAGTGGATGATGCAGTTTGCTAGGTGTTGTCTGATCTTGTTAAAGATTCATATACCTATTTCCATGATGATATAGAGATCCATCTGGATCTGTCAACTCCATCCCCTTCGGAACGATCATAGGACGTAGATGACGAGTCGGACGCGACTTTGGACGAACTAACGAGTTTATTTGGCGATCCGAGTCCCCAGACTTCTGAGTTGGTGGAGATTACTACTCAGCTTAGCCTACCCTCATGCAACACGAAACCATATTCAGATTCAGTTCAGCCAGATTTGCTTGATGATACTACATTGCCAGAATTGAAATCACTACCTCCTACACTCAAGTATGCCTTTCTTGCAGGACCCAAAGAGAGATATCCTGTTATCATTAGCTCAGACTTGACTTTAGAACAGGAGTCTAGGTTGTTAGAAGTCTTAGAGAGGAACCACAAAGCAATACGCTGGACAGTGTCGGATCTCGTGGTGATCGACCCCGCTCTTTGCTCGCACCACATTTTTACTGGAGATAATGTGAGACCTTTCCGTGAGTTCCAAAGGAGACTTAACCCCAATCTACATGAAGTAGTGAAGAAAGAGATTGAGAAATGATGCAAATTAGGGTTTATATACCCTATTTCTGACTCCAAGTGGGTGGCCCCTCTTCATGTTGTTATGAAGAAGTCGGGAATTCAGATGGTCACCAACGAGGAGGGGGTAGAGATCGCAATACGAGTACCTACGTCGTGGTGTGTCTGTGTTGATACAGGCGCCTGCATGCTACGATCAAGAAAGACCACTTTCCCTTGCCTTTTATTGATCAAATCTTGGAGAGACTCGTAGGGAAAGAGTTCTTCTGTTTTCTTGACTGAGCTCTTTAGGGAAAGACATAGAGTTCGTTGTAAATCATAGGTGTCTGGAGGCCATTGAGCTCTTGAGGAAGAAGGTTTGTGCCTCACCTATCCTACAAGCTCCTGACTGGTCCCTCCCCTTTGAGGTCATGACCGACGCCTCGGATTTTGCTATAGGAGATGTGTTAGGGCAACGACGAGAGGGGATCCCGTTTGCGATCCATTACGCTAGCAAAGTATTAGATCCTACACAGAAGAATTATACAACGACTGAAAAGGAAATGCTCACGGTAGTATGGGCCCTCGATAAGTTCGGGTCATATATTTTGGGCTCTAAGGTGACAATTTACACTAATCACACAACTATTCGATATTTAATGGAAAAGAAGGACGCGAAGGCACGTATTCTTAGGTGGATTTTACTCCTCCAGGAATTTGATTTGGAGATAAAAGATAAATCTAGAGTGAAGAATATTGTGGCTGATCACCTTTCTCGGATTGAACTTAAGGATTCTCCTAATTATGAGCGGATTAGAGAAACCTTCCCAGACGAGTCAATTTGTGTTATTGACTCACTCCCGTGATATGCCAACATGGTGAACTATCTTGTCTATAAGCAGGTTCCCCATGGTTGGACTAGGAGCAACATTGATCGACTGAAGTCAGATTCGAGGATATACCACTGGGACGATCCTTTCCTTTTCTTCGAAGGACCGAATTGTGTTTGGAGAAGGTGTATTCCTCAGGAGGAATACCATAGTGTACTCATATATTGTCATATACTTGAGGATGGAGGACACCATTCGGGAAAGAGAACCGCTCACAAAGTACTTCAATGTGGATTGTATTAGCCGACCTTGTTTAGAGATGCTACTGATTTTGTACGGTCGTGCCCGATCTGTCAAAGGATGGGAGGTACAGTTGGACAGATAGATGAGATACCCATGCAACCAATGATTATTTGTGATGTTTTTGATGCATTGGGCATATATTTTATGGGTCCCTTTCCTAACATCCAAAGACATGAGCACATATTGTTGACGGTTGATTATTTATCCAGGTGGGTGGAGGCTATCCCAACCCGAGCCGCAGACAGCAAGACTGTCTATAAGTTTGTGAGGGACCATATTATTGATAGATTTGGGGTGCCAAAAGTTTTGATATCTGATGGGGGTAGCCGCTTTGTGAACAGAGATATGAGATCTTTAGCTAAGGACTATGGATTTGAGTATAGAGTTACTAGTCCTTACCACCCACAGTCCAATGGCATGACAGAGGTTTCTAACAGAGAGGTGAAGAGTATTTTGTAGAAATTGGTTCGTCCCGATAGGAAGAACTGGTCTCAGCTCTTGGACCAAGTTCTATAGGCCTATAGGACAGCCTACAAGACACCATTGGGTACTTCACCATTTAGAATGATCTATGGCAAGCCATGCCATTTGCCTGCAGAGTTAGTTCATAATCTGAATGGGAAATTAAGCAGATTAATTGGAGTTGTCACTTAGGGAAGCTTTGTCGAGACCTGAACTTGAACGAGCTCGTAGAAATATGAAACAGGGCATATGGCAACAGTTTGATTTATAAGGACAAAGTAAAGAGATGGCATGATCAACACATTAAGTACAAAGACTTTGTCCATGGACAAAAGGTATGGTTGTTCAATGCCAGGTTGAAGATGTTCCATGGGAAGCTCAAATCTAAATGGACGAGTCCCTTTATTGTTAAGAAAGTGCACGAGAATGAAAATGTAGAGATAGCTGATCTCATAGATGGTGCACAATCTCATGTGGTAAATGGACACCTATTGAAGCATTTTGTAGATTCGAAAGAGTAGTTAGTCCAAGTCGAGGTCATCAACTTCACGCAGAGTGAGTACAGAGTAGATACATCATATTACTCTTCATGAAGATGCAGCATCAAGATTCAACATCTTAGAAGATTCAATCACTCTTGTACATTCTCCCTTCTTTGTATATTCTCCAGATCACATCGGTTCTCATACTTACTCATGTCCTATACTTAGGCTGACAAGAGCCTAAGTATAGGGGGAACCGATGCCCGCCATGTGTATATACTCATCTATTTCTCCTCTTGACCTCGTCCGCCCCATTTTTTGCTCTTCTTCTACACTTAGGCTGACCAGAGCCTAAGTATGGGGGGTGGATTGACTTCTATACTTTTTATTATTTTAGTCATCCTACACTTTGCACGAGCTATGTCTTTTTCTCGCTTCTCGTTCTCTAGGGACATAGCACATGCTAAGTATAGGGGACGTGTATATATTACATATATACTTTACCCGTAGAACGTACTTTCACGTATTTTTGTATATATTATATACAATAATTATGGGGTAGGGGTAAAAAAATCTCTTTAAAAAATTTTTGAAAAAACTTTTAGAAAAATGTCCTTATGTGCTTTTAAAAAAACTTTTTCAAAAAAACCTTTGTTTTTCAAAAAAACTCTAAAAAAAGCTAACTAATAAGTTGGTTTAATCCCTGACACCTTCGCATTCACACAAGACTAATGAAGTTCAAGAACACTTGGTTTATGAGGTCTTGAGATTTTGAGTTAACCAGCCTTAGTCATTAGGGTCCTTGACTTAATTATTCACATTTTCCTAGTTTGAAATATTTGTGTTCTATATTGCATGCTTAGTTTCTACCTTAAGAATATGATCAGCACCTCACATACACAACTGCAGTTATGATGAGATGAGTTGAAATTTCACTTGAGGAACTAGGATAAGGGGTTTGAGTTTGGACATGATTTGATGATGCTCGAGGATGGGATAAAATCAATGAAGGCTTCAGGAAACCTGAGTGTCAGCACCTTTAACCAGTATGAGAACATGGTTCTTGTATTATATCTTGACATTTACCTATGTGCCAGGGTGTGATGAAATCTAAAAAAATTGTTGATCAATGTGCGCCAACTCTTGGTAAAAGCAGTATAGCTAGCCAAAAAACAAAACAAAGAAATATCAATGTTAAAAGAAAATCTCTCACCATACAAAGTCAAATATCAAAGAGCTTCCACCAAAGGCGAGCGCCCCAACCATTTCAAAGTGTCCATTTGGACCACCGCTATTAAGACCAGGAGTCGAGATAGCACCAAAAAAGGGCTATGCATCATAAATCCTACAAGTCTGGGTGTAGAAGGTATAATAGATACTCAAAAAAGGCACACCCCGGTGTACTCCCAGGAAAACAAGTGCAAATGACTCCAACTTATCTTGACGGACATACTGATCAACAACAAAAAAAATACATGTGTTGAGTTAATAAGGCACTCGAGAGGATCCTTGTTCCAATGAGAGGGAGAGAAGAAATGACACAATCCTATGCCCTCCATCAACTAGCCTTCCATCTACACTTTTAAGTCTGACAACTAAAGAGATGGTGAATTGGATGCAAGAAATGGTTTATTCCCTAATGTTGAGGTTCGGGTTCTTAGGAGAGTCTCTTAGACTGGAATCTTGGGTGACGTTGTGACTCTACTCTTGTAACTACAGTCCACACTTAAGTCATATCCCTACTATATATGCATACAAAGAGAGTCTGATGATTAGGGAAGTTGGATACCTTTTGACTAGAGCTTGGTTCATCTTAGAATTTTAGGATCTCTAAATCCGAGAGTTCTTGAACGGATCAAGTCTTGTATTCACATGCACAGTCAGAGGATATTCCAACTTATTCATTCTTTATTTGCTCGAGGACTAGCAAAGTTTAAGTATAGGGGGGTGATGAATACACGATTCATCATCTCAATATCTTGATCTTAGCAAAATCCTTGAGTAAAATCTCAAATAAATGTATATAAAATCATTAAATTAACAAAATGACTCTTGTAAATAAAACACATTAATTACATATTATATTGTACAAAATAAATTAACAATAAAAAGCCGCAAAAATAAAGGAGTTTTTCACCTGTAAATAGCCAAAACTTCAAGTATTTTTAATAATTTCATTTCAACTCCTTTTTGGCTAATTCTTTCTCTAACTTGTTCATAACAATGTATATAAAATCGCAAAATAAATTTCACCTCAAATAAATGCTCCTATATCCAAAAGAGAAAAAGGCGTAAAGACCAACTTTCTAACCAAATTTCCGCTCCGTATGAACTCCAAATTCACCAAACTCATTTTTAAAGATCAAGTTAGAAAATTATCTATCCAACAGAAGTGGTTTCATTAAAATCAGAGCTCATTTGCAAAAGTTGGGTTTCAGGACCTAGATGTACATTGTATATTATGTATATATATTCATTCTTTCTTCATTTTTTATTTTATCTTTCTTAATTACTAAAAGATTCAAAAAAATCATCGTTGTATTGCATTTTGATTCTAGTATTTTATTGTATTTTTCTGTTGTAAAAATCTCTTATTTAAAAGATAAAAAATTAGAAAAACAAACAAAAAAATTGTACATGTTGTATGTCTTCCTTTGTAAATTGTCCACTATTTTTTCTTCTTCATATTTTGTTGTATTTTAGTAGCCTACTTTATTATTTAATTCCCATTCTCTACAATAACTACCCATTCAACTCCATTATTCCACCATTTTTCTAACTTCTAATTCAACTCCACCATCTTAATAACCTGCATTCTACTCCACCTCCATTCTAACCTCCATTTTCTATCTCTTTTTATACATCTCATCCTCCTCAATTTTTACTTGATCCGTATTTATGTGAGGAGAGCCTAGTTCCCATAGTTGAATCAGTGACAGTGATGCAACCGTGGTCGAGTGACGACAACCCTCTCTCCGGTGAGATCCGTTGGTTTCTTGGCCAACATCGCAACCGCATTCACACGCTGCTCGAGCTCATCGCTCGTCGGTGATTCGACCGAAGACCGTGCTCGTCATGAGTACTCCCCAGGAAGTCCGGTTCCATTGTAGGTAATTTGTCTTTTCATTTTTATTTTTGTCATCGTTTTTACTGTTGCATTTTTTATCACATCACACCACCACCATTACATCTCCATTTGTCCATCTTCATCATATTACCACCATCATCTCCCCTTCATTCTCATTTTTATTTTTATTCCCTATTTAAAAAAATTAAAACAAAATTAAAAAATTGCATCACATTTATAAACAAAAAAAATAAAAAAACAAAAATGTAGCAGCCCCCCTTCTTCCTGCAGCCGCGCGCGGCAACCGCCCTCCTCCCGCGGCACGCGGCCCCTCTGTCATCCCTCCATAGCCGTAGGCGGCTGCACCCCCTGAAGGTCGCGCCACCTGCGGTTGCTGGCCGCACATCTACCGTGCCCCCGCGCGTGGTCGCCTGCGTGTGGCTGCAGCCGCGCCTCTACCACAACAGTCGCGCACTTCGCGGCGCTCTGCCGAACTCGCACGGCCGCTGTTCTGCAAGCTCCATGTAGTCGTCCCCCATGCAACAACCGTGCGCCATCGTTCCCAGTGACCGAGCCACCTTCCGCTCGCTCCCGTCCGCCGTCCCCTTTTTGCATGCCCCACCTGCTAAGCTGAAGAAGAAGGTGATTTTTTTATCATTTCGTGTAAAAATTATAGTTTATTTATTTCAAGTTTTTGTAATTACAACACAGTCCCTATATATATTTGTTTGTATGTGTTGTTTGTTCTCTGTATTTGTACAAATAACCCTGTATTTGCTTATCAATTTGGACATCAATATTGCATCATTTTATTCAATAAAAAATGTCATTGTGTTGTGCAACTAATTTCTATAGTTTGATTATTTATTTATATTTTTGTGAGAAATGGGTAATTAACTAAAATTATTTAACAGAAATTCTGCATATTTTACCCATTCTAAGGAATTAAATTCATATCTCATTTAGGTTGCTCTAAAAATTCTTAAAAATCAGGAATGATGCCTTGACATGTGCTTAAATTACTTTCCAAATTTCACCTTAATTGAAATTATCTTGTACCTTAAATAAATTATAGAGTGATTTTGATATTTGATTTTTAATTAAATCCACATACATATTTTTTGCAAAATTTCAACTCTCCTGGATTACATGTCTAAATAGCTTCTTGAGATAATTCACACTCTGTTTAATGCGTTAATATGGATTTATTAGAAATTATTTATTCACTATTACTCTATTTGCATTAAAAATCCATAAAAAATTCATATTTTGTTCAAAAAATTCAAAAAATTACTATAGCTTCCTTGCATCATTTTTTATTTCCTCTAAATTTTTCATAATTTTTGGATTCTATTTGTGTAAAAAATTACTAAAAAACCCATAAAAGTGTGCATTTTTAATTGTTGCATTTTAACCCATAAAATTCCAAAAAAAATGTGTTTTGTACTCATCTCTGGATTAGAATTGTAGGAAAATACATTTAGGCTAAATCGAACCTATTTTGCATTAAAATTAATTTGACTTAGTTGTGTGCATTCTTAATATCTTAATTCACCTGCATTGTGCATTTTTACATTTATTTTGCATAAAAATTTAAAAAAAAATCCGTGTGGAAACCTAGACCTAAGTTTTTGAATTAACCCGATGTTGTTCCCTTGCCTTCCTGTGTTCGACCCCGGACTTGCCCGGGATATAAATTAAAGCCGAGACACTCTTCACGGAGATCTTCTCTCGATTCTGACTGATTCGCTAAGTACACATACTACAACGTGTCCAAATTTTATATTGTATTTAGCGATTCGTCAACCATCAGCCACCACCAAAGCACCAGCATGTGGCTGCCCCACCTTAGTAGTATCAAAAGTATCATCCTCCCTCCTACAATTAGTTTCAGCTTCCTCCAGCACCGCAACACCACCAACAGTTGTCTCTTCAACTCCCGAACACATAGCAACATCATGGTCTGCACACAACATTATGAGGACAATCCCGTGAACCTGACCTTGGATTGCTTGGTCCAGCTCTTCAAAGGCCTAACAGATATGATCAGGAAGCTAGATCACCTGATCGCCACTAAGACCACCATTCCAGTGCAGGTCGAAGCTAACCCTGACAGTTTCAAAAGAAAGGAGCAGGTAGAATGTGATGTCTCGTCTATGCTTGTAGAGTCAGATGATTGTACTATTGTTTTATCTAATGTTGTCACTCTCAGGATCGGTAGGGCCTTGCCTCCGCCTGCCATCAACAAGGGGGACAATATAGCTTCAGGTGAATCATCATCTTCTACATCAATCGTGCCAGCTACAAGAATGGGTGAGGAAGAAGGAGGAGGAGCCATTCCAGCAGGCACCCACCATCCGCATCAACAAAAAGAACAAAAAAATAAGCGCAATCAAAAAAATAAGCGAAAATAAAAAGAACAAAAAGAAGATCATCGCCGAAGTGAAGCTGTGCCAGCCTTGGAGAAGCTGCCGGCGGTAGCCGGTCCCATGCCAGCCGACGGAGTGGAGGCCCCACTTTTTGTCCATCCACCAACACCAGCACCTCAGCTTCCATATCCCTCTCCTTATTGTAAATAAGAACTCTATTTTGGATTCCAGTAATATACATATTCCTTTTCCTAATGCAAAGAAAAATCCAAAAAATGAAAAAAGAAAAAGTGCATTATCTGATCCTGGAGTTGTGAATATCATTAATAACTTAACTGTTGAGATTCCTATGATGAAGACCATGGAGTACATGCCAGCTGTGAAGAAAGGGTTGAAAGAAGCATGTACAAGCAAGCGTCGCCCAACACGAAAGAATATACACAAACAAGTTGAGAAGCACGTTCTCACCTTGGTCACTGTAGCAACCATCAACAATCTCCCACAGAAGAAGCAGGACAAAGGAGCACCTCTTATCAGTTGCAAGATTTTTGATCAAGTTTTTGAGCGCACTCTGGTTGACAACGGTTCTTCCATCAACCTTCTGCCCTCATCCTTACTGCAAGATTTTGGGCTAGTGGCCAGCCATTCCTACGCACCTCATAAGCCGTGGTTGACTATGGGTCTAGCAAGATCACTTTTAGCTCGGACAACAAGAGAATCACTATAGATATGATCATCGAGCCAAAAGCATGACTGATGAGAGTCGTACAAGACCAGAAGCAGACTGTGATTTTATTGCAGAAATCAGAGATACACCACTCTCTTTGAACGGTCCATGGACCCAAGAAATCCTCTCTCTGGAGGAGGACTTGGAAAGCATAATCGACACATGCTCCAATGATACTTGGGAGACAGAATCCAATGACTCCAATGATTCACTCCAGCCCGAACACGATGGGCCTAGTTAAGAACTGTTTGACACATTATCAGAATCTCAACAGAATGCAGAGGTCAGTAGCTCTGCCAAAGTTCAAGCAACACATCCTACCACCAGTACAGTTTTCGAAGTGACTAACAAGTTGGCCATATCAGAACCAGAACTCAAGCCACTTCCAACATGCCTGAAGTATGCTTTCCTTACGGGTGAATAAAATATGTATCCGGTCACCATCAGCAGTAGGCTGATCCCGGAGCAAGAATCTCGACTTCTCGATGTTCTAGAAAAAAACCGCAAGGCCCTTGGTTGGCATGTATCACATCTCCACGGGATAAACCCTGCATTGTGTTCACACCACATTTACCTGGAAGAAGATGCCAAGCCGTCCCGTGAATTCCAAAGAAGCCTAAATCCAAATCTTAAGGACGTTGTCATGAAAGAAATCACGAAATGGTGTGACACATGCTTCATTTATCCCATCTCCTATTCAAAATAGGTGAGCCCCTTGCACATAGTTCTAAAGAAGCCATGGCTTACTATGGTTACAAATGACAGAGGAGAGGAGATATCTACTCAGGTACCAACATCCTGGCAGGTGTATATGGACTACCGCCATCTGAATGCAGCAACGAAGAAGGATCATTTTCCCTTGCCATTCATTGATCAGGTTCTAGAAAGACTAGGCGACGAGGAGTTCTTCTGCTTTCTGGATGGGTACTCCAGGTACAACCAAGAGGCAATCGCCCCTAAGGACCAAGAGAAGACTACCTTCACTTGCCCGTTTGGCACCTATGCTTTCAGGACAATGCCCTTTGGATTGTGCAATGCACCAACGACATTCCAGATATGCATGCTTGCAGTTTTTGCCGAGATGGTAGGAAGTTTTCTTGAGGTGTTTATGGATGACTTCTTCATCTATGGTAACAGTTTCGATTCTTGTCCTGAGGACATGGATAGAGTACTTCAGAAATGCCGTCAAGTCAATCTAGTGCTATCATGGGAAAAGAGCCATTTCATGGCCACAGAAGGGATTATGATGGGTTACGTTGTTTCCAAACATGGCATGGAAGTCAACCTGACAAAGGTGGATGTGATTGCTAATCTTGAGCCACCTCAGACAGTAAAGAATGTAAGGCCATTCTTGGGGCATGTGGGATTCTACAGACAATTCATCCAAGACTTCATCCACAGTGCCTGGCCTCTTACAGAACTTCTATGCGAGGAGACCGAGTTCAATGTTGATCAGCAAGTTCTCCTTTCATTCATCAGTTGAACGAGCTCATCAGTAAATATACAATCCTAAGCCTCCTGATTGGTCTCATCCCTTTGAGATCATGACGGATGTGCCAGACTTTGCAGTTGGGGTTGTTTAGGATAGAGGAAAAACAATATTCCCTTTGCCATTCACTATGCCAGCAAAATATTAGATGAAGCTTAAAGAAATTATACAGTGACCAAGAAAGAGTTGTTAGTTGTGGTATTCTCCCTAGAGAAGTTCAGATCTTATTTGCTAGGATCGAAAGTTACTATCTTCACCAACCACTCTGCTATCCAATATTTACAACAGAAGAAGGATGCCAAGCCCAGACTGATTAGATGGATCCTTCTCCTCCAGGAATTCAATTCGAAAATCAAGAATAAACCTGGAGTTCATAATGTGGTAGCAGATCATCTCTCCTAAATTGAGAAGCAAGAGCCTCCGCTGAGCAATACACCCATCATAGAGACCTTTCACGACGAGTCGATTTTGGTCATGGATTCACTCCCTTGGTATGCTGATATTGTCAACTACCCTATCTCGGGGGTAGCACCGTAGGATTGGACGAAGATTCAGAAGGATAAATTATTGTCGACGATCCATTTCTACCAATGGGAAGATCCTCTCTTATTCAGGGGAGGAGCAGATTGCATTTGACGTAGGTGTATCCCTCAGGAGGAGCACCATAGTATCCTCGAGCATTGTCACTCGCTCGAATCTGGTGGACATCATTCTGGAGACAGAACGACAGCAAAAGTACTTCAGTGCGGCTTCTGGTGGCCCACACTCTTTAAGGATGCAATAGCTTTCGCCAAACGATGCACTGACTGTCAAAGACTGAAAGGCACCCTCACCGTAAAAGATTCAATGCCCTAAAAATCATTCAAATAGCAGATTTATTCAATGCTTGGGGTATCGATTTCATGTAACCTTTTCCCAACAGTCAAGGATATGAGCACATCCTTCTTGCCGTTGACTATGTGAGTTGCTGGGTTGAAGCTATCCCCGCTCGAGCCGCTGACAGACGCACTGTATGTCGATTCTTGAAAGAAAATATCATTTCGTGGTTCGGGATTCCGAAGATTCTCATATCAGACGAGGGTAGCCACTTCATTAACAAAGAGATCAAGAAATTAACGAAGGAATACATCATCGAGTCACATCTCCTTATCACCCACAGACCAATGGCATGGCAGAATTATCGAATAGAGAAATCAAGAAGATCCTGCAAAAGCTTGTGAAGCCAGACAGGAAGAATTGGTCCCAACTTTTGGACTTTGACCTTTGGGCATATCGAACCGCTTACAAGTCTCTTTTGGGCATGTCGCCCTACCATCTTGTGTATGGAAGACTATGTCATCTGCCAGTGGAACTAATTCACAAATCCTTATGTGAAATCAATACGCACAATTTGGACTCACAGAGAAGTGGTCAGAAAAGAAAAGATGATCTGAACAGACTCCTGGAATTTCGAGACTATGCATACGATAACACATTGATGTACAAAGAGAAGGTGAAATGCTGGCACGACTGGCACATCAGATGAAAGACCTTCAAAGTTGGACAAAAGGTGTGGCTATTTGATGCAAAGTTGAGGATCTTTCCAGGCTAATTGAAAAGCAAATGGACAGGATCGTTTCAAGTATAAGAAGTGCGTGATAATGGCAGCAATTGCAATATCGGAATTGTCTCCTGACGCACAACCATTTGTTGTCAACAGTTAGCTACTAAAGCCTTACCTTGAGCCTGATACTTTCTTGACTGTTGTCGACTCAATCCAAGTTCTGTGCTCTGAAGATACATCCACAACATTGGCAACATCAAAAAGATCCATATAATGCACCTCAAAAACTTTTTCTCTGGTCTCTTGTCTTTTCTTCTTTTCTTCTTTTCTTCTTTCCCATTCTCTCCTTCATCCTATATATATTTAAAAAAATCAGGTGTATCGCCCTTTTTTATCGGTCTTCTATACTTAGGATGTACTTTGTCCTAAGTATGGGGGGTGTGTACCCCAATTACCTTCATTCTTTGATCTTCTCCATTGTCTCCTCTTCTTGCCTATCCTCAGGGATCTCTCACCCTAAGTATAGGGGGGAGACAATCCGAGTACGATCTGTTCATTTTCATCCTTGACCATCCCCGCCTTGTGTACAACCTGCTATACTTAGGATTATTTAATTCTAGGCATAGGGGGGACATCCAACTTCCTTTTCATTTATTCATCTCCTCATTTGTTTGTTCTTTAGACTTTTCTATACTTAGTCCGAGTTATGTCTTATTTTTTCTCTTAGATCTATGAGGACATAGCTTGAGTTAAGTATAGGGGGTCATATATACTATGTATATACTTTAAGACATAACTCGTACTTTTGTATTCTAAATAATAAGTATGGCTAAAAATAATCACAATCTTCTAATAAAAAGATGTTTATAGCTCCTCAAACTCTTTTTGTACATACTGATTAATAAATCAGGCAAAAATACTTTTGTAAAATGTTTGAAAAATAGTTTGAACCCTTTTAAAAAATCTTTTGAAAACTGTTTGGGAAATATTTTGTAAAGAGTATTCAACCTTTGTAAAAATCTTTTTTGTTTGCAAAAATTTATTTGTTTTGCGTAAAATAAAAATATTTGAGAAACAATTGGCAAATGGTTGTAAAATAGTTGCAAAAATACTTGAAAAATCTATATATACTGTTTGAAAAATATTGGCAAAACGATTTTCAAATATGGGTATTTTAAAAATCATTTCTAAAAATTAAGTTGGACTATAGTTTTCAAATTTGTTGAAAAATGATTTTCAAATAAGTTTGAGGAGTATACGCACCATACTCAAAAATTATGCATCTATTAAGAACCAAAACTTTTGTAAAAATAAGATACATCCCCATGTAAAGATATGTACCTAATTTCTAAACCTAAAACTTCTGCTTTCAAAAACAACAAAAACATTTGCAAAAGCTCAATATATCAAAAAACATTATTCACAAATAACATTGTTATTCCTCAAAAATTCTGTTTGTATATATCGATTAATAAGTCAGGTTAAAAATGTTTTTGCAAAATGATTTGAAAAATGGTATGACCCATTTGGAAAACTTTTTGTGAAATGTTTTCAACCTTTGTAAAAATATTTTAATTGAAAGTTCTTTTTCTTTATGTGCAATAAAAGTTCTGAAAACTGATTTGCAAATAATTTTGAAAATATTTGTAAAAATATTTTGAAAAATGTATATATAGTGTTTGAAAAATCTTTGCAAAATGGCTTTCAAATATTTGTAAATATTTGCAAAAATTATTTTGTACTATAGTTTTGAAAATTATTTTCAAATAAGTTTGAGGAATAAGAGCATCACTAAAAATAAAATATGTACACAAGATTTATATATACTATAAAATAACTTTTGAACTTTGTAAATCCTATAAACACTTAAGCCTTGTAAATAAATAAAAAATAAGCATGCCCGTGTAAATAGTTGTATATATTTTATACTTTGAGTGTCAGAATTCGTTTTCTTTACCAAAATTCATTTTATAAAAATCCCTTTTACGTGCTAAAATTCTTTTTATAAAAAGTCTTTTTATTCGTAAAATTATTTGTATAAAAATTCTTTTTCTTTTTAGAATTCAACGAAAATTACACTATTCCTTCTGCATTGTACGTAGCATTTGCATTTCATATTCTTTTCAATTGAGCTTGATGATTGAACAAGTCCAAATAAAACCGAAGATTAGAGCTTGGTTGGACCTTACTGCAGCTAACTACACTGGAACCTTATGGTAACTAGGTTTAAGGTACCTTAGGGCTGGGTTTAAGTCACCTCAACTGACTAACTAGAACTTTTTGAGACGTACGCATAACTCTTGTCGCCCGTGACCTAACTTGGACACTTGCACCTTTCACTTGGCTCAACTCAATTGGAGTGGTGAGGGGGTAGGATTTGGTGGTCTGAGACGCACACGGGTGGAAACATTCGTCCTCGTCTAGGGAGGGAAGTGCACCCCAACCTGGTCCAGTTTTAATGAAGTCAAATGGCAGGAGAGTTTGGATTGCGATAAAGCTTCAAAAGAGGGATAATCTTATGTCTCAAGAGGAAAAAGTCTTTATGTAAATGCTGCTTTGAATAGTATTTCAAATAAAAAACTCCAAAAAATGGACATGCCTGTGATGAATCTCGTATTCATCATGCTAAAAGTCAAAACCTCTTGGGTTAAATAAAGAAATAAAAATCACAAATAATTCTTTATTATTATACTGTAAATATTGTGTATAATTAACCCTTAATTAATTGTATTTAATTACTATTATTTTCTTTGTAATTATTTCTCACCAAAAACTCTTAAAAATTAGGTAGATTCTTTAAAAAGACTAAAAATACAAAAACAATCCGAAGATAAAAATCGGTGTTTTTACCCCCCTTAAAAATACCCCCCCAAAATACTTTTTGTGTAAATGGCCTCTTTTGGCTTTTTGTCCAACATGAAACTTGTAGATCTAATTGAGACGAACAAGTTTCATGTTTTGACTTTCTCCTAATTTTGCTTCTAACTAATTCTTTTTCATTTTTCTTTGATTTAACATTTTCGAATTTTCTGGTGCAGCCACGTGGCGCCCTCTAGGCCGCCCACGTGGCTGCTTCTCAATCCGCCACCTGGCTCCCTCCTGGGTCGTTGGAGCTGCTCAATCCTGCCTCCATCCCCGTCGTTCGACATCCACTTATTCCTAGTCGTCTAATCATCAACGAGATGGGATCACAACCACTCAGCGCCTCATCTTCAGCCATCCGATCCACTTAACATCCTATGGCTAACATCTCGCCATGTCACGCCTTCACTCCTCGCCGTCGGATTAAATCCTAAACTCCATCTAAACCAATCAACCTCGCCTCCATTCGAGCCGTTGGATCGCAAGATCCAACGGCTCCACTTCATCGTCCTCCTCCCTCCAGCCATTTCACCTTGCGACCGCTCCACCCCTTCCTATTTTGGAAGCTATCTCCGGTCACATCCCCCTCTCGTAACACCACCCTCATGCCGCTCCCAGATCCGTCATCTTCACGTAACCTCCCGCCTCACTACTGCATTACTACCCCGCCTTCACTTCTTATTCAAACACCCCCCACCACCACATAACCGCCAGACTACCTCTGCCTATAAAAACCTTCGCCCCGCCACCGTCAACACCCGTCCACCACTCAATACGCTAAGTCCTAGTCGTCCTCTCCTCATGTGACAAAGGAGGATGGAGTCGACGTGCGACCATGGTGCCCAGACGTAGGTGTTGACCCACGGTGCCTCTGTCGTGCTACGACTGCCCTAGGCATCGTTGAGCACCGAGGCAAGGTCGGCCTCGTCGTGCGAAGATTAGAGGGTTGATTCGACCCTCAGCATAAACCATCTCCTCTGCCTTTTCTCCTTCAATTTTCTCATCTGATATAATTTTAAATGAAGTGATTTTTAAAGTGAGATGGTGATCTTGCTCTACTTGTACTTGCCCTGATTTGATGACCGGCCATATTGTTGTGATTAAAATGACTCTAACGTCAAACTATATCTTGTTGCTCAATTTACTGATCCTTTAGGGCATTTTTGTAATAATTTATTTTGCATGTACTTAACCTTGCATTATTTTCATAAAAATCGACTAAAAATTGCATGCATCATTTATCTGCATTGTTCTGCATTTTACCTTGTGCATCTGCATGAATACCTGTAATTGAGAAATAATTCACACTTGCTCTGAATTGATCAAAATTTGATAAATAGATAGAGTAGTTCATGTCCCTGTGTTCAACCTTGGTAGACTTGCTAAGTATAAATACTCTACAACATTCAAAGATTGTGGTTTTTGTAGAACCGAATTTGCCTCCTATACAACGACATTCTCTGATTATTAAAGAGGCAAACTTGACGTTCATCATCCTGTAAATAAAAAAATGTCTGTCGGAGTATATGTATATGTTGTATAGAAAATAAGCAAGCTTGAGCGTCGAAGTTAACCATGTGAACCTGCAGCTGGATGACTTGACTACACTGGTCTTGCATCCCAAGATAGGTAGCTACACTGGCTACCGTCTATATTTTCTTCACCTCCTCCTCTTGAGTTGCATACCACTTAAATTTAGAAGGGAGTACCCCGCTCCTCGAGGACAGAGTGCTGGATTGGGCAATCATTGGGTTGTCATTCTAGAGAAGTTAGTTCCTTTGTCATTTCAGTTGGGGAGAGCCACTATCACTTACACTATACAAGTTATCTTCATAGTCATAAGGGTTTGCATATGATGTAGGCTAGTTCTGACCTCGCTATTGAGGTGGTTTGAACCAAGTTCTGTGACTCTCGAAGGCTGTGGTGTTTTAAACTAGGTTCCCAACCCGGTTCCACACACATTCTCACATCAAGGTCTGACCTGAACTCCAAACTTTGATTTTGTAAAGACAAGTTTAACAACAGAAAGCAATTCTATTTATTCTTTCTTTTTCTTTTCTTCTTTATGCTTTTTTGTACTTATTGCATAAGTGTTTGCTAGGAACTAGCAAAGGCAAGTATAGGGGGGTGATGAATCTCCATTTCATCACCCTTATTCTATCATTTTGGCCTTAAAAACCTTGGCTAATGCATGTAAATAGCATTAATTTGTGCATAATAGCATTCATCATTTATTATATTATTTGTATATAAAATAATGTTTTGAATGTTAAAATTATAGAATAAAGAGAAGAAAAGAAAAAGAATAAAATATTGAATATATTTTAGGGATTTTTACACCCATAACCCTGAGTAATTCTGCAATCACAATCATAACCTTGCATAATAACGAATTACACGAGAAACCCCGAGTAATGCTTAACCTTTACATGACATAACCCTGTGTCAAATTCCGATTCAAATCTGTTAACTCAAACGAAAAAAATTACATTTGGACAATTTTACCCTTCAAAATATTTTATATTTATAAAAGGATGCTCCTCTTCCCCGGTCGCTTGGAAGCCCTCTCCTAGCCGCCTCCGCCGTCGTAGCCGCCATCGCATCCATCGAGTGCCCCCACACGGCCCTGCTTCATCTGGAAGATCAGGTAGCCCCGCGCGGTATTGCTCCAGCTGCGCTTCGAGCGTCGCGAGGATGAGCTTCACCACCTCTGTTGTGGCTGTCGCCGTGTCTATCGACCGTGCTTGGAAGCCCCCTTCCCTACGTCGCAGCCTCCCCCCGCTACCCTTGCCTGGAAGACTGGCCCTACCTGGAAGCCTCATCCCCCCGTCGCAGACCTCCACCTGCCGCCCCTGCCTGGAAGGCCCATCCCCCCCGTCGCAACCCTCCCCCCTGCTTGCAACTTCCCCCGCCACCACCCTGCTCGGAAAACCCATCCCCCAGTCGCAACACCCCCTGCTGCCCCCCCGCCCCCCCCCCCCCCCCCGTCGTCGCCCCTGCCTGGAAGCCCCATCCCCCCCTCCCTTCGATGTTTGCAGCCCCCACCATTCCTCCCCCCGCTGCCCCTGAGCGATCCAATCTTCCGGCATGCAGCTCGTCAGAGCTCTATCGTGGTGAGGCTTCTGCAGCCTTCCGCATCTGCATTCAAGGCAAAAATCATACCCTAATCCATCCTTGTTCTTCTAGGTATTCGTAAATCTAGTTTAGTTTTCGTTCCATTTCAATTTCGTCCAATATTTGTTTGATTTCCATTCATATCAATAAGTATAATTTTGACCTCCGATATGCTTGATCAGAGGTAAATCTCAACCATTTGAACCCCGAATCTGATGGTCATTTTCATCTGACCATCATTATGTTTTTCCTTTCTTCATCCCACGAACTATCACCTCAGATCTAGCGATATGAGTTTGGCTTCTATACCCCATCTTTATCGGAGCCCCCCTTCAACCATTTCCATGTATTCCTTCTTGAATAATGTGTGATCGGGGCCTGAAAAACTTTAAGCAAGGTTGACAACCCTTACAGGTGTCTGGAAATTGCAACCCCCCGCTGCCCCTAACTGGAAGCCTTCCTTACTTGTAGCGCAACAGGGAATATCCCAAGAGAGGCAGGCTACTTCGTAGCGCAACGAGGAACCTCCCAAGAGAACCATCGACAGTGAGGCTTGCAGGGCGGGCTACTTCGTAGTGCACTGGGCAACCTCTCAAGAGAACCATCGACCACCTCTGCCGCATCCTTTCTTCCCGAAGCTGCAACCTCTGCATCAACTGCATCCTTGGTTGGTGGCGTTGCTGGGACAGGATGTAGGAGAAAGAAGGGGAGGGGGCGAGATGGAGAAGGAAGAAGGGGAGAGGGACATTGAAGAAGGAAGGGGAGTTGTTTTTTTAGCAGCCATTGGATAGACTAAGGGTTTGATCAACCCAATGATATGGTCGGGTTAAGGGGAAAACTAACGGAGGGTTATGAGTGTGAGACAGAGTGACTATTCGGGGTTTCTCGTGTAATTCGCTATTATGCATGGTTATGATTGTAATTGCGGAATTACTCAGGGTTATAGGTGTAAAAATCCCTATATTTTATGATCCTAAATCCTAAGACTAAGTCAAGAATTGAGTTGATCGACAAGGAATAAAGTAGGGGGATATAAGGGCCAAAAATAGAATAAAAATCCCATTTATTCATTCTTTATTTATGCATTTTTACACCTATTTTATTCTTCACTATTTATTCATCAAATTAAGGATGTTTGTACATAAAAGTTGTAGATAATAATGTAAATAAAAATAAAAAATTGAGTTTGTACAAAAATAATCCACATTGTGCATTTTATACATAAAATAAAATGCAAACATCACAGGCCCATATCTTCAAACAAAAACTCAAAACATATAAAAATCACTCTAATTGTATATAATTTTTTACATGCTATTTAATGGTGGTGGTTTTATATTTTTTGGAGTTACTATGTGAAAGTTAGGTTTTTAACCCGTATAGTACATAGACCCGATTAAAATATTCATTTTATTCATCCCTTACTATTTTTAAAAATTCCTATTTTTATAATGTAGTAAATATTATCTATAACATATGTATATTAAAACCACGATAAAACCAAAAAAGAAAAATAAAATAAAATAAATCTATGTGAAAACATAGATAAAATATCTACAATCACACATGTATATAAATAAAAAAGTAAACATATTCTTTCATTCTTCTATTCTTTATATTTTTGTAATAATGTAAATATTATATATATTATACTAAAAATACAAAACCAAGATAAAACTCAATAAAATACATTAAAATAAAATAGTGTATGTAAAACATAGGTAAAATACCTATAAATATACCTACAGAATAAACATATCTATTTATTTAAGTATACAAATAACAACATAAAAATAAAATAAAAATATATTTGTACTTACAAAAATAAGTTATAACTATATAAAATAAAAGAATAAAATAATAAAATAAAATATACAAAATAAAAATAAAAATATACAAAATATAGGTAATTATACCTATAAATAAGCTCTTAAAAATAAACTTGTAATAAAATACATCAAAAAATAAATAAAAATCATAATAAAATACTACATAAAATAATGAACATTTTTTATTTTATACTAAAAAATTAATAAAACCATTTACTATTTTAAATTAATTATTTTCAAATAAAACTTGTTATTTTATCATTTAGCGGCTGACTTGGACCAATAGGGTCGCGTCAAATGTTGACCATGGTCAACTTCCTCCTCTACTCTGGATTTGACGCGCAGACTGGTTTTCCTGCGATTTCCGGCCTTTTTCCTGGGTGTCTCGTCGTTCAATCACCTTCGATCCATTTATACGAAATAATCATCGATCATTGTACATACACGCCATGCATTCTAATCATGTGTACATACGCCCAAATCATTGTGTTTAGCCGATCAATAAGGATGCTCAACAAGGTCTATAAATAAAATCCTCCGCCTCCTTCTTCAAATTTGGTCACTGTCTCATGTTTAGAAAGCCTCGTCTTGGATCCTGATAGTCTTCTCGTAACAGGAGAAGTCGACTTGCGGCCAGGAAGAGCTACATGAGTACGGAGGTGCACCCACTGTGGTTCTCCGACCACCCTACGCCCTAGGCACTCCCCAAGTATAAGAGATGCTCCTTTCTCGTTCCTTTTGCTTATTTTAGTTGTAGGTTTAATTTCATGACGTTAGTTTAGGATTTAGTTAAGTAAATCAATCATAATCGCTCAACCCGTAGGTCGCCGGAGTCGAGCTCCGACGAGCTCCTCCGTGCGCACTCGGACCATCCCCGCCATTCTTTTCGCCTCCATATCAACCTTCATCGCCTCCTGATCATTCCACGTACATCCAATCCACTAGGACCGCCTCGGCTCTACAAATCAAGGATCACCTCCTTCGCTTCGACAGAATCCTCTCTGCCCCCCTCATTTTTTGCTTATCCAGCATCACATTTGGTCGAGGAGGAGCCTCAAGCCACTCGTTTTTCCTGTGCAGGTCTCGCACGCAAAGGAGCCCTCTTGGGCTCAAATCGAGTTGACATGAAGGTCCCCAACCCCCCCTTCTTTCCCGATCTCGCCAGGTTTCTCCGTGGGGCCTTGGACCTTCTTGTGCCCACCTGCAGCTGTGGAAAGCCTCCTCGGACGTGTAGAGCATCTCGCCAGCGAAGAAGACCATTGGAGGATGAAGAAATCAATGATCGAAGCTCGAAGTTAGGGACCTTCTTCCCTGCTCTTCGAGCGAAGCAGCAGCCGTCCGATCAAGGGTGCAGCTTCAGTTTTAATCTCCACCGTCCATCCTCGCCACCTCTCGACCGTTGATGAAGACCCAAGAACTGATCAGAGCGCTCATCTTCGAAGGGGTGTCAGCTCACCAGAATGCGTGCGTGTTTAAGTGAAGGGAGGAGGACCGTCCAATAGCACGCCTATTTTGGGGTAATTGCATATTTAGCCTCGCATCTTTTTGTATTTATTATTTGATGTTGTAAATAAAAGTTATATTTTAAAAATAAATTGATATTTTGTAAGTGGACCCCTGACCTTTTATGTAATTACACTTTGCTCCAGTCCACGTCACCTCACGTGTTGTCCCACATGATGTGGCGAAGTTGCATGTAAACCCTCGCGGGTTCTTGCATTTCTAAAAAGTCCAATAAATTGAAATTAATGTTGAACATTTTTTGTGAAAATTACTGGAAGGCCTCTCGATTTCATTATATTTGCATTTTGGTCCCTTCGAACGTATATCACGTGTAGTCCCACGTGATGGTTAATTTGCAAGTACACCCTGGCAGTTTTGTGTATTATAATAGCATGCTAAAAAATTAAATAGATGTGTTTTTCTGTTGTAATATTTGCATTGTTGTCCCTGATATTTATTTTATTTGCAAATATGCCCCTGCTAGGATATGTATTTTTATGATTTTTGCCTATTTATTAAAAATACTTAATGTTCTCCTAAAATCCACAAAAATAGGGTTAGATGCTCCTTACCTTGTAGATTCACAACCATATCTTGTTTGACAATTTTGGCATTTAACTGATTTATAAAAATATAATGAATCCTATATATTATCCGTTTTCCTATAAAAATTCAAAAAAATAGTAAAATGTTTTCGAAAAATACAAAAAATTATATGTAGTTTGAATATGTATTTATTGAGTCCAGAAAACAAAAACCCTAAAAAATAAAAAATGATAAAAATCATAAAGCTCCAAAATCTAAGAAAAAAGATAAAAACCCTTCAAAAATATCAAAAATATGTTTTTCTATGTTATAATTTGATTTATATACATATTATGCATTAAGATTTATTTTATCAATAAGTCATTATACATGAATAATACAAGTACCCTGATTTTATCTCCAATTATCCGCCGAGAAGGCACACTATCCACGAAAGGGTTCATCGACTATTCCGAAATAAACAAATTCCAAATATTAGGGCTAGAGAGAAAATTGGAGCAACTAAATCAGATTTAATTATCCAGGATAAAATTATTATGGATAATGATGTCATTATGGATAGTGATGTCCACAATAATTTTTGAACAACTATTGATATGATCCACAATATTATTTGGAGACAAATTTATAAATGGTATTCATAAATTATATTATTTACAAGAATTGGATTCACATTTCAATATAAATTAGATACGATGTACATTATATTATAGACCAATGAATATGAGTCATTTTAATCAACAACGTAATTTGTAAATGTCACAAATTATTTCAATGACCTAATTTACATGAAGAGGTCAGTAGATCAGTCACCCTATCTCTAGAGACTATGCTATATTTTGTTACAAACTTGAACATCTCATGGAAACAATGGTTGCATCTAATTCATTAATATTATAATTCTGAGGAAACACTAAGAAGAACTAATGTTTTATATATAAAATAACATTAATTAACTTGTGTACATTGTAAGTTTTCTACATTTTCTATAGAATTTGTCTAACTCTGATTGACTTAATTATTCTTCTAATATGTATAAAAATATAAACAAAATATAAAATATAAAACAAATCCCATTCTGAATAAATGCATATAAATCTTGAATAAAAAAATTGTAAAGTCCAACTACCCAGTCGAATTCACACTTCATATGAAGTGCAGATTGACCAAACTAGTTTCAAAGTTTAAGTTAGAAACTTATCTATCTGTAGAAGTGGTTTCATTAATTGATATGCAAAAGTTTGGACTGTGACCTAATCGAATATTGTACAAAACTTAAAAACTTCAATTTATTATTTTACGTACAAATTTAACTCCTTTTCGTTTATTTCTTTTTCATTTCTCTATTTATCTTTTAACTAATTTCATAAAAAAATAAAAAAATTAAGAAAAGATGATAGAAAGACATTCTAACTGTGTATATTCAGACTTATTTACTTATATACAACTCACTATTATAATTTATTTCTAACTACATTCATCACAGAAAATCAAAAGAAAAATAGAAACATAAAATAGTATTTTATATTTATAAAATATTAACAAATTTTTTATCATGCATTATTGAGTTCGGATGAGTCCAAGCTGTGGGCATCCACTCAGAGATGGGTTAGATCACCAAATCTTCATTATCAGCTTTACGCCCCCAACAAATCATTGCTATTAATTCAACATGAAGTAGTAGCCATTGACCGAGTCAATTGATCCATGTCGTCGAGTACACCTCGATACCAACCATCTTATCATCTCTTATTACAAACATCTAGGCCAACCATTGGTTTGCGGATATATATTCGTCCAGAGAAGAAGTGTCACCTCTCAACTGTTAAGGAAGAAGAAGAGGACTACTAACCTCACAGCTCTCAGCAATCTGAAGATTTATGGTTAGTCTCGAATTTAGATTTACGTGCTTTGAACCTTAGTATTTACAAAGGTTTTCCACTGACCTGTAGGTACTAATGATTTCGGTGGGCATGGGTATCACGCGAGTAAGAGGCTTCCAGGGCCTGTCGTTGTACTGTGGCATGCTCTCGCCCAAACCTTCGTAATCTTCGTCGGACAAGCATCCACCCGACCTCCCCTCCTCCCCTACGCCTGACCTTGCCTCCTCCCCACCTAGGCCTCATCCCCTCTGCCTCCTCCCAGCCCAGGTCTCCTCTTTGACCTCCCCTCTGCCGTGGAAATCTAGACACCACGCACGCCGCGCTGCTCCGAGGTCACCGAGGGCACGACGGCGGGCATGGCCGTGTGCTGTTGATGCTTCCGACGCAGCCTCACACACCGTGCTGCTCCTCTTCACAATAGTGGTTCGCCTTCCTGCAGGGAGGGAGATGAAAGATGCACTGCATCTTTTCCTTTGGTTAGATTAACTCAAGGTTAACTCAAGAAATTGACTCCAGTAAAGTTAAAATTGACGGCAGGGTCTGTGGGGTAAGACGGAGCAAGTTTACGAGGTCGAGAGAGGAATTAGGATGTTTCAAAGGTTGTAGAGGTAATTGACAAAGATTACAGGGTCTGCCAGGTAAAAATCCCTAAATAAAAATCACTCAACATGAAGTTTGTAGATCTTGATGAGATCTGCAATTTTCATTTACTACTCAAAATTAAAAGAGGCTATTTTACATTCAGTTATTTTTAATAGATATTTTATTAGTAAAAATGTCCGATTTTAATATATTTCTACTATTTTATATGCATTATGATTTACCATATTAACACATTATCTTATATTCATTTTTTATTTTTCTGGATTGAGGTAGTTACTTAGAAATTGAGGAAAGGTCTATATACATGTGTAAAATACTAATATACAAATGGATCTATTTTTGTTCATTATATATGTTCCTTCTTTTTTAGATTTTTTATTTCTAGTCATTAACTATCTCTTAGGAACTACATTTATTAATATCTTGTGAACCAAAAGACAAATTTCTACATAAAATGATAGGGTTAGTGCTATCTATAATTGTACAATAGACACAGGAGCTCGAAATCCTAACTTGCACATACTAACTCCAATTCTTTTAAAAGTGACTTGTTTTGAAGGTATTGGAGTGCATATCACTTAAAAGGTGATTAAATTTTCATAAGTGCTTCTATGTTTAAGATATTCACCTTTTAGTACACACATAAACAAAATTAGGGTTTGAGTTTATTTCTCATTTTCATAAGTAAGTATTTTTATAAGACTTTTATTCATTAAGGTTAGTATAGTCAACAAGAAGCTAGACATTTCACATCATTCTGAGTTGATATGAATTCAATAAATTAATGAAGTTTCTACAAGTCATACACACATGAATATATACATGTGTGAGAATTTTAGTTTTTTCTTCTTAATTTTTCTTTCTCTATTTGTCGACCCATTTAGGCTATCCAGGTCTCTAAAGTTTAGCATAATAAATAACAACTACATAATATTTATTTGTTATTTTATATCAGTTTGTACACACAGGTGCGCACATGCACACATACATTCTCCGTACTTCTGTTTTTCCTTTTTTTTATTGGTTTACTCATTTTGTGATCTTGGTTTGATTTTTATAATAAAAAGATGTTGTTTTCCATGAAAATATTTTTATAGGAAAGTGACATTAAGTTGATTATGTATGAATTTGTTAAGGATTTAACTCAAGATAAATATATTGAGTAGATGAATACAAAATGAATTAACTACCTATACTTAAATATTGTTAGTCCCTTTAGAAATATTTATTTGAAGAATAAATGCAAAAGAAAAAAGTTGAAATGAATTTGTTGCTCTAACCAACTGATGACAAGAATAAAGGGCATGACTTAGACAAGACTTTAGATTAATAGTTTGTCAGAGAACTCAATTAGAATCAGGAGTTTAGAATCAAAATTCTCAAGTTCTACAACTCTTTATTCAAGTTCAAAATCTTAACAAATAGCTCAGATCCACTTATTCGTACCATACTTTTTTCGAGCCTTGGTTCAAGTGATGTGTGTGTGCAGAGTGACAACTTTTCCTACTGAAGGTGGCGAACAAACTGATTAGTCCAACTTGACACCCTTGATTACTTCATCTAGTTATTTTACTCTCACAAGACATGATGTTTCCTTCTGAGTTCAAGGATTCCAACAAAAAATGGAACATGCGAGTCAACTAGTATAGATGCATCTCATTTTGTAGGAAAGGGACCATTGTAAAGGAGTTTGCTTGTAATATTTTTCTTGCACCGCTTCTTTTACGGGTTTAAAATATTCTCATTTTTTGACACTTTGGGTACTTTGAGGGTTTGTCTTCTATTTTATAAAATGAGAATTGTGATCTTTTTGTACCTAGAGAATAAAAATATGTGTAGTCAATCTTTATAACTTTTTTGATGTTTTTTTTACTGGACAATTGCATTCCAATATGCTATGCTTTCAAGCAAGCAATGATGTTAGATGACCATACCATTAAACAATGTTAGGGATGTGTCAGTTCCCATGGATCGATTGTTCGAACACCTTATTTATTTCAAGACAAGTGCAAAGTATAAGGGTTTAGTGACTGAAAGATTAAGAACCTTACGAATGACTTGAAGGGTTCTACTTAGACATGCTAATTTGACTCATGAACACAACTTTGTGGAACCCAAGGTATAAAATCATATGACTTGAAGAGTCCTAAATTTTAGTAAATCAAGTTTTTATGAAAGTTGGGTGGCCAAGGTCATGATCAAGCTTAGTCCTTAGGATCCTTTATAATTATTGGTTTAGAAAGGAACTTGTCTCCGAAAAATGCTTGTAGTGCAAGTTTTTTTGTGAAGTGAATTTTATTGTTAACTTTTTATGATTGTTTTAATTATTTTTAAAAATTTTATGGAATTTAAGAGAGATTTTTAAAATTTAAGGTATTTTGAGGATTCTGCAAGTTTATAAAATATTAGGTACATAATCATTTTTATCGATTCTATAGTGGTATAATATATGTATGTGTGTGTGTATGAGGGTCAAGAGTATCTGTCTATGGGCATATACAACGTTGTGTTCCCAAGTAGTGATGAAATGAATCCAGCTTTGCTCGATGAATGGGTTACCGAGCTCCAAATGACATGGAATTTTAATACAATCTTCAATATAATATAATCAAGATTAACATATTTGATTTATACTTTTATTAAAATCATTTTTATAGACGGAAGCACTACGTCGTGTGTGGTCATGAGAAAATTTTTATTTCTCTCTCTCTCTCTATTACACGAATTTAAATACAGATTTTACAAAGTATTTTAATATTTAGATGGCTTTCACGTATGAACTTAATAAGACTCATTGGATTTTATACACACTTTCCAAAAGAACTTTAAATCTTTTATTAAGATTTCTTAAAAAGTGTGACTTTTATGAATAACAAAATATAAAAGTAGAAGTTATCCGTAAAGTATATATAATATATACATCACAACGCATATACAACATGTGTAATGCCCTCAAAATACAGTTGAAAAAGAAGACATAACTTGTGCAAAGTGTATTAAAGTAAAAAAGAATATGAATGAATGGGTAAAAGTAGCCACCCCATATATTTATGGCTTTGAACAACCTAAGTACAGAAGAGATAAGGAAATGTGGTCAAAATAATGTACACAAAACAATAGTAGAATAAACTATTCACATGGGTCATCGACCTCCCATACTTATGATTTAATATCCTAAGAATGGGATCAGAATCAAGGTTGGGGGATAATGATGGGTCATGAGGATGTACAAAAAATAAAGAACATGGACTCTCACATGAATTTAATGAAGTTTTTTTAGTAGGATAACTAAAGTAACAAATAACCAAGATTCATGTACAAAACCAATGTTCACTGTATGGATAAATGATTTGTTTGCTAGAGTACGACTTCAACATGAAACTTGCATGGAAATAATTAGAGCCTAATGTTGATAAGCCAAACTTTTTGATTCAGGGAAGAAGGTCTTTTGCTAATGTGATTGCCATACCATGCCTTGACCTTATATTTGTATATTATGATGTTTCTAAATGCTCGATTCCAACAATGTAAGCTCATTCATATCAATCATTCGCCAGTCTTTAAGATCTTTCTTGTTTAAATTTGTCTCTTTTATTTTTCATTTGGATTTATGTAGTAGTTCCGTGAGCAAATGACATGATTTCCCATATACGAGTTGAAATGGAGAGATTCTCAATAGAATCTTGCAAACCATCTTATAGTCTAGAGAACTTGATCAAAAAGCTGACATCAGTCTTCTTGTCTGTTTGGACAAGATTTTGAAGAATTGTCTTCACCTCTTGATTTGACACTTCAACCATGCTATTAGTTTGCAGATGGTATGGGGTAACAAGTCGATGCTAGATGCCATATTTCTTCAGAAATATCTTTACACCATGATTCACAAAGTTTCTTCTCCATTTGAGATGAGTATCTTTGAGATCTTGAACCACAAGATGATGCTTTGTTGCAATAACTTATAAATAATCTTGCTTTTATTGGTTTTGCGGGGACAACCTCCATCCACCGACTAACATAATCCACATCCGGTATAATGTACGTTGATCCCTGACTACTAGGGAATTGCCCCATGAAATCAATATCTTGAGCGTGAAAAATATCAAAGACTATGACTAACTTCATTGACATTGCATCTCTTAGATCAATTGTCTCTCCCATTCTTTGTCAATCAGGACAACTCTCTACAAAATCACAAGAGTTTATTACTAGAGTTGGTCACCAAAAATTTCATTAGAGTACCTTTTCTGACATGTGCTTTTCAGAGTAGTTACCTTTAACCTAAGGTACTCCATTGAGTGAGGATATTGTTATATAATTTCCTCCCTAGTAATACACCACCTCTGTATGAAATACGGCCCCTCATGAAATAGGAATAGATCCTTTTAGTGCAGTTCTATGCTTAAGATTGTCTATTCTAATCATCGACCTCTCATGGGAAACTTTCTCGAAGACAAGATAACTAACCAGGTCAGCATACCATGGGAGCGTTGTGATAGAAAGAATCTCCTCATCTCTTAGTGTTTCCACTACAATGGTGTAAACATGAAGAGTCTCATTCTCTTCAATTCTAGAAGTGTTATCGACCACTACATTTCTTACATAATTTTCAAATCAAATTCATGGAGTAATAAAATCCATCTTAGAATGCATCTTTTTACATTTTTTTCCAATTAAGAATCTAATGGTTGAGTGATCAACAACAATAGTCACCTTTCATCCCAAAAATGGGATTGGAACTTTTCAAGTGTAAAGACTATCACCCACATTTCCTTTTCAGTCATTGTATACTTTCTTTATACATCATCAAGAGTCTTACTAGTATAGTGAATAACATAAGGAATCATATCCATCCTCTGTCCTAAAATTGCTCCCATAACAAAGTCGGAAGCATACATCATGATCATAAAGGGAGGAAACCCTTCACGTGACTAAAGGACATAAGCAGCCGTAATCAATTCTTTAAGGGTAAAAACAGCTTCGAGATACTTGTAATTGACAGTAAACTCAATGTCCTTGGCCAAAATCTCATTCAACAGTTGGGTAATTTTCAAGAGATCTATAGAGAAATTTCGGTAGAAACCGACATGCTCCAGGAAAGATCGCATTTGCTCCATATTAGTAGGTAGATAAAGTTTCTTGATTACCTCCATTGTGGTTGGATCTGCCTATATTTCTCAATTGGAGATTGGTCCAACGCAATCCCCTCAGACACTGTGAAAAGTGGACAAGATAACCTCACAATATTTTTAGAGTACTTTATTCAGATATGCAATACAAGTGAAATTAAGTTATGAATGATTGTTTCATGTGTTATGATTAGATAATTAGTATTCTTAAAAGTGGAGTGCAAATCTCATAACCCCATTGAATCTTCGATTAGTCTTAGTTTCCCTATTTCAAGAGCTTCCTCTATAATGCAAGACTCAATCGGACAAAAGCATCGACCTCAAAGGACAACTCATGTTTACAAAAAGAATTTATTCATTTAAAAAGGAGTTTAAACATTGTGAATAAAATCGCCTTCCCTTACTTTTCTACACAGCTCCATTGGTTAAACAAATACGACTTTATTTAAAATTTCAAAGAATGCTATAGTCCTGATTTTTTTTCATGTGAGGATAATCCTCTTCCTATTGACATGGTGTTACCACAAGTTGATTCCACATGCCCCATTTATTTACTTGACTTTAACCAAGTAACATAGATGATATATTTGCATTGGAGACAACATGTCATATCTTTAAGGACCACTCGATTGATGCAGTACATATGGAAAATATTCCCTTATTTGTAGAACCAATCACACTTTTTCTGAATACCCATAAAATTAAAGTTTGTTGCTTTTTTTGAGAAAATAAATCCAAAATAACATTGATTTAATTGTTTATTTGGAGGGGTAGACACTTATTTAGAACTTCTCAGGATATTATCTTTTGTTGTAAGACATCAGTCCATCAAGATGGTACTAGATCTTGTAGCACGTCGAGAGTTGGAGCTAGAAGAGTTAGATGTGACGACGACTTTCTTGCATGGTGAATTCGAAAAAGACATTCTCATGAGCCAACCAGAAGGATTCACATTTTAGGACAAAGAAAATCATGCATGTGGATTGAAAAATCATTGTATGGGCTTAAGCAATCTCCCAAGCAGTTGTACAAGAGGTTTGACAGCTTCATTACTGATCATGGGTTCAACAGGAGCTCATATGACTGTTGTGTTTACCACAACAAGGTGGGGAGGATGGCTCCTTCATCTATAAGTTACTGTATATCGAGGACATGCTAATTGCTTGACCCTTAGATGATCTGTAGAAGCTCCTCAGCTAGAGTTTGACATGGACTTTTATGTAGCGAAGAAGAATTTAGGGATGAAGCTTAGTAGAGATCGTGCATAAGGTAAGTTTTCTTATCTCAGAAGAGCTAAATCGAGAAAGTTCTAATCATATTTGAGATGTCTACAACCAAGCCTCTAGGTACTCCATCCACTACGAATGTTCATCTTTCAGTTTCTTTCGCACATTAGTTAGACACAGAGAAGGGACACATGTCACGTTTCCCTATGTCAGCACAGTTGGTAGTCATATATATGCCATGGTATGCATAAGAACCTATATCACTCATGTTGTGAGCGTTATTAGCAAAATCATGGGTAATCTAGGGAAGGAGTATCAGAAGGCAGTCAAATGGATTTTCCACTATCTGAAAGGAGAATCATACATTAGTCTCATCTACAGAAGTGATTCAAAGTGTTCGGTTGCTTGATATTCATTATCAAATTATGTTGCAAAGATCAAATACATGTTACGTTCTCACTTTGGGGAGTTCTATCATCACTTCAAAGGCTATTTTACAATCATCAGTTACTTTGTCTACCACAATGGCAGAGTACATGGCTTCGACGAAAGCTGCAAGGAAGGCATCTAGCTGAAGGGTTTAGCTAGAACTCTCGATCAAGAACAAGATCATGCTATGGTATGTTGTGACAGTCTAAGTGCAATATGCTTAGCCAAGGATCAAGTGTGCATCATGAGAGAACCAATCACATAGATGTCATATACATTTCATTTGTTCCGAGAAGAGGATCAAGAAGAAGGTCGACATATATATCTTCACAAAGGCAGATCATGGGAGTACGCTCAAATAATGTTTGGACTTGCTCATTGTTGACAATCGTCAGTAGTCCCAAGGAAGGGTTGGTGGCAGCACGACAACACTTGGCAAAGCTTCGCGCATGATTCATTTCAAGGTGGAGATTGTTGAAATGATTCGATTCAACAAGTTAATGATGGCAGATGCATTACATGTTAAAAAAAGATACGAACATATACGGTTGAGCTTCAACTAAAATAGATATATGTAAATGACGAGCTCATAATGTGAACAATCATATTGTATTTGTAGACTACAAACATTAATTGCATGCAACTTAGAATTAGAACTATTACAGATGGATCGACATAATGAACAAATAAATAGAAAAATAACAAATGATGGAACATGAATACTCTCATGCATACAATACTGTTAGCCTGCTTTAATTCTACCCATTTCCTCAGCAGACTTTAGGGTACATTTACTTCTATTGTCTGGATTCGAAATTATATTATACTTTGGATGGTTGACAACTAACTCGATGAGTACAAATGATAAACTACAAGAAGTCAATGACATAACTGATATTCCAAAAAAAGAGAGATATAACTGATATTACAAAAGTTTTACAAGGGTACAAATGTAAAAACCCCATGTTTATATAAAGGAAAATGATAACGTTTTAGGTTTTACTGATATATAGTGTTTTTTTACGATGTTAGAATATTATGTTGTTTTAGCTTTTTACTTTTCAAACCAAACGCTAATCATAATGTATGAATGTGGTTACTGTTAACTATTCATCCGTAAGAAGGTTGGGCATACAAAGATGCCTTCCTTTTTCTACAAAGCTCCGTTGGTTAAACAAATCCAGCATTATTCAAAATTTTTCACGAGGATAGTCCTCTTCCTGTTGACGTGGCGTCACCACAAGCAGAGTCCAAATGCCCATTTATTTATTTGACTTTAACCATATCGGAGACAACATGTCATCTTCAAGGACCACTCGATTGAACACCAATCACACTTTTTCCAGATGCCCATAAAATTATAGCTTGTTGCTTTCTATTGAGAAAATAAATCCAAAATAGCAACGACTTGATAGTTTATTTGGAGGACCAGACACTTACCGTGGTCAGCTTCCATCTTCCTTGATAGTTTGGCGTGTTGTTTCAATTTAAAATATCAAAAGGTGATGCTATAATGCTTGTTGGGTAAGCAACTACTGTACCTGACCCTCTTATCTTTCACATTATCTCTAACAACCATATCATGAAACGAGAAATCAAACTTATCCCACGTACATTCCGCAAAACTAAAATCCCTCAAACAGAAAACAAATATTAGGGAATAAGCTCCACCATTTCTTATATGACCTCCCTTGAGGAAGATACCAAAAGAAAATACCCAGATGAGATGGCGACCAAAGGAGAAAGCAGGACTGCATACTATTTTTCGATTTATTCTTCATTGACCCCATCATTATTCCATATTTTTTCAATTAATCGAGGGATTTATAACCAATATAACATTGACAATAAAGATCAACACATACAGCATTTTTACATGGGCTATGGTTTGAAATAAATTCGCCAATCTCACGTATACCAACGCCCAGGAAGATTAACTGCATCAAAACAGAGCAACTTCCTAGTAGTAAAGGGCACGGATGCACAGAGTAATCATCTATAAATGCATACCTAAAGACAAAACAATCGATATCTAAAGCCTTGCATTTCTCTGTTATGTCGTCATCATCAAACAAAAGAGGCTGTAATAGAAAGTTTCTGCCATTGCCAATTTAAGAAATACAAGAGATCAAAATAATGAAGCTATTGATTGGAAGTCATGCACGAGCAATTCTTGACCAGCCTATATTTCTAAATTATGATGAAACATCCGCATCAGCAAAGACGATTTGGAAAACATCGGAGAAAAGGGGGAGCAAAGGTCATGTCAAAAACGTTCGTCTCAGGAACTAGAAACAAGTCTACAATGTCGCTACTGGATGAGAGCGGAGGATACTAATCGGTTCCTAATGTATAAATCCTTTTAAAATGACTAAGGCATCCTGACATTTATTCCAAAAATGATAATCCTGCCAGGCGTCTAGAGCTCGTCCTGAAAGAAGCATCAAACAACGAATTAAGTGGAAGAGATTCACTGTACATAACATGGCACAATATGCATTGGCTAAAAGTATATCTTACATGAGCAGGCTCCTCATCCTTGTCATCCTCCTCATCATCGTCTTCAGATTCCTTCTCGTCTTCTTTTTCGTCCTGCATGTCGGAACATACAAAATGAAGAAAAACAAATCCCAATGTGATAAAAACCCAGAGGGAATATCAGTAACTTACATCTGATTCATCATCGCTGTTGGCTGCCTTCTCCTCCTGTTGAAATAAAAAACAGTAGCAAAATATTGCATATAAGATATCAAGAGTTCATAATGCCTAAGAAGAAAAGAATAAAGACAAGTGGAGGAGAAACAACAGTTACCTCTTCCTTCTTTTTCTCAGCTTCATCGAATGCTGCCTTCTCAGCCTGGGCAAGGGCAAAAGAGAAGTAAGAAATAGGAAACAGCACACATTCAACATGATCAAGGTTCGATTCCGAAGGGAACATACATCTTTGAGCTTTCCCCATGTATCCTCAGCAAACTTAACAGCGTATTCAGGATCATCAGTAACCAAAATATTGTCGAACAAGGAGCCAGACTTGACCTAAAAAAATCAGCAATAAGAAATGGCGTTTGTCACTATAAAACGTATTAATTGAAACTTTGAAGCAATGAATATTAGGTGGTAAAGTATAAGAGACTTTAGTGGTTTACCTGCCACAACTCGAAAGCAGCATATTTCAAGTTGGGGAAGACATAGAGGTCGGGATCATCCTTGAAATCTGCAAGTGATTCACGTTAGAAGTGCAAAATGTAAAATAAAATTAATTATTGGTTAAAATGGTAAACCTGGGTTGTCGATCATGGGAGCCTTCCACTTGCCCTTGTAGTCTGGGTTCTTGATTTTCTGGGGCAACAAAGATTTAGATTTAGCAACTTGGCAGTTCGATTCCATTCAAAGATTGCAACATTTCAATAAGAACGACCTTTTGCTTCCAGGGGCCCTTGTACTCAGGGTTAGGAACCGTGGGGGCAGTCCATTCACCATCTTCTTCGTCATCCCAGTCATCAGGCTTCGCATCACATATTTGCATTTAGGTTCAACAAAGGTCTCATATATTTACCCTAAGCAAGGAAGACAAAGAGACAAGCATACCTTCTTCGCATCGGCATCTGGTATCTCCTTGGGAATGTCATCATAACCCTGCATAATATAATGGAATAAGGCAATTAAAAAAGAATCGACTGCAGAATTAATGACAGCTATACTTATTACAGGAATATAGAAATAAAAGAATAAGAAACGATACCTCTGGCTTCTTGTCCTCAGGATCGGGAATGTACTCAACATCATCCCAGTCCTCTGGCTGCGACAATTGAAACTTTTCAGAACTTTGAGGTAGTATTAAAATAAAGTCTCAAGAATATAAATTATGGAGCCTAATCTTGCCTTCTTTGCATCGGGATCCTTGATCTTCTTGGGAGGGAGCAAGTCCCAGTCAGAGTACAGACTTCCGGTCTGCTTCTCTTTGTTGTCGATTAAAATACTGTAGGTGGAATCTGGGCGGATAATAAAAGTATAAACATGGGTAAGCTGATCCGTTTCACAAGGAACCTCTTTCTTGATCAAGTGATTTTTCCCATTGCGAGTAATGATAGCATGGACTTTCTTTGTGCTGTAGCCACAAATGTCTGGTCCAAACATAATACTGAAACATGCATAACATAGATCAGGATACCATGTCATAATAAAAGGAAAAATATAGGTCTTGCACAAAAAACAACTACTCGAGAAATAATAGGAACCTTGTAACCATATAGAGAGACACCTTCCAAATTACACTAGCTTTTTACAGGGCTGTACAGTTCTTTCTATGAAAATGTGGGCATGTAAAAGATTTGTCTTATGGCAGCAACAAAATACCTGTAAGGAGTGTCGCCTCCAAACTTCTTCTGATCAACATCACCACTGAGCAACTTAATATATCCTCCACCACAGTCAAGCTTCTGCTCATGCTTAACAGAGAACTGAAGAACTAATGTCTTGTCCTTGTTAGAGAACTCTGGGAACTCAGCTGAGATTGCAAAAAATCTGTAATCGGGTGTGGTTTGGATGCCTGCATATATATAAAATAATCATTTACAAGAAGAGAATTCCATACATATACAAGGAGATGCATGATTCTCTGACAATATACGGATTTGATGGATCTCAGTGCAAGTAGCATGAAGGCCAGGGATCGCATGTAAAGTGGCAGTAATGATGCCGAAGTTGGGTGAGTAAGAATCATGCATAAATAGGTTTTTCACGCATCTAAAAAACTACAACTGATTAAAGTTTGGTAATGGAAATAGAGAAAAAACACAGTTAATAAAAACATAAAAAATAACAGTTCAATTAATGCAAATTTTCACAAACCCTTTATAGCCATGGTTTGATGGTATAACATAAATTGCTTTCCAATCATGGTTCAAAAACTTCAAGACACACAGATATGAATTTATGCTGTTTCTATAGGATGCAACATCAAAAGCTACAGGCCATCCATTTTCAACGAACTTGATGGCATGTATGAGAATTGATCAAGACAATTAGCTCTGAATATTTCATTTATATTTTTTATAATTTCACCAGACACCGAGCATTTTAATGGATGTTTATAACGATTACAGTTTGAATATTTCATTCATTTTTAACAATATAATAAAATACCAATCAATGTTATACTCAAAATTAAAGCTTGACATTTTATTAAGATATTTATTGAACTTGCCGATAAATGTTTTACGAAGAGCACCAAAATAATTCAAAAACTTTGCTTGCAGCCAAATGAGGATTACACTTCAGTTATAGTCTATAAAATTTCCATTTATATATTGTCAATACTTTCATTTTCGTTTTGTCTAACTTGTAATTTCACTTTTTGAATAGACTAGAAACAGTTGCATGTGAACACTAATCTAACTTACAATGCATAACTATCCATCAATCTCATATATAGAATGACATAAAATAAGCAGCAGTGAGTAACTCATTGAGAATGCTGTATGTCAGAGTCTCATTGAAAATTAATTTGACCACTAAATAGCTAAAAAATAAAGATCAATGATGTTTGTTACAATTTGTGGTGGTGGTGGGCACCCATAAGCCTACGAGAAGAAAATTCCAAAAAAACCAGGGAAAGAAATTCTATGAATGTTTCATTATAACAAGTCAAAGCATTAACATGCCAAACGTCAGAATCAGTAGATTGGCTTGACTTACAGAAATGGATTTAAAAAACACTCCTCAATGGCAAATCAGAACTGGGGAAACATAGAAGGAATTAAGCTACTACGCTTGTTATAGCCTACAGGTCATACTAAAAAACAATAAATTTGGAAGAAAAAAAACTGATAACCAGATATGATATGATCTTCGAAGTATTCACAGCATTCTAAAGCCATATCTTCTTTGACTAAATAAAAATTTGTATAAAACAAAAAATAAAGAAATTTATAATTTATCGTTTTATTATAATGTACTAGATTCCTCAAGGAACAACCTACCCCTTCACCTTCTAAGTTCAAGATATTATTTACCAAATGTGATTTTATCATTTTGAATAGAAGATAATTAGATAATCTTTCTTTGGTAGTCGTTCAATGTAACTAACAACTTTGATTGAAATCAACTTAGAGTATAAATACATAAATAATGATGGTACTAACAGCTGGTCTACTTTTTCTTTATTGAGAAAGAGCTGGTCTACTTATGTATCTTTATTGTGACCTTTTGGTTATACATGTATCCCAAATAACTATGATAAAGTTGAAATAGCTGGTCTACTTATGCCTTATAAAACTTCGAATTCAAGTCTCATTTAATTTAAGAACTAACAGCAACAAAGAAATTGAACTATCAACCGCTTGATGAATTTAAAAAAAAGGCATACAGATGATATTTATTAAAAGTAATAAACCTTTCGAGCATAAAATTTTGTATGTTTTTTTGTTCATAAATCTGAGGCTTACATCTCACCTCACAGAGAATCGCGACAACCTGGTATATGGATGACACACAGAAGATTAAAAAGCAAATGTATAGGCTAGTTTACACAAAATATCAAATGAATATTTTGAGAATATGAAATGAGAAGAAACAAAAAGGTGAAATAAACTGATAATACAGTCAGGTAATAAAATGAGAAACACAAACCTTTGTCATTCGCATCACCGCTCCAATTCCCTGCAGTGTGTATCCATTCTCCGGCCATGTCTTCATCCTTCTTCCAGTCGGACTTCACCCATCTCTTATCCCACCCATCTGCAATACCACGTAACAGGAAACCAATACCACATTAATATAGATCAAGTCCCACCATGGCATACATTTTATCGATCGGCATTGACCAAAAACCAATTATGATCACCACAATTAAATCAGACAGAATCCACCGGTATCACTACGAGATACCTAAGAATATCCCATCTTAATAAACTTAGAACCAATCGAATATTGATTTGATAATGAAAAGAGGACTGAAAGGAGGACCACATCCGAAAGGACGGGATGAAGATAATCGAGCATCAACGCAAACCATTCCAAACGCCGATCCAAATCTAAACAACTCTCCATCAATCAAAGCAAATGACATTACGCCCCGAGATCCAATAAAGAGATCGGATCCTAAAACCCCACCAAAACCCTCTTAAACACCTATATTGGAGGCCAAAAGCACGAGATCCCTCAATCTTAACACGATCTAGATCAGTAACCGCGATCAATCAACATTCTAACTCAAAAAAACACCGGAAACATCCAGATCGAAGGCCTCGGTGACCGATCTAACCATCAGATCTAAGAATAGATCGAATCGAGTCTAATTACCTTCGAATCGCTCCTCAAAGTAGACCTCGGCGGAGACCAGAGAGATCAGAGCGAAGAGCGCCACAAGAGAGATCAAGGTCTGAGATCGCCCCTTTCTCCCCATCGCCTCTCGCGCTCTCTCACACTTCGGCGGAGAAGTGAAAGGGGACTGTTTGCTATTTATATCGCTCCAATCGAAGCGGGGGAGACTGGGCACCACGGGTGGGTAGCGGTTGGGTGCCTCGCGGAGCATGTCAGTAAAAGGTCAGATTCGTGCATTTGCAAATCCCATGCGACCACTTCGTTGGTGAATAAGATCCGGAATTGGGTGTTCCGCAGGTATAGCGGAATGGAAGTGGAGAAGGAGGTGCTGAAGAGGTGGGGTGCGTAATGACGACAAATAACCCTCAGAAAACACAGAACGAGGGAGAGGGGTGAAGGGTTGAGGGGATGATTCTGTCATTTCAGGGGGCGGTGGGTTTTTCGAAATTTGAAAAAGGTCGCTTTGACGCGAGGATGCTTACGTGGCGTGAGAGGATTGGGAGCTGCACGTCATAATTTTCCGAACCGAGGTGTAATTTGCTTTTGGGGAAATTAAATTTTAAGGGTTTTCTGGGATTGGATAAATAAGCACGCAATGGGGTCCCGGCCGCATGTGGGTCAAGCTTTATTTCGGGGGCTTTCTTCGAATTAAAGGAAAAAAAGATAATGATGACGACGATAGTTTCTTCAAAGGCAAAAAGATTTTGAATTGTAATTACGAAGAAATGGTAATGAACAGCCCACATTGCATAAAAGTGTACATTTAATCTACCCATATGGCATGATATTTACTTGTTCTCCGCGGCCATTAGTATGTTTCCATTATGGTTTGGCATAATGGACAATCAATTACATTCCAAGTTTTCTTTTAAAATAGTTTGTTGGTTCAATTGACAACGGTAACATGCATGTTCTGGTTCATTTTTAAAATTGGGGTATTTATACCCATAATCTTGAGTAATTTCGTAATTACCTCAAAAACCCTCTATAAACACAAATTACATCGAGGACCCAGAATAGCAATTAACTCTTACGCTCATAACCTTGTGTTATCTTCCATCCAATTTACCGTTAACTATTGACGATATCTGTTATGTATTTTACATTTATACCCTTTAAGTTTCTATTATTTTACATTTTATACCCTTAAAGTTTCTGTTATTTTATATTTTATACCCTTCTCCTCCCCTCACCTACCTTCTCCTCCTCCAGTCAGGCACCCCCCTCGACGTCCTCCGCCGACCTCCCGTTCACCCCATCGCCGACACCCCCTCCTCCCCTTCTGCATGCAAGCTCCCCGCCTCGTCGAGTCCCCCCCCTCGAGTGGAAGCCAATCCAACGCTTCCTGCCTGAAGGAACACCCCCACCCCGCTCCAACACCGTCGTCGAAGGCCCCCGGCCTCCAATCCCGCCTTGGCGCATGCAAGCTTCGCCCCTCCCTGCGGCCCCGACCCACCGCTTCCAACCCAAGTCGGACCCTTCTCTGCGACACCCTTCCGCCTGGAAGACCCCTCCTTGTGACGTCCCCTCCCTCAGTGTCCCTGACCCATCGCTTTCCCCTCCGACTGGACACCCCCTCTCTCCCGTTTGCAACCCCCCCCCCCCCTCTCACCCCTGCAAGCCATGCCCCTCCCTCTGCGGCTCCAACCCACCGTTTCCCCCTCCGACTGGACACCTCCTCCCTCCCGCCTGCAACCCCCCGTCCCTCCCTCCACGGCTCTGACCGACCGTTTTCTCTCTGACTGGCACCTCCTCCCTCCCGCCTGCAACCCCCCTCCCCCTGCAAGCCCCACCCTCCCTCCGCGGCTCCGACCGACCGTTTCCCCTCCGACTGGACACTGCCTCCCTCCTGCCTGCGACCCCCCTCCCCCATGCAAGCCCCGCCCCTCCCTCCACGGCTCCGACCCACCATTTTCCCTCCGACTGGACACCCCTCCCTCCCGCCTACAACCCCCTCCCCCTGCAAGCCATGCCCCTCCCTCTGCGGCCCCGACCCACCGCTACCCCCTCCATCTGGACACCCCTCCCTCCCGTCTGCAACCCCCTCTCCCCTGCAAGCCATGCCCCTCCCTCCACGGTCCCGACCCGCCGCTACCCCCTCCATCTGGACACCCTCCCTCCCGCCTGCAACCCCCTCCCCCCTACAAGCCTCGCCCCTGCAAGCCACGCCCCTCCCTGCAGCCACGACCCACGTCTTCCCCCTCCGCCTGGAAGCCCTTCCTTGCGACGCCCCCTCCCCCAGGAAGCCCCACCTGCAACCCCCCCCCCCCCACCCCCCACGCTTGGAAGACCATCCTTACGAAGCCCCCGCCCGCCTGCAAGCCCCTCCTTGCGGCCCCAGCCCACCGTTTCCCCCTCCTCCTGGAAGCCCCTCCTTGCGACGCCCCCTCTCCCTCCTGCAAGCCACTTCGTGCGGCCTTCACCATCATAGAGGCCTCCCGCCACCCCCAATCCCCGCCGGCAGCCTCACCATTGTCAACCCCTCCTGCAAGACCCCCTCTGTGCTGGGAGCCCCGCAACTCTTGCAAGTCATTTTATTTATTTTTAATTTTGATTAATCGTAGCCGTTAGTTCGCGGATCAGTTAGATTAACTCACCCATATGGTTGAGTTAATGGACAAAACTAACGGAAGGTTATGAGTGTAAAATGGAGTATTTATTCAGGGTCCTCGGTGTAATTCGTGTTTAAAGAGGTTTCTGGGGTAATTATGAAATTACTCAGGGTTATGGGTGTAAATATCCCTTTAAAATTCTTGCAATATGATAGTAGGGTTTTCTTTGTTGTGTCATCCATCTTAGTATTTTTTGAAAATATAGAATTTGGTTGGTCTTCGATTTAATTGGAGTAATCAGATCAAAATACAGAAGTTGTATGTTTCAATGTTGGGATTCTGGCATTATTGACTTTGGGATTGAGTTAGGATGAGCATTAGACCGAGTAAGTCCGACCTGACCTATGCCAGAAATAAAATGGGTCGAGCTTGGGTTGTAATCTAGGCTCATATTTTTTGTGGCCATGCTTGGGCTGAGGCTGGCCCAAACCTGATAGCTAGGTAACAGGCCCACAAGCCTAGTTTGATATGTAGCCCGCTAACCCAATTGGAGATATACCACAATGGTCCCGGCCCACTTAGCCTGATCACTCATCTCCTAACTAAGGTCCCCGGGGTGACATGACATCAATATCCAAATATTATATTCCAAATCCCCGATTTATAATCCCCCTCTCCCATAAATGAGAGCTCCTAAAACACCAAGGGCCCACTCAGTAGGAGAATAAGGTGGAATAAGGTGGTGGAATTAACTGGAATAGGATACTATTTTTGTTCGGATGGAAGATAAGAATAAGGTGGAATGAGCTAGAATAAGGTAGAATAAGGGATATTATCCGTTCGATAGTGGAATAAGGTTTGTGGAATGAGGTTTGAAAGTTCGTTAAAAGTGGATGTATTTATTTTTATTTTTGTTAAATAAGTTTAATTGCAAACTCATGTATCATAGTCTAAAACTCATTTTATAACACCTAATTTGGCAATTCATTTGAATATCATATATCCATAAAATATTTACATAAATGAGAGGACATTGCATTCTTAAATAATAAAATTAAATAATTACATGCTTGTCATACATTGGCTCATCGATGTTATCACTTGTTGAGGTTGATCCGCCAGTCAGATGCCTTATCTGTTACTCCCTCTCCCGCAACAATGCCTCTATTTCCTCCAACTTCTCCCAGTGGAAATCATCTGTGAAGTCAATGTCACTGATAATGTCCGCAAGGAAGAGCTTCTCCACAGCCAATGACTCCATCGTCGGTCGAAATGAGGATGCCTTAGCTCTTAATCCGCATGTCTTCTGAAAGATATACATGTATAACCTTTGTCATATAAATGGTGGATTTATGGAAAATTAGATAAATAACTTTACTCACGTTCTGTAGGCATATGTACCAAAGGCGGTCCTCCATATCCTCATGCTTCTGAAAGGCTTCATAAGCTAATATTGCCACAGGTGAGCAATAACAACAACGACCGTAGCTCTTCATCCTATTGCACCGCAAGAATAACATCCTATATATATTTCAAGAATCGAGACCACAAGGTTGTAAAAAATTAGTACTTGTCAACAACAGTAAATCCTTATTCAAAGGCAAGCTTCAATCAAAGAGAAAGACATCGAGAAAAAAAAGAAAAATCCGCTCAGATTGTCAAATCATAATGTGACGACTCGAGATGCAATCACCGGTTAAGCCACGCCCTCGTAGTAGCTTCTCATCCAAATCAGGTTGGCGTCCTTGCACATGTTGTCATGTGTGGGCTTTCATCATCGCGTTTGGTTTGGGGAGGTCAGCTCATTATGAATCCGTACAGTAAACCCAAAAAAGATTAACCAACATCATTCTCCCATCCGATCAAAAAGAAAGATACATAATGATATGAACCGTGTGCTCAGTTAGCTTTGTATCTACCTGCAGTAGCAAGGGTTGGGCCAGTCTTGCCAACGTAGTGGCTGCTAAACCTAGTACATCTTACCCTCTTGTCAATTGGTTTAGTGGATGGAGCAAGCATCATCTCGCAAAGGATGCAACAAGATTTCATGCCTGCTCATCCATCATCCCATCGTGGTCGATGCTCAAAGCATGACTCATAAACATAACATAAAAAAGTATTTTACTGAAATGAGGGACATTATGTGTATTTAGAGAGACAAGCATGTCGCTCATCACAGAAACTAATTCAAAAATAGTTAAAAAATAGCAACTACAGGAAATGGAGGATGCATTGTCATGCATCGTTCCACATCGCACCAGCTAACATGTTTCTTTGGACCTCCCCTAGTCGAATGTCTGACACATATACCCATACATCATCATCATTTTCATCCAGATCAAAGACCCAATCATCATCATCATCATCATCACTATCATCTGAACTGTCGACACCATCGTCACATGGGTGGGAGGATGTGCTCGAGTATATGCGTTGGAGATCTGATCCTCACCATGCACCTGTCGTATGAAGTTGTGTATGATGCAGCATGACATCACCACTATCACTTGCTTGGGAAATGTGTGTTACGATCGTTCTGTGATTGCCTTGAAGCGGGCTTTCAATATCCCAGATGTACGCTCAATGTACGATCGTATCTAGGAGTGACAATGGTTGTACAACTCATGGGGCATTGCATATGCTCGACCCCTCCGAGCTATGAACTGAAGGAGGTGCGTGACGATGCTACGATCAGGTGCCAAGAAGATATCCATGTTGGCATACCACAATCCACGAAATACTTTCGACTTGCTGGCACCTGGAACCCCCCTCGTCGAGTGCCCACCAAGGAACCTTCATGTTTGTTGCAGACCCTTCTCATCCTACGCCAACGTACAAGAACTGTATTGAAAGTGTGCACAAGCTATGTTGTTCCGCAAGATGAGCTTACGCCGACTTCTAAACTTCAGTGCAATGCTAGATGGGACATTTGCAAGGATGAGAGTGCCATTTTATCGCACCAATGAAATCCTTGAAGTATGGATAAAAGTTTCTATTTTGACGGATGACATCAGGGACTGAATTATTTGCAGGTGGCATTCGTATGAAGTCGTCACGCAGTGACACAATGCGTATGTGCATGTCGTTAAGATGACGCGAAATCGTGTTGTCAGAGTGCTGGAAATGATAGTACCCGGTTCTTCGCATTGTGCCTTAGAAAATTTAGGAGTATGCAAAGGGATTCATTTGCCTTCATATGTCTAGAGTTGGCAAGACTTGCATGTTCCTTAAGGCATGTGCAAAGTCAGGTAATGGTCTCTAGGTGCATGCGAAATATCAAGCACGATCTCTCCACTACCCGCTAAGCATGCCACGGATCTAGGGGTCCGTTTGGTTGCAGGGTTGGACAGGGTTGGGTTGGGCAGGGGTACCCCTGTGAATAGTAAACTGTGAGGAGGAGAACCCTGTTTGGTTGCAGGGTCAACCCGGGTTGGACCAAACCAACCCTGCCCAACCCTGCAACCAAACGAGCCCTAGATGTGCCCTATTTGAGTCATCGTGTGCTTCGACATACATGGAATGTACCTACTTCTCAATATGTCACATCATAACCCTCCTCTAGCAACACACACATATATACCATGTTTAGCATCAACATATTATTACGTAGGGCTATTACACTTTCCATTTCCTGTACAAGTAGAAATCATAAGTAAAATCATATAATTATTAGCAATTAATCATGCATTCACTCTCTTGGCCAGAAAACTAGGGTGCATGGCATCTCACTAATAGTACCATAAATACTAATTTAACATAATAACAACACAAATGATAGGTGTCCAATTGCATTACAATAATAAAAAGGATAAATACGGGGCTAGGTGGCAAGTGTCCAATTACATTACAATATATACTTGCAATGGAACATAACAGAAACCGTGGTAGGGGACAGTGGCGTGCATAATGAAATCATGTTGGTGAGCAATCACTGGCTCTTGTTGAGCTACAATTCATCCCATGCAAAGCTTCGTTGGGGTACCCTTCGTGCGACTGAAAATAATCAGTTTATACGAATCACATAGGCTGTGAGCAAGGCGAATGTGGTCAATCGATGGAATTCGTGGTAACAAAGCCTCAATCCCATCTAGGAGCCCCTCCACTCCAGCATGAGGATCCTTTTGTAGAAGAGCGGCGATTTGCGCACATTGCAGCTCGATATTTGCTTTCTGAGCCTTACCAATACCACCTCTCAACCCACAACTTGTGCTACGATGGGGGCACTGTCGCTCCTCGATCACTTACGCCCAGATGGCTGCCCCACAGTGTCTCTGCGGCACCGCCGTCTGCCTGTCATATTGGTTTGGCCCACATCCTCAGTCGGGGTAGGAGTCTCAGCCACAGGTGTTTCTCCTTCAAGTCCTCCTCAAATAACTGTTGCGTGGAAGTGTCCCTGAAGAATGCTGCAAATGACCCCGACAGCGCAGTTTGCGATGAGAATGCATACGTACCCCTAGCGACACATTCTTCGATCATGGTGTCCACAAGGTTGTAATGGGGGAAGGTCTTCCTCTTGTACAACATGCAAGCCTTGTCAATCTGCAACAGGTGTCGTGTGAGGGACGATCTTCAGTGTCATGATATGTAATTCAAATAAACATACCATCAAACTTGCATCGTCGTCCAAGGCGACGACTGTACATGACACTGGGTACCAGCCCCACCTGCTCTTCGACATCAGATAGACAAATCCCCCATATCACTTTGTAATGGTCTTCCACCTATTGTTGAGCTTGGCCCTGTCAATGTTTTTCTGATTTGCATGTTGAAATGCGATGTGACGCTTTGCTAGGCAGGGGGTGAAGGTACCACCTACCCAGTCGCCTATGTCGAAGTGATGTTTAAAAAGGATAAGGAGGCATTCATCCATCGTTGGTGTCCAGGTCGGAGCAATCGTCATTCGAGATATGAATCTCGGAAGAAGATCCGCCACGCATGATCATCTTATAAGCACAGGAGATTCATCACGAAATCAGGAAATTGGTGGGGTTGTTGTTCCCAAATTCTAACTGACCTAGTCAAAAATTATTGGCAACATAAGCTTAGGTATCCTACTATAGCAGTAAGCATGGTTGCCTTCCATAAAACTAAAGGACTTGGAAAATCAGTATGCAAGATCATGTACTCATCTACTGACAAAGAAAACTAGAAATGCAATTGTATGTAAAGGAAGAAAAAATTAGAAGCAACAACGCTATGTAATGAAATGCTGGAAGAGCACCGTAATATGGATGATAAGCAACTCCTAATTGTGCATAATAAAATACAACTGAACATGAGGAAGCAAGAGCCAAACAGAAGAGCCAAATGCAGCAAAGATATGTCCATGATAAGTAGCTACATATCAAATTGAGATAAGTGGCAGGATCATAATATAGAACTCAAACACATGATCTAAAGCAACACATTAATAAGTAGGACACAAATAAGGCCCAACTCAAAAACCACATAATCCAGATGCATCTAACATTATTGTGCAAACATTATGAGTAATTGTATAGTAGTTTTATGACTTTTATGAGCAAACATATTTTTCTAGCATTATGAGCAGTTGTATAGCAATTTACACAACTGTTATAGAATTATTGTGCTAACAGTATGAGCTTATAGAAGCTTTATCAATTGTGTAAACTTTTATAGCAGTTGTGTAAACTTTATAGCACGTGTAAACTTTATAACAACTATAGCAGTTGTGTAAACTTTATAGCAGTTGTAAACATTGTGCAAACTTTATAACAGTTGTATATCAATTATAGCAATTGTGTACCATCTATTACTCACATGGTATAACATTTAAACAATAGTAAAGCTGCATTAGAACATCATAATCCAAATAGCATTAGAGCATTAGATCAACTATGCAATAGCACTTAAATAAGAGCAGCATCAAGAGATCTAAACAAAAATTATAGCAGCAACATTAGATCGACATTAGAGCAATAGCTGAAACCACCGACATCTGAATGTAAAGCAACAAACAGAATAGTAAGAGCATCTCCAAGCAGTAAAGTCGATCAAAAGGGGGCAGGAAAACCAAAGCAACTCTTACAGCAGCAGCATGAGAGCAACAATTAAACAAAGCATAATGACACTAAAACAAGGCATAATGGCATTTAGAGCAACATTAGAGTAGCACAACCCAAACATCATTAGATCAGCATAATCCAAACAAAGCATAATGTCATCCAAACAAAGCATAATGACATTAAAACAAAGCATATAAAAGTACATAATCCAAGAAATAAGAGCATTAGATCAACTGTGCAATAACACTGAAACAAGAGTAACATCATTAGATCCAAACAAAGCATATAGCATCAACATTTGATCAACATTAGAGCAGTAACCAAAACCTCCAACATTTGAATGTAAAGCAACAAACATAATAGCAAGAGCATCACAAAGCAGTAAAGTCGAACAAAAGGACCATAGCAAGAGCAAATCAATTAAAAAGGGGATAGGAAAACCAGATCAACTCTTATAGAAGCAGATAAACAAAGCATAATGACGCAAAGATAAAGCATTATGGCACTTAGAGCAACGTTAGAGCAACATATTCCAAACAATATTAGAGTAGCACAATCCAAACAAAGCATAATGACACTAAAATAAAGCATATAGCAACAACATTATAGCAACATAATCCAAACAACATTAGAGCATTAGATCAATTGCAATAGCACTTAAACGACAGCAACATCATTAGATCCAAACAAAGTATATACAAACAACATTAGATCAACATTAGAGCAGTAATCGAAACCACCAACATCTGAATGTAAAGTAGCAAACAGAATAAGAGCATCTCTAAGCAGTAAAATCAATTAAAAGGGCCATAGCAAGAGTAAATTTATCAAAGAGGGCAGGGAAATCAGAGCAATCAAGGAAGTGAAATGGATTAAGCATGTAAGACATATCTAAAATTGAAACCAATAACAAAAGATCGAGAGTACCTTGCACTCCATGAAGCCCACAAAAATGATGAGATGTGCACACATGCAACTCGGAAGAACAAGCCACCAAGCACAACGCGAGACTGCTCATGGAGACTCTACAATGGTCTCTTGGAATCAGAAACCCTAGAACCCTCATCTGAAGCCATGGCTGAGTTGTCACCTCAAGAAAGCCTAGGACGACATGCTTTGACGATGAGGGTTTATTAGAGAGGAGGAGTAAAGACAAGGTTTCTGCAACAATCCCATTTAAAGCCCAACCGATCATGATTCAAGCTGCGCATGCCAGAGATTCCCAGCAAGGACGTCAAAGAATGAAGCACCTGCAACCATCGATAGGAAAGGGACAAAGGAAAGGGAGGGGTCTGGACATATTTTGCAGGAGATGCGATTGAGGAGGAAGGTCACAGGGTAGGAGGGAGAGGACTCGGGGGTGGAGTAACAATAACATGGAAGGCAAGGGTGTCGAGGGAGAATTGTCGTATCCTTTTCTCTCTCTCCCAATTCCACCCTCTTCCAGGTGCTTGTTCCACCACCGATCAGGTCCTAAGTTCCTAACCGCACGTACAGTGGCACAGGCACATGCGCATAAGCTGGGTGATAAACTCAAAAATCAATCGGTCTTGTATTCCTCACAAGGCGGGAACACAGTCGAAGTGTTGACCAATCAAGATATGAATTTAATCAACAATTAACCCACACTATAGATCAAGCAATGGCAAGCAATGTGAAGTTAAAATTTATTTTTAACTCTACAAACAAGGTGTATAGGACAAGTATGCAGAGAGTTCGAACACAGGGAGCAAACAAGGTAGATCAAACAAGTGTGTGCGTGAGTGAATGTGAAGTGTTGTCTACAATATGCAATGCAAAAGTTTTTGTGGGTTTTTAATTTTTATATTTTTTATTTTTAATTTTGTATTTTGATATTTAATTTTCTAATTTTTTATAATTTTATATTTTATATATTTTTCTTTTTCAATATTGGAATATATAAAGCAGGTAATAAAAGAGGTGCTACAATATTTATAAAAATATGCAAAATAGCCAAAAAATCAGGAATAAATTCTTTTTTGGTATTTTTATGATTTTCTACTGTTTTTGTGATTTTTGGGTATTTTTCAAAATATTTTTGGTATTTTTAAATATTGAAATAAAGCAAACAGGGAATTAATAATCTAGCCTAGACTAATATGGGAAAGAAAAATATCAAATGATCTCAAAATTTTCCCAAATTGGTCTTAAAACAGAGAGAGTAAAATATAGAACCTATCAGGACTTGAGTTTCTATTTTCTGATTTCTCTATGATTTTATATATTTTTTTTAGTTTTTGTGTATTTTCGAATTTTTAAAGTTTTTCTTTTGAGATTTTTAGTGGTTTTTGGAATGACACTAAAATATGATAAAATAGACAGTAGGGAATTTTTTTGGAATTTTCTAAGTTATTTTAATATTTTTTGGTATTTTCTAAGCTAGACAGTAAATAAAAAGCATGTTTTGATTTTTAATAAATATAAAAATGCAATAAAATCAAAAACTAAAAATATGGCGTTAAAGAACAAGCACACAAGAGCTTAACTTGAATTTTTGAGAATTTTTCGAATTAAAATGATGCTCCAAATAACTCATACAAGCACACAAAAAATTCACAGCCTGGCAGGGGTATAAGTGCAAATATCAAAACATCCAGGGGCATATATGTAATTTTCCACGAAATATATAACTTAATAGACAATTTAACGTATCAAAAATAAATTCCAGGACCCGTGGGGGTGTCCTTGCAAAAACACCAAGTTCACGTGCTCACGCACGCGCACCTGGTAGGGGCACCCTTGCAATTAATGAAAAGTCTGAGGGCTATCTTGCAAAATGTCCAAGACTTTTATACTGCGGTTGAAAGTTTTAAGTCCTAAATTTAACACACAAAAATCCATGGGTCCCCTTGCAAAATGGCCTCCCACCTCACGCGCACAGGCACATGAGGTGACGTGGCCGAGGACCTAAACGTAAAATCCTGACACTACAGGGGATAAGGCGCAAATATTACAAAACACTTATAACTGCCGATGAATGTTTAAGTGCTAATTAATAAATACAAAATATGCGGGGTTAGAGTGGCAAAATACCCACGCCAAGGCGGGAGCGGACGACTGATGTTGATTCACTTAAACACGTGTCGTCGATCCGCGCCGCGATACCCCTTCGTCATCCCACGGCCGAGATTATATGGGCTTCAAGATCGGACGGCGTGGACGAGTGAAGGTTCTGACGGTGGCTGCATCATCTGGCGCTCCTCTTGGATTGGACAGTGGAGAAGTCCCCTTCAAGAACAGGGAAGAACGCCGCCCCTCCCGAACTTCGATCGACGCACTGGCGTTGTTCCGGCCACCGTTCCTGCTGCAGAAGGCCTCGAAGGACGACTGGAGAGCTCGCCGACCCAACGGAGGAGCCAAAAGGGGCCGACAAGCCCTAACGCACCTCCGCGAGGTCAGGAGTCGTGGGTTGCTCCAGGAAGCTTGGTGTCCTTCAAATTCTTGCCCCAGATGCCTTCTGTGCTTCCAGAATTACCTGCAAAAAGTTAATAGGGTCACGGGCAAAGTGCTGCGACCCTCTAGTGGCGAAAAGGTGGACAATGGATGAAAACACGGAGCTCGCCGGAGCAAACTCCGGCGAGGGGATGGCTACAATGAAATGGGTATACGGTTCGAAGATAAGAGCAAGGATCTACTCCTAATGCTACTGGAAAGATGATAAAGCAAAAAAATACAAGAAAAACACAAAAGAAACAGAACCTCGAGGGTTAAAAACCCAAGGTCAGAACCTCACGGCGGCACGGCCGCCAGAGATGGTGGAACGCTCTCAGGCCTTCACCGCACCTCGACGAGGGAGCTGGGTCGACCCTCTGTCACCGGGGACTCACAACAAGGGCTCGGAGGTCTTGGCTTCGGCCAAAAAAAGGTTCAAAGGAAGAAGGAAGTCAAGGGGGTCTTTTGAATGGGTGGTGGAGTAGGCTCGAAGAAGGAGGCACTCCGCGCGACGTGATGATTCAAAGCCCAAGGGAAGATATGGGCGAGCATCATCGATCAACGATGAACAAAAGTCAAGAAGACTTTGACACGAAACGAGGCGCGTACGACCCTCAAAAAAATCGAGAAAACGGACCATAACATTCTGACACAGCCACAGGGGGATGGGTAAGAGAGTTGACCCGCGGTCAACTCTCGGACCCTCCTGGTTGGTCCACGTGGACCAACCAGGAAAAACCGTGGGAAAATGTTTTATTAATTCGTTTAAAAATAGAAAATGACTTATTTAATTTTAGGTTATTAAATGAAAAATGCTTATTATTTTATAAACTATTTTATGGTGAATTTTAATTATTTTTATGAGGTATAGTTTTATAAGTTACCTTTTATGCCCCTTTGTAGGTATCTATATCTATATATTTTATTATTTTATTTTTATCTTGTGTTTTTAATTTATTTATTTTTGTTTATTATTTTATAAAATTGTAAAATACTTTTATACACTTAAATATATTTTTATTTTATTTTTCTGATGTGTTTTGTATATTAAATAAAATATAAGTATAGTTTCTACAGGTATAAGTATATGTAGTATACCTATGTATATGATATATACAAGTATTTTTATTTTGAGTCTTATTCAGGTTTTTATTCTGATTTTAATGTACAAATATATTATAAGTAATATTTACAAAATTATAAAAATATAAAAATACAAAAATGATGAATAAATAATAAAATGAATATTTTAATCTGTACAAGTATACAATAGGGTCCAAAACTCAACTTTCAAACCGTAACTCCGAAAAATACGAAACCACCTCCATTAAATAGATTATTTTATGCTATATAGAATTAAAGGTGAGTTAGGTACATTTCGAGTTTTTATTTGCAAGATACAGGTCTGGGAAGTTGGAGTTTTGGAATCTTATTCAGACTGTAACTTTTTATCTGTGTATTATTTTTTAGTGAAATCAACTTTGTATTTTTCTTTATAAAATTATGTACAACTTTCATGTACAAAGTTTCTTTATTTGATGTATAAAAAGTGGAACCAAAAATAGGTCCCAAAATGAATAAAGAATGAATGGAATAGTGTAGGTATCTGACCCTTATCTCCCCCTACTTTCTTCCTTGTCGACCTATTCATCAAGATGCCTAGGTCTCGGGGTTTGGGTCATAAAATATTTACAATATTTTATTCTTTTTATTTTCTTTTATTTATTTTATAATTTTGGCTTTAATTACAGTATTTTATACACTATTTGGATGTACATGCATGCATGCTAAGATGATGGATTTAATGTTATTTACACGCATTTGCTAGGGTTTTTGAGGCCAAAATGATAGAATAAAGATGATGAAATGTGGATTCATCATCCCCCTATACTTTACATTTTCTAGTACCTAGCAAACATTTATGCAATAAGTGAAAAAAGAGAAAGAAAGAAAAGAAAAAGAAGAAATTGGATTTAGTTTAATTGTCAAACTTGTCTTCACAAAATCAAAGTTTGGAGCTTAAATCGGACCTTTGGAATTTTAGTGCGGGCGGAACCTTAATGAGAATCGAATTTGAAATCCAACAGTCCCTGAGAATCCCAAAACTCTATTCAAGTCTCCTCAATAGCCAGGTCAGAAATATATCAACTCATACTCAAACCCTTACGACTATGAGTCTGACTCGTATAGTGTAAGTGATTGTGGCTCTCCCCAACTGAAATGACAAAGAAACTGACTTCTCCAGTACGACAACCCAATGATTCCCCAATCCACTAACTCCATCCTCGAGGAGCGGGGTATTCCCTTCTAAGTTGGCAACCAGCTCAAGAGGAGGGGGTGAAGAGAAGAATGGACGGTAGCCAGTGTAGCTACCTATCCTGGGATGCAAGACCAATGTAGTCAAGTCATCCTGCTGCAGGCTCACATGATATGACTTTGGAACTCAAGCTTGCTTATTGACTTTACAACATATATACATACTTTGCAGGCTTTTTATTTTTGTACATGCCTGAACATTTGTTTTTGAATACTATTCACAACAGCATTTACATAAGGAGTCTTTCCTCTTGAGCTAGTATACTATCCCTCTTTTGAAGCTTTATCGCAACCCACGATCTCCTATCCTCGAAACTCATCATTACTGGATGGGTTGGGGTGCATTTCCCTCCCTAGAGGAGGACAAATGTTTCCACCTGTGTGCGTTTCATACCGGCAAATCCAACCTCCTCACCACTCCAACTGAGTTGAGCCATGTGAAAGGTGTAAGTGTCCAAGTTAGGTCATTATCAACAAGAGTCATGTGTGTGCTCCGAAATACTCTACTTAGGCAGTCAATAATCCATTGAACCAAGTCCCGTGATCCTCAAAGAATTAAGTCAACTAGACCTGAAGTACCTCAATTCCATCTCATGTAAGGTTCCTGTTAATTAGGTAGATTTAAGGTCTAACCAAGCTCCAATCTTCGGATTTTACTTAGACTCATTCAACTTTCAAACTCAATCCGAAAAATGCTTATGTTATGCAAATGCAGAAAATATTTTTGTGATGCAATTTTCAAAGATTTTGAACTTTTTATGGGTTCCTGAAAAGATGATGATGATGCATATACATTTTTTAGATTTTTCAAATATGTTTGGATTTTAATTTTGCAAATGTTTTTGGGATTTTTGAAAACAAAAGGTTTTGGCTAAAAGCTAGGTTAAAAATATGTACACGTGAGTGCTTCTTATATTTACAAGAAGTGGATTTTAAGAATTTACAGAGTAAGTGCTCAGTTATATATATATACAATGGATTTTTGGTGTGATGCATGTATTCCTCAAACTTATTTGACACAAGCTTTTCAAACAATATTTGAAAACTATAAGTCTAAAATAATTTTTACAAACATTTTTATAAACATGTACACATATTTGAAAATCATTTTGCAAAGGTTTTCCAAACAGTATATATATATTTTTCAAATATTTTTGCAACCATTTTTCAAACCATTTGCAAACCGTTTTTCAAATATTTTATTTCACACAAAGATAATAAATTTTACAATCAAAATTTTTTTACAAAGGTTGAAAACATGTAACAAAATGTTTTCAAAATAGTTTTTGAAAGATTTTTCACAAAGATTTTCAAACTATTTTTCAAACATTTTGTAAAAAACATTTTCACCTGATTTATTAATCAGTAACTAAAAAGAATTTGAGGAATGAAACATCTTGTTATTAAGGTTTTTAATGAATTTAAAGAATAATTAGCTATATTTATTAGTAAAAATACGAAAGTACGAGTTATGGCTAAAGTATATACACAGTATATGCGACCCCCCTATAGTTAGCTTGAGCTATGTCCTCATAGATCGACGATAAAAGAGAAAGACATAACTCGTACTAAGTATAGAAAAGTCTAATGAATAAATGAATAGGAGATGAATGCGAATGAACAAAAGAATGAGAAGTCGACCGTCCCCCCTATACTTTGGATCAAATAATTCTAAGTATAGCAGACTGTACACAAAGCAGGGAGGGTCAAGGGTGGGAATGAACAGATCGTACTCAGATTGTCTCCCCCTATACTTAGGGTAAGATATCCCTAAGTATAGACAAGAAGAGGAGACAATGGAGAGGATCGAAAAGAATAGAATCACTCGGGGTGCACATCCCCCTATACTTAGGACAAGGTACGTCCTAAGTATGGAAAACTGTATATAAGGGGAGGCACCTTTCTGATAGATACAGGAGATAGAAGAGGAAAAGAAGAAAAGAAGAAAAGAAGGGAAGATATCAATAGATGAGAGAAGAGATCGAAGGATGTACGCATCACTCCCCCTATACTTAGGGTAAAAGAAGCCCTAAGTATAGGCAACAACAGGAGTGATGAGACGGAACGATGAATGAACACTCGGCTCGTCCACCCCCCTATACTTAGGACAAAGTACGTCCTAAGCAAGGCAAACACGAGAATGGCTGGATGAGCAATACGGAAGAGAGACCAAAGGTACACAAGGGAATATACGACAGAGATGGATATACACAGGATCAAGAAGGTAGAAAGCTAACCTTCTTGCGAGACCGCTGAGGGATAGATCTAGTGTGGTGCAGGTCGACATCGGGGTCCACAGTGGACGGAAGCCGATCAGGGTCGATAGGGTGAAAGCCCTCAGTGGAATCAAATCGGAAAGGGACGAATGGGTCAATGGAAGTAGTCTTGCTAGGTTCGCCCTTAGTGATCCTATGGTGTGAAGGCGCAGACGGGTGAGTGGAAGAAGTGTGGCCAGGTCTGGCCTTGGAAGTCTTGCCGATATCAAAGTGGAATGGGAAAAACTCATCATCCTCGAAAGAAGTGTAATCGGAGTCGTCCTGCGAGGGGTCGTCCAGGTCAAAATCAAAAGGAACGAAATCATCGGTGGAAGTATACGAACTCAGATCGTCCTCAAGAGTTTCACCTTAGTCATATTTTTCATCAAGAGGCCAAAAATTTTTAATGTTCGCATCATATCCGACCTCAATCATCATCACTTTTGAGTGACCAAGAATGGATTTATCAGTGGAAGTAGTCAAACCAGGTCCGTCCTGTCTAGTCTTGGTATCTGCCTGCCGCTCAATAAGATCAATCACGTAAATGCTTTGGATTTCATCAACACATCGCCACACACCAGAAGGAGGAACCGCGAGGTCTATGCTTTCTGATTTCCTCCCCTTTCGGGGGATCCTTCGGGTCTCATCAGGGGTCGCTAAGCAAACATCTCTAATAGCATCAGATTGGCCACATGCCTCGGAGTCAGCTAGAATTGGTGAAGGTGCATCATATGTAGGTCTCTGGTCAACTGTGGGTGTGGTGATCAACACTTCGCTCTCGTCAACAAGACGGAACGAACCTCTCCTAATCCATAGTCGATAATGACCCTCGCAGAGGCGAGGAATGGTCGTCCCAGGATGATTGGAGATGGCTCCCCTGTGGAGGTCTCCATGGGCAACACGACAAAATCAACATGATGGCTCGTGCCCTGAATAGAAATGACGGCATTTTCAAGGATACCCTTCGGCCTCTTGATAGATCCATCAGCAAATTGTACGATCATCCTGGTTTTCTTTAGAGGCCCTAAGTGAAGAGATCAGCGAGAAGGGTAATATGCTAATAGATGCACCGCCGTCTAGGAGAGTGTGATCACAAGTATAGTCAGAGATGGTGCAAGTGATGAAAGGAGTAGCTGTGTTCTTCTTCTTGGGAATGGGACGGTGTGTGATGGTGTGGGCAGTGGCCACGGTCAGAATGTGATGCTCAGATCTGCTCCTCCACTTTCTCTTCTTGGGAAGAGGAGCAGATACTTGGGTCATGGTCTGCTGAAGTGGGGCTTGGATGATCTCATAAATAGTGGCCACCACTTCGGGTTCAGACAACATTTTTTGAATTTTTGGACCTCCTCCATACAAGGGAGGAAGTTGGAATCAGCATGTACACGAGGAGTGCCTAGAGCAGTCTGTACATAGGCACCCTCGGGGTTGGTGATGGGACAAGAAGTGAGTGGATGTGTGGTTAAATGATTGGGCAATTGGCCCCTCTCCTGACCACGTGGCTCGATCGTGTGACTCCCGAAATCTTTTTGTGTTTTTATGTTTTTCTCATTTTTTTGTATTTTTGGTGATTGCAAGCTCCCATGATCACCCACAAGTACATCCGTATCCTCGACGAAAGGAGCATTAATCTGGTTTTTCCTCAAGATAGCAAGATTATCATTCATCAAATCAATGCGCTTTGTCATTCGGTTCAAGATATCACTTATAGAGATCGAGGGAGGTGACTCCAACAGGTCAGACTCGGGTGGATGTGAAAGTGGGGGTGGATAATATACGGGTGGAGGTGGAGGTGGGTAGAAGTCCGAGTCGTGATACTGTGGCTGAGGCGGATATGTACAATAGTCAGAAAAAGTAGGAGGAGGATCCTCCTGATAAAAGGGAGGTGGACCGGCTGGAGGGTACGAGGAATCCGCAAAATCCGGATAAAAATCGCTCCAGGGATCCATCTTGAAACAAGAGAAATATGATCGGGAGAGCACGATGGTCAAATCAAGAGAGGTGAGAAGAAAGGCGCAAATGCGCGGAGTGATCTAGAATGCACACAAAACAATCATAAGCAAAAATGAAACAATCAAACCCTCAATTCACCTACTCAACTCGATAGAGACCGAAAAAAATCGGTCTTTTATCTTGTCTGTTTTAGAGTTAGGTGCGAAGTCAAAATATTGCTCAAACACTTAGGGGCTGAAAATGGGATTTGAGCACTAACCTTAGTGTGTGCACGAGAAATGTAAAACGAAGACAATGAGGGGATTACTTGCCCCAATACAAGTTTTTCTTTTGGTGGTTTTTAGGGTCAAGTAATATTAACAGTCCCAATTTTATTGATTATCACTTTTTTGGATTCTTAATAAAAATGCACGATCCTAACGGGGATTCAATTTTACTTAGCACCTAGGTTGGCAAAATCAGAGGGAGAGTCGGAAAAGCAATGCAAGCGGCAAACAATGGTGAATGCTAAAGCGTAAATGCTCACCTTGCCTCCAGCACTCTACATGCAAGGATGCTCAGCAGAATTGAAACCTAACTATATGCAAATGCAAGCCGATGAAATCGCCCTAAGTTTCAGAAATTTCTATTATCGTGAAGAACCATAAGTCGGTCACCAATCCTCAATCCAAAAAGTTCGGTCTAGACTCACCCCTCCTCTTCTCGACACATCAAGTTCAGGAGTAGCGCTTGATGGGGTGGGCTCGCAGCGTGACGGATCTAAGATGATGAAACGACTGTTTAAAAATTTGACTAAGTCCAAACGTAGCTATAGGTACAGGCAAGATATATTAGGTGTTTGGCCTTAATCTATCGCAAGCAACTCCTAAATCTAAGGGCTCAATCACACAAAGTAAAGAAAATAAAATCAGAAAACAAAATAAGAAAAGGCGATGAAAATCGTAAAATCCGCGGTGAGCCCCCAAGTGTACAAACACTTGAAAATTGGGCCCGAAAGTTCAAGTGTCCAAGTCCTGTATTATTACAAATTAGTAGTCACTCTCTCACACAAAATAAAATTGCAAACTAATCTAAGCACTCTCTCACTCCTCCTGCTCTCTCTCCTGTCGGCTTGGCTTGAGAAAAGCCGGCTCCGCTTCACGTGGTTGCTTCGGATCCCCTAGGCGATCCTCCTCGCTCCGCGGTCCCTTGCAAAAAGACAAAGAGATGGCCAGAAAAGCTCAACAATATCTAGCAAAATATTAGAGATAAAAGAGCAAGTAATAATGAAGACAACAAACACAATCAAGCAAAAATACAAACTACTCGTTGTTGCTCCCCGGCAACGGCGCCATTTGATAAACTCAAAAATCGATCGGTCTTGTATTCCTCACAAGGCGAGAACACAGTCGAAGTGTTGAACAATCAAGATCTAAATTTAATCAACAATTAACCCGCACTATAGATCAAGCAATGACAAGCAATGTGAAGTTAAAATTTATTTTTAACTCTACAAACAAGGTGTATAGGACAAGTATGCAGAGAGTTCGAACACATGGAGCAAACAGGGTAGATCAAACAAATGCGTGCGTGAGTGAATGTGAAGTGTTGTCTACAATATGCAATGCAAAAGTTTTTGTGGGTTTTTAATTTTTAATTTTTTAATTTTTAATTTTTAATTTTGTATTTTGATTTTTAATCTTCTAAATTTTTTTATAATTTTATGTTTTATATTTTTCTTTATTTTTCAATATTGGAATATATAAACAAGGTAATAAAAGAGGTGCTACAATATTTATAAAAATATGCAAAATAGCCAAAAATTCAGGATAAAATCTTTTTTGGTATTTTTATGATTTTCTATTATTTTTTGTGATTTTTGGGTATTTTTCAAAATATTTTTGGTAATTTTAAATACTGAAATAAAGCAAACAGGGAATTAATAATCTGGCCTAGACTAATATGGGAAAGAAAAATATCAAATGATCTCAAAATTTTCCCAAATTGGTCTTAAAACAAAGAGAGTAAAATATAGAACCTACAGGACTTGAGTTTCTATTTTTCTGATTTTTCAATGATTTTATATATTTTTTTGAAGTTTTTGTGTATTTTAGAATTTTTAAGGTTTTTCTTTTGAGATTTTTAGTGGTTTTTGGATTGGCATTAAAATATGATAAAATAGATAGTAGGGAATTTTTTGGAATTTTCTAAGTATTTTAATATTTTTTGGTATTTTCTAAGCTAGATAGTAGATAAAAAAACATGTTTTTGATTTTTTAATAAATATAAAAATGCAATAAAATCAAAAACTAAAAATATGGCATTAAAGAACAAGCACACAAGATCTTAACTTGAATTTTTGAGAATTTTTCGAATTAAAATGATGCTCCAAATAACTTAGACAAGCACACAAAAAATTCACAGCCTGGTAGGGGTATAAGTGCAAATATCAAAACATCCAAGGGCATATATGCAATTTTCCACAAAATATATAACTGAATAGACAATTTTAACGTATCAAAAATAAATTCCAGGACCCGCGGGGGTGTCCTTGCAAAAACACCAAGTTCACGTGCTCACGCACACGCACCTGGTAGGGACACCCCTGCAATTAATGAAAAGTCCGAGGGCTATCTTGCAAAATGTCCAAGACTTTTATACTGGGTTGAAAGTTTTAAGTCCTAAAAGTGAACACACAAAAATCCCTAGGTCCCCTTGCAAAATGGCCTCCCACCTTACGCGTACAGGCACATGAGGTGACGTGGCTGTGGACCTAAATGTAAAATCCTAACACTACAGGGGATAAGGCGCAAATATTACAAAACACTTATAACTGCCGATGAATGTTTAAGTGCTAATTAATAAATACAAAATATGTGGGGTTAGAGTGGCAAAATACCCACGCCAAGGCGGGAGCGGACGGCTAATGTTGATTCACTTAAACACGTGTCGTCGATCCGCACCGCGATACCCCTTCGTCATCCCACGGCCGAGATTATATGGGCTTCAAGATCGGACGACGTGGACGAGCGAAGGATCTGACGGTGGCTGCATCATCTGGCGCTCCTCTTGGATCGGATGGTGGAGAAGTCCCCTTCAAGAACAAGGAAGAACGCCGCCCCTCCCGAACTTCGATCGGCGCACTGGCATCGTTCCGGCCATTGTTCCTGCCGCAGAAGGCCTCGGAGGACGACTGGAGAGCTCGCCGACCCAACGGAGGAGCCAAAAGGGGCCGACAAGCCCTAACGCACCTCCGCGAGGTCAGGAGTCATGGGTAGCTCCAGAAAGCTTGGTGTCCTTCAAATTCTTGCCCCAGATGCCTTCTGTGCTTCCAGAAATACCTGCAAAAAGTCAATAGGGTCGCGGGTAAAGTGCCGCGACCCTCTAGTGGCGAAAAGGCGGACAGTGGGTGAAAACACGGAGCTCGCCGGAGCAAACTCCAGCGAGGGGATGGCTACAATGAAATGGGTATACGGTTCGAAGATAAGAGCGAGGATCTACTCCTAATGCTCCTGGAAAGATGATAAAGCAAAAACAATACAAGAAAAACACAAAAGAAACAAAACCTCGAGGGTTAAAAACCCAAGGTCAGAACCTCACGGCGGCACGGCCGCCGGAGATGGTGGAACGCTCTCAGGCCTTCACCGCACCTCGATGAGGGAGCTGGGTCGACCCTCTGTCACCGGGGACTCACAACAAGGGCTCGGAGGTCTTGGCTTCGGCCAAAAAAAGGTTCAAAGGAAGAAGGAAGTCAAGGGGATCTTTTGAATGGGTGGTGGAGTAGGCTCGAAGAAGGAGGCACGTCGCGCGACGTGATGATTCAAAGCCCAAAGGAAGATATGGGCGAGCATCCTCGGTCAACGATGAACAAAAGTCAAGAAGACTTTGACACGAAACGAGGCGCGTACGACCCTCGAAAAAATCGAGAAAATCGACCAAAACCATTCTGACACAGCCACAGGGGGGCGGGTCAAAGAGTTGACCTGCGGTCAACTCTCGGACCCTTCTGGTTGGTCCACGTGGACCAACCAGGAAAAACCCTGGGAAAATGTTTTATTAATTCGTTTAAAAATAGAAAATGACTTATTTAATTTTAGGTAAAAAAAGGTGGAATGGCCATTTTAGGATTTGGAGAAAAAAGAAGCTCAAAAAAGGACTGGGAGATAGTGCAGATCACTTTTCACCCCCATTTGCGATTTCCCCACCACTTTCGACTCCGTCAAGACTCTCCCCGCCTCTCTATGCTTTTTTTCTCGTGGAAATGCCATAAAGCGCGAAGCAACATCCATAATACGAAAACCAAAATCAGAATGAGGAAGATTGACAGAGGCCCATAGTATCGGACTACTCACTATGTCCACTCAAGATCTTTCACCTTCTTTATGAGATGCAGAAGGACTGAGGCAGAGGGATGTCCCTTCTCAAATGAAAAATGCTTATTATTTTATAAACTATTTTATGGTGAATTTTAATTATTTTTATGAGGTATAGTTTTATAAGTTACCTTTTATGCCCCTTTGTAGGTATATATATCTATATATTTTATTATTTTATTTTTATCTTGTGTTTTTAATTTCTTTATTTTTGTTTATTATTTTATAAAATTGTAAAATACTTTTATACACTTAAATATATTTTTATTTTATTTTTTTGATGTGTTTTGTATATTAAATAAAATATAAGTATAGTTTCTACAGGTATAAGTATATGTAGTATACCTATGTATATGATATATACAAGTATTTTTATTTTGAGTCTTATTCAGGTTTTTATTTTGATTTTAATGTACAAATATATTATAAGTAATATTTACAAAATTATAAAAATATAAAAATACAAAAATGATGAATAAATAATAAAATGAATATTTTAATCTGTACAAGTATACAATAGGGTCCAAAACTCAACTTTCAAACCGTAACTCCGAAAAATACGAAACCACCTCCATTAAATAGATTATTTTGCGCTATATACAATTAAAGGTGAGTTAGGTAATTTTTGGTTTTTATTTGCAAGATACAGGTCTGGGAAGTTGGAGTTCTGGAATCTTATTCAGACTGTAACTTTTTATCTGTGTATTATTTTTCAGTGAAATCAACTTTGTATTTTTATTTATAAAATTATCTACAACTTTCATGTACAAAGTTTCTTTATTTGATGTATAAAAGTGGAACCAAAAATAGGTCCCAAAATGAATAAAGAATGAATGGAATAGTGTAGGTACCTGACCCTTATCTCCCCCTACTTTCTTCCTTGTCGACCTATTCATCAAGATGCCTAGGTCTCGGGGTTTGGGTCATAAAATATTTACAATATTTTATTCTTTTTCTTTTCTTTTATTTATTCTATAATTTTGGCTTTAATTACAGTATTTTATACACTATTTGTATGTACATGCATGCATGCTAAGATGATGGATTTAATGCTATTTACACGCATTTGCTAGGATTTTTGAGGCGAAAATGATAGAATAAAGATGACGAAATGTGGATTCATCACTGGGACAAGGTCTTCCTCCACATCTCCATCGTCTATATGTACTCATCACCGCCCTCCACCATTATTAATCGCATTTCTCCGTCATTGTGGGTTACAAGGTTTGTGATGTTTTGTTTGTTTTTTGTTATACTTCTTGCCAAGTGCTGGAGACTGGGTATTGGTAGTATTGTGGTTGCATCATTCTTCACGAAGCTTTTCCAGAATAGTTTGATAGAAGTGTGGTTGTTTCATTGCCCTAATTTTGTCAGAACCATAATGATCTGGTGCCTGACATGGGGAGTAAGAAACTCCTAAAAATCAGATTGGTGTTGTTGCGAATTTCCCTTATTGTGGACCTTCTGGTTCCTCGGTGTCCATTTGTTTAGAAATAAGCTTGCGCATGCATGTCGTCCTCGATCTTGAAACTTCAAGTGGAACCCAACAATTTAATCGTGAAATTTGCACGATAGAGATGTTCTTGGTTTGTTTTTTACTTGCCATTCTAATATGAATGTTGTGAGACATGAAAGTCATCAGGTCTATATTCCATATTCAAATTTCTTGGTTCTGTTTCGAGTACATCATATTTTATAATCTTTCTTTGGAGTGATTAAAGTGGTGAGATGATATAAATCAATAATGCCAGTAACAACTTAGGTCATAGTCCAGCACATTGAAGTGGGAAAAAAATGAAAATACCATTGAATATATGCTAGTCTGATCCATAAAAATTGGACCGGGCTTGGACTCATACTGAAAAGAGAAAAATAAGCAAGCCTTAACCTGGCCCAAAGCTCGATTTGTTAAATGAGCTCGGACCTGGCCCTATAGGGTTCGGCCCATGCTCATCCCTAGATTGAGTCTCATGTTGTAGAGCCTTGTGGTAGCCTTATAGAGTACTAGTATCGACAATTGGGAATATTGTGGGAAACACGCTATCAACGGATGCAACATGTAGGGTCTAGGCTGTTGGAATCAGAATACAAGAACAATTACTGAAACATACATTAACAATATACCACTTCACACTATCTCTCTAACTATCTACACTTACAAATTTTCTCTTCTCTCTTCCTTCTTGGTTGGTTACACTCCAACCTCATGGTCATGTTTATAAAGGCCAATGAAGCACACTAGAGCAAATGATGGCTTCTTAAAGAAGCCAATTTTGAAGATGGCTTCTCAAGGAAACTAATAATAACTTCTCCAAGAAAATTACTTAGAAGTGACTTCTCAAAGAATCCAACTAAAGGGTTTATCTATAAGATTGCTTAATTAAAAGAGATGTTGGTTATTAACACTCATCATCAACATTGACTCTTCGCAATCCAAGTTGCCTTCAAAAATATCTGATCTTTGTTTTATTGAGTCCTTTCATAAATATATATGTTATCTGATCTTCCATCACTATTGACTTCATCTCAATCTAGAATCTTCTCTCTCTCAAGATGTTATAGTAAACTTATATGTCCTTAGTTCTTGCATGGAATATCGGATTCTTGGATATCCTAATAGCGGATTGATTATCACAGTATAAATGGACTGGATAATCAATTGATTGGTGAAGATCCTCAAGTAGCTTCTTTAACTACATACTTTTTTGATCTGCCATAGCTACAACTCTATACTAGGCTTTAGCTGTTGATGGTGAAACAATTGGTTGTCTCTTGTTACACCACAAAATTACTCTTGAGCCAAGGCTGAAGACATAGCCCATGGTCGAATGCCTTGTATCATGGTCTCCAGCATAATCAACAGCATAATAGCCTTTAAGCTTGCACAGTTGCACTGCTCTCTTTTCTTATAGAATCTCATAATCCATAGTTCTACTTATATACCTCATTTTTCATCTTATTGCTTCTAGATGAGACCTCCTGGGATTTTGCATGAATTGGCTAACTTCTCCAACAGTAAAGTCTATGTCTGACCTAGTCATGCTTAGGTAGATCAAGCTATCAACTAGTTATCTATACATATTCATATTTTCTAATGCATTGTCTTCTGTGGCACAAAGTTTAGTACTTACCTCCATTGGGGTTGATATAGGCTTGTAGTGTAGCATACCATATCTTTGTAGTAGATCTTTAGCATATTTATGATGATGTAGAAGAATCCCTTCATCGTTGCACTTCACTTCGAGACCAAGGAAATGCCTGAGCTGGCCCAGCTCTTTCACCTGGTATCTGATGAACAGATTATCCCATGTTCTCTTAAATCATCTCCTGTAATGATCAAGTCATCCACGTACACGAGTACTATGGAGAACTTCCCATCCCTTAACTTTACAAAGAGACTGAAATCCGATGGAGCAACTTGATATACATACAACAATAGAAACTCTGCAATCTTCCCGTACCATGCCCTAAGTGCCTACTTCAGAGTGTAGACCGTAGAGCACCTTCCTCAGCTTGTAAACATATTGAGGATGACTCTTGTCTCTGAATCCTCTTGGTTGCTAAATACATAGTATCATTTTTCTTTGTCTTATGTACGTATACAGATTCTGCTGACATAGTGTAGATAGATTCAGCTTTTCTTCCCTTCATGATGGCAGTATCAGGTGACTTGAGGTTCCAATATGCTCGCTTGTCTTCAGATATGATCACCCCCACAATGTCATGCAGATGTAAGTCTATACATAGAAAGAAGATTTTTCTTCATACCTGGTACATGTGCTCTAATTATACCTCCTTGGAACTGAAGCATGGCACTATGGTTATAGTGCTGATATGGGATATTGGTGGATTTAAGATGTTGGATACCACAACAATTCTCCCTCCTTTGTTCTTGAACGTCGTTGAGATTACTTTTATATGAGTCATGTCAAAGGAGAGTCTCAGATAGAAAGAGAAAGTTGGGAAAGATGTTGTCTCAAAATTAGCGCTTGTTAGAGTATGCAAAGTTAATATCTGGTGGGCGGATCGATGGGACAATGCTGGGGTGTTTTCTCGGGGAAGGGGGTCAAAGAGACTCTAACCATGCTGGCTTTCCAGTCATATGATTGGAACAATTAGAATCCACAATCCAATCAATATCATAGTTGACTCCTTAGGTCATGATTGCCGCCAACATTATTTCTTTCGATTCAATAGTCGCCACCCCATCTTCTTCACTAAGATCTTCTTCGTGATCGTTTGACACTGCAGCATTGCGCTGCAATATCTTTTTCTTTATTCTATAGTCTCGTGCAAAATGCCCCTTTCATCCGTAGTTGAAGCATTCTCCAATTTTCTTTCACATGATGAGATCAGAACTCTTTGTACAATCTGATTGAGCTCCCCCTGGCTTAAAGCTCCTCTCTGGATCTATGTTCCTTATGGATGGCCCACTCTTCCTTGGTGTATGATGGGTCTATATTTGTTGCTTACCTCTTCCTTTTATAGTAAAGATGGCTTCTTCTTCTCTTTTTAACGAAAAACATGCCATTTGTTTTGTCAGAGTCTCTTGGTTAGCTGAGAGACTCTCTAACTTCATGAGAGTTGGTTGTTTACACCAACTAGATATGGTCATTATGAGAGCACCATATTCTTATCGTAATCCATGATTGATGATCTATCTCATTCGGACTCACTAATCTTTGATTCTGGATCTAATGGGAAGATTTCACGACATAGAGAGTACCTTGTTAAAATATTAATATATTGTCATCTCTCCTTATTTGAGAGACATCAAATCGTTCTCCAGGAATTGAAGTCGAGCATCATTCTTGCATGAGAACAAAGTGGCATCTGTGTCCCACACTTCCCTTGGTTTAGTGACTTCTCGGATATGCTCGATCAACTCATCCTTGATAGTTGTCTTTAATATGAACATTGCCATAACGACCTTGGTCTTCCATTTCCTCAAGGCATCAACGTTCTCCTTTAGTGGTGGTGGTGTATTGTGTCCTTCGACAATCTCCTAAAGATCATGTCCTTGTAGATAAGATTCGATGTAGGTCCTCCAATAACTGTAATTTTGCATGTTCGACTTCTTTATACCAAAACCTGAGTGGAAGGTATCCATCATAAATTTGGGGAAACTGTATTTTTCCGTCTCCCAGTGACGAATACCCGATTTATCATTTCTAACTCCCTTATTTTCCTCAGAGCATAATCACTTTAACCCAAATCTTCATTAAATCTGCATCACTAACAATTGGATCACTTCTTGTAAATAATCCTAATTTTTGTATAAAATTAACCCTTTTATTTTTTTATTTTTCCTTATTTTAATTCCTACTAAAAACTCCAAAAAATTAGAATAGTTATTGTATATGTTTATTTTGGTGTTAAAAAGAAATCACAAAGACGAAAAACCACAAAGCCATTAAAAAGAAGTATTTTTATTCACTAAAAATATTTCTAAAAATTTCACTGTATTTATTTATCTCTTTTGACTTTCTGACCAACATGAAACTTTTAGATCTCACAGAGATCTACAACTTTCATGTTTTGACTTTTTTCTAATTTTACTTCCTTTTATTTCTTTATGATCTCCTTCTTCTCTTATTTCTGAATAATTTGATTGGGCCACGTGGCATCCTCTAGTCCGTGCACGTGGCCCGCTTCACCTTGTGCCACGTGCTACCGCTCTCAACCCTTAGATCCTCCTTCACTAACCTCAATATCAATCGCCATTATTCCTTCATCCCTCAGTCGTTTGATCTCCCCCTCCATATGAGATCTCGACCATCCACTTCCCGCCTTACAACCACCGTTGGATGGATTTGCAATTCTGCATCCAAAGGTTGCACCGCCTCCATGTCACCTCCTAACATCCCCACCATAGAATCAACTCCCTATTTTATCGTAGATGTTCCCTTGTGCCTCGCTACCCACCGTACGATCAAATCATCATATATGATCCTAGCCCTCATCTCATACCCACTTCCTGACCGTTGGATCATGAGATCCAATGGCTAGAACCCTGTCACCCACCTCCAGCTCACCCTCTTCCCCACATAATGCTCTTCGTACCTCTTCACCCGTCTATTTTTGGCAACCTCGTCAGGCCACTCTCCCATGAATTGACACCACCTCTGAGTATCCCTACAATCCCTCGTTTTCTCGCATCCATTCTCCACGACCGCTTCTCCATGGCTTTATCACGCCCGTTACAATCTACGACTCCACCACTCATGAAACGACCGGAGACCACCTAAAAATGCTTTGCTTCCAGCCCCATTCTCCTTTGTCCACCATTCCTCGAGCATAGGCCTAGATACCCTCCACCTTTTTATGATAGAGAGAGGTCGGAGCTTGGAGGCGATGATGACCTCATCTCCCTAGTGTTGACCCTTGGCCACCATGGACAAGACATAGTGCCCCACCACCGCTGAAATCCCTCGACAGGTTGCCTAGGTCAAGCGATGACCAGAGGACCTCCAGGTCATTAGCCTAAATCGTTTCCTCTAGTAATTCTCTTCTCCGATCAGGTATTATTCCTTCCCTCTTTTTCTTTAATTTTCTCCTAATTTCTAGGTCAGCTTACGCCTCCTCCCAACTCATTGATCTTTGCTCTACCTTCACCGCATATCAATCATCTTTGCACCTCCCTTCGATCGCCACCTTCTTTCCTCTGCAACCTTCCCCACTCCAGGCTTCTTCCTCTGTCGGAGGCAGAGGAAGACCCTCTCCGAGCACCACCTTCTCCAACCTATGGCCCGTCGTCCATTCCCCCCTCGCTTCGACTATATGTTTTCGCTAACCCCCTTGCAGGTTGAAGTGACATTGATCTGATGCCTCAGAGGAGCTCGGTTCTGGATCTCCTCCTCCAGCGCTCTTCCACTGTTTCCGCTTCATCGATGCCCGCCAATGCTTCCTCAGCCCGCTATCGTTCTTGCCTGACGTCCAGGGAGCTGTCCCGACCATCAAGCGTGGTAGTGGAAAAAGAGGCTCCTTATCATAGGACCATTATCGCCGCCACTCTTGTAGTTGTGGAGGAAGAGCAGTTACTGTTGGATGGCGCCCCCTTGGTGGCCATCCAATGAACTAGACATAGACATGCCGCTCCACCAAAGCAACTTGGCTCGGTGGAGCCGAGCCCCATTTTGAGGCACCTCAGGCCACCCACGTGGACTGAACCACCTGCCTGATCCTCCGCCTCGTCCCGAGCCTAGGCCGTATGCGTACATGCTGGGACCCTTGCACTAATAGCCTGCAGCTTTCACATATTTACAAACAGGTCCCTCCACGCGCGCCTCCCATGGTGCTCCTGGAGAAATTACAAGGAGGCCCTGATGTTTTCTTGATATTACACTTTGGCCCCCATGCACTTGGAGAAATTACATGGAGGCCCCGCAGAGTTTCATATATTGCATTTATGCCCTCTAATAGACTGCTTGTGATCTTTTATCCAATTATTTTGCATTTTTTCTTGCAATTATGCCCGGTACTCTTTTATTCAGAACTCAAGCATATGAACTCTGTTTTCATTTATTTCAATTTCATTGTGTCGTTAAGTTTATTCTCTTCATGATGGCACATTTTATTCATTAATTTGATGCTTAATTTAAGATGCTAAATTTTGGATATTTTATGCATTAATTGTTTCTCATAATGATTCTAGTATTGGATCTTCAATTCATCTCCATGCTCAAATTGATAATTAAATTGAATCGATTTTAAATTGTTCAATAATTGGATTATTTCTAGGGCATATTTGTATTTGCATCATTATCTCATCTTGCATCATTCTATATTGCTAAGGTCAAACTAAAAATTGCATACTTTCATCATTCCATTCAAACATTTTATTGCATATTGCGTTACATTTGTTCTGTATAAAATAAAATAAAATAATGCATCGCATCATTTGTATCATTTATTCTAGGCATATTGGTTGTTCATATTGTGATGTGTTCATCTTGTACGCATAATGAAAACCTATGTCTAAGAATTTATTCACTCTTATTTAATCTTTAATTTCTGATAAGTACACAAGGCGGCTCGTATCCTTGTGTTCGACCTTGGTAGACTTGTCAAGTAAAATAATTAGCAACATATTCAAAGGGGAGGTATTCTGCATGAAATCTGAGATTGTCTCCTATACTGTGATATGATAAAAATGACTTTTAAAGAGGCGATTTTCGTGATCATCACCCAGCGACGTTGGTCCCAGACCTATACCGATTAAAGTCCCTTATTGCACATGGTTAGAATTTCCCTTACCAAAAAACTCAATACTTTATGAGACATATAGACATAGGCTCCCCTAATTTATTTAGAAACCTCTACTGCAACTAGATGAACATGACTTTCTACAATATGGGGAATGTACCATTACTTATTAGGACCCTAATAAGACTTTGATACCGGTTGTTGGAATCAAACTACAAGGACAATATAATGATACACTGAAACATCCATTAACAATAGACCACTTCGCCTACATATACTCATATACACTCTCTAACTATACACCACTCAAGTTCTCTATATTTTCTTCTCTAATATACTTGGTGGCTCTCTCTAACTTGCTACACTTACACATTCTACATGCATGTGATGCAACCAAGAATAGAAAGTTTGTACCTGCATGATTTGATGTGATGCATGTGCACTTAGAACAATCAAAGATGTGTTTTGTATTTATAACAAGATGTGTAAAATTGATGTCCATTCTTGATGGATAACAATTCATTGATTTACACCATGTTCTATAACATCCAATTTTATATAAACAAAAAATAGGTTGAGGTATTGATGCATGCAAAACAATCAAGTTTCTCCATTCTACATTCTCAAGCTTTTTTCTGGATTATTTTCCTAAAATCAGGGTTTTATCCATGAGATGGAAATTATGGATGATCACCACAATGACACATTGGTGGGATTGAATCATGCTCCTAGGTTGGTCCATGTGGACCAACCAGTTGGGTCGGACCGTTGACTGCGGGTCAACTGTCTGACCCCGCCCCCTGTAGCGTGTCAGAAGTGCACTCTGTCCAGTTTTCTCTATTTTTTCGAGGGAAAATCTTGCACCTTCTCATGACGATCCCTTAGCAACTTTTGTACCTCGTTCCTCGATCTTACACGCCCAAGCTTCTCCTTGGGGATTGAATCACTGCCGCACCCGCTACACCTCGGTCTTCCCAACTGTTCGTCAACCCATTCATATACACCCTCGACCTTTTCATTCGATTTTGAACACCTTTGGACCATTTTCCTCTCCTCCTATTACACTCCAGATCAAGGTGGAGGTGACAGCTCCGTCTTCTGACCTTCAGGTGGATCGAGGAGGCGGCCGAAGGGCGTGTCCACCCACCTCCGGTGACTTTCTTCGTTGAGGTTCTTCCTCTGGCTACTAGCCATTGAGGTTCTGTTTTATTCATGCTCTCGTTAGTCCTAGTATTAGGGTTTAGTTTCATGCTTTTATTTTTTTCTAGATAATATAGAGTTAGGCCACAAAGATCCTCACCTATATTTATTGCGTGCGAGCTTAAATGCAGGTCCCATGAACGAAAGGATCCCCGAGAGGGGGTCGATTTTAGAGGACGCGAGGAACCTGGACCCCTAGTCCTCTCCGGCCTTGTCATGACGCACCAAGGCTCATCGAGCCATTTTGGCTCCACTGGCGAGTCGAGGGATCTTCCAGGAGTCGAAGGAGGTCTTCTGCCACGAAGGAGGTGACTGGAGCAACGCCATATCGTCGTCCGAAGGTCGAGCCCCGCTGTGTTCTTCCCTGTTCTTACAAGGAGACCTACGGCCGTTGGATCGGGCCTTGGATCCAGAACGCCCAGCCATCGTTGGATCTTGACACCCCAGCACCGTTGATCTCTAGCCAACGATCTAATCATGGCCCTCTGTTTCCAAATCGACATCGATGCTTCTCGAGCTGACACGTGGACAAGTGAAGGGCATCGGTCGTTCGATCTTTTGGATGTGTATTTTGCAACTTTAGCCCCACCACTTTTTGTATTTAAAAGTTAAACCTTAAACTTTCATTTATAGTTTATAATTTTCTGTAAAATTTGCAAAATCATCCATGTAGTTTTTATATTTGCACATTGGTCCCTAGCCACGTCACCTCACGTGACCCGTGCACGTGAGGTTGGAAATTTTGCACTAGGGACCCAAGCGTTTTTGTATTTCAAAACAGTCCAAGAAATGTTTATTTCAATTATATGTGAAAATTTTGTGATTAAACCCCTAAATTTCTGGAAATTACATACTGGTCCTTGCTAGGTCACATGCTCCGTGCACGTGACCTTGGTGTTTTTGCAGAGAAACACCTGCAGGTCTTGAAATTTATATTTAGTCCACAAAAGGTTTTATTGTAGTATATATTTTCTGGAAGAATTGACTTTGGCCCTGATACTTTGCATATTTACAGAAATACCCCTGTCAATAGTGTAGTTTCCCTTTGTTGTCTCTAATTATTTCATGCATCTGTAAAACTTTAAAAATTCCTAAAAAAATATCATTGTGTGTTTGTTGCATTGTGCTATCTTTTTTATTTTGCATTTTTGTTGCATTTTATTTTTTATAAAAATTCAAAAACATGCATTTTCTTAACTCTTTGCATTAGAAAATACATAAAAATTATAAAACGTTCTTGAAAATTTCCAAAAAAAATAAATTTTGTGTGTTGTTGGATCTTTTACTTCAGACCAAAAATCACTAAAAAAATATAAAAGAAATCTCATAAAAATCAAAAAATCTAAAAACCTTCATAAAAAATTATAAAATCCATAAAAAAATTTAAAAATTATGTTTTCTTTCTTGAATTATCTTTATTGTATTAAATTTAGTTCAAAATTAATTTGGAGAATTTTTGACACTATTTGATATTTTTCTTCTCCATTTTAATTTCGGACGTTAATTCTATTCACTATTTTAGTATTTTTTGACTTTAAAAATACCAAAAAATTAGGAAAAATACAGTAAAATCACAAAAATATTAGAAAAATATAAAAAGCCCCAAAAGACTTTATTTCGTGCATTTTGAATATTTTTATCTCTTTTTATCTCTCTCTCTCATCCATCTTGTATACATATATCCTATATAGTCCTATATCCTTATTAAAGCAAAAAGAAAATATAAAAGTATAAAATATAAAAAGAAAATACAAAATCAGTAAATTAAAAATCAAAATATAAATATAAAATCAAAAATTAAATAAAAAAATATAAAATTAAAACCCACAAAAATAGCACTTGTATAGACATTTGATCGCTTTCATTCTTGAGCATTGATTTTCCCCGATCTACCTGCTCGTTCCCTGTGTTCGACACTCTACATTACTTCACTATAAACATATTTTGTAGAGTTATAATAAATTTTAACTCCACATCTTATTTTTCATTATTTAATCATTGTTGTGGGTTAATTGTTGATTAATTGGGGTTTCGTGAGTGGTCTCCACAGCGACTTTGTCTCTGCCTTGTCTGAGACATATTTTGACCCTTGCAAATTCCCGATTATCGGTGACCTTGCACGTTATCGAACCCAGATCCATGCATCACCTACTTGTGACCCCTCTAAAAGCTTCTCATGGACTTCACAAGATAAAGCACTACCTTGCATGTACTTCCCAACAATGCAGTGCCACCGTGTGACCTACCTAGTCTTGCAGCCCCTAGGCACCACTCATGTGTCCTTGGTCTTTGACGACCTAATTTTCTTATGATTTGGATGATTTCATACCTCTAAATTCACCATATCTTCCCTAGAGAGCCTCTGGAGTTGATGGGTAAGGTTGTGATCTGAGTAAACACATATAACTTGTTCCCTACGTGATTGTAGAGACAAAAACGATCCATTTACACTCCTAATTATGTTCTTTGAGTTGTGTTATTAGTTATGCCATCGAATAAGGTTGATGTATCCTCCTTTAAGGTCTTTAAAGGTCCCATGCCCATTGTCAATATGGACGAGACCACCCATGAGTTGTGGACTATACAATTCCTGAGTATTATTGAGACAACAATAAGGAATACATATAGATAAAACATGAGTCAGCCGACAAGACTCTAGAGAATACTTTATAGAAGCAAGATGATGCATGGGTGTGTGTTTGGCATTCCTATATCCTTACCACATAGATATCCAAAAACATTCTCCATCAGCTCACTACCAAGGCATTGTGGGACATTCTCGACACCACATATTTTCAAGAGAGGAATTAGCGATATCTTCACAGTTAAGTAGAATGATCATCCTCTCCATGCATTATATTCCTAACTTAGGCGCATGTTCAAGAAGCTTTATGGATTCATGTGTCTGAATGCCACCATTAAGCAGTGCATGACATACAGGACCACGATGGTGGGCATTTTTTGCAATACTTGATCAACAGTACAATGCCAACGGCAACCAACTTCTCATAGGTGTGTCCATAGCTCCCATGCAGGAGGACTACAATCGACTGAACAAGAACATAATGCCTCTTATGGCTACTATTCACATATCCTCTTCATGGTCGTATCTCACAGTAAACCATGCAGAGGAGAACCACTCCTCCTTCCACCCCCTCTACATTTCTCCCTCCTCCTTTGCCCCCCACCTCTATCGTTTGCACTCCTTTCGTTGCCTCTCCTCTGCCTTTGTCGCTCCTCTTCGGCCCCTCCCTATCCAGCCCTTTCCTCTGCCTCTTGCCCCCTCCGCGATGAAATGTATTGATCAATGGCATGTCTTGCAAAAGGCAGAGAAGATCGGTGCTTGGTTTTGATATGAACCTACAACTTCTTCTACATACATCTCGACGATGCTCATATATCTTAAGCTAATCGAGGTTTACGATGAGTATGTTGTTTCAAACATTGTCGCTTCAGGCATGGTTGATCTTGTTTGAAATTAGGCATCGATGGCATTTAGGGGTCAGTGCTAGAGGTCGAGGGAGGGGTGGTGGAGCTGGGGGGTGGCTCTGGAGGTTGAGGAGGAAGCGGAGGAGGTGGGGGCAGATCGGGGGATGGGGCAAATGAGATGGGGGTGGTGTTGGAGGTGGGGGGAGGGGTAGTGCAAGAGGTCATGGTGGGGCTTGGGCTGTAGGAGGAGGGGTGGAGAAGGTGATCGGGGTTCCATGTGGAGGAGGTGGCGGAATATCAATCTACCCTAGCTGCCCCAGCTATTCAATCTAACGACCCTTGTATCCCAAAAGTTAATGTCTGTTTGGGACATGTAATGACGTCAACTAACTTGATGGGTATGAGTGATAATACTTCAAGAAGTCAAGGGCACAATAGATATTAAAAAAAAGTGAGGGGTACACAGATATTGTAACATTTAAGAAGGGCACAAGTAATAAAAAAACTCATTTATTTCTATCAAAATGTCGCTTAGATCTGGTTTGACCATACTAACCAAATCAAAAATATAACGGTTCGATTTTTTAATAAACTGTTGATATCAACATCTACTTGATCCGGATAGTCTGACCGTCAAATCTATAATCGACATGTAACCGTCTAAGACCTTGGCTGGGAGTCCTATGACCACTCTCCTCCGAAGGGGGCCATGTGCATCAAAATCACAGTATTCTTGTCTTTTGTAGAAATTCCGTAATTATCCATTATTGGTAGCAAAAGTTCAGTGGATATTACCCATGAAGGCAATGCAGGTTGACGTTCCCGTCTTCACAACATTATTCTATGCGAGAAATAGAGTTGTCTGAGCCGACGAAGCATGACATGCACTTCTTGGAAAGAGGCATCGAATTGGGAAAGAAAATGGGAAGGTTTACCGATGGATTGCAACGCAAAAAAAAAAGATGGATGTGGCTGCTGGGATTCGAGCCCAGGTCTCCACGGCCACAACGTGGAATTCTCACCACTAAACTACAGCCACTTTTGCGGTGTGGAGAATAATATTTTATAATATAAAACATATTAATCTGAAGACAACTGAATATTCTGGAACGTTATGGAACAAATAACTGAACAAAGTGTTGTATTCTTTTCCCATATGATGAGTTATGTCTTTGTTTAGGTGGTGTCCAATTCTACACTTGTACATGATATAACTTTTGAATGATAAAGATATTAAACCTACTGTGAAAATTACAATTTAGGTCTCCATCTATGTGTCCGATTTCATAATGGGTATCCATCTTTAAATTGTAACGATTCAGGTTCGAGGGCCGTTTAGGAAACGGAAATTTAGAGGTTTATGATGAATATGCCCTTATCGGGAAGGGAATAGGGGTTGGGTTCCAATATTTAAATAAGGGCATATTCGTCATCACCTCCAAAAAGTTCATTATGTTAACGGCCTTGGGACCCGATTCATTACAATTTAAAGATGGAGACATATTTTGGGACCAGATCCATAGATGGGGACCTAAATTGTAATTTACCCATAAAACTATATTGTACAAGAGGATTATAGTTGGCTCTTATTGCGAAATCTAACTCCATTTGCTTGATCATTGTGAATAGATGCTGAATCATTGTAAATCTTAACCATTGATTGCTAATCGCCATGAGCATGTTAAAAACAATAAATGAACAATAACATTAATCACTTTATTTGATCTATGAATTACAGAGTATTCACATAAAGGGGTATATCGAACCAATGTTAAACTACCATGGGTTATTTATAATCAATGGTTTATTGCATGATAATACATGCATTTGGTAGATCTCCAATCTAGTTTGTGTATTTTTTTCTTCATAAAAAAACAATCCTTTGCATTAGTCCACGCCATTATTATCCATATTTATCATTGAATGAGACCCATTTCATCGTTAAGGTCTTCCTAAGTACGATTAAACTATGTATGCGACATTATCTTGGTACATGGGCTAATATTCGTATACATTTCTTGTCTTTGATTATGTAAACCCCATCCATGTATACGCATGAATGTAACCATATAAGTTAATATGCTCATTATATAAATGAATCATTAACCATCTATTTAGTCAGACTAATATACTCAATATAGAGTTGTAAATATTAGTACATACATTAGTATAGATCCAATTCATAGGGAGTATCAATGTGAGTAATTAATAAACAACACAAGTACTTGGGCAGCGTGAAGTATTTCAAGCTAATGGCTATGCCACTGATACCCATTACCACATAGTGATATATCTTTCCAGCCCAAGGACAATCTTATGCAAATATCCATGGTCGAATCTTGCATGACTTAACTTATAACCTTGTTTACTAAGTGGAATTTTCAATTGATTCACCATACTTGACCAAAAACGATGCCTATTCATCTATATTTGAAAAGGATTAGGCATATATATTGAGAGTGGATGAGAAAATATGACTACCCTCAAGACCCCACGACTATACAGATATTCAGTCAAATGGAATCGATAAATCATAAGAAACCAACAACAAAGGGGGAAGGCAACATGGTTACCTCTAAGGATGCTCCCTCGAGATCTCTCACGTGGAAACGGTGTTTCCGTCACTCGATCGCAGCAGGAATATGCCCAAGAAGGTGACCTCGAGCTCCACCTACACGATGGCGGTCACATATCTTTGATTGGAGCACCTCTAACGATGACGACGGCCCTGCATCGACTAAATACTCCATAATTTTTGATGAAAATATGGGGGTTTTATATTGGTTAGTTGTGTGCATATAAGAGCATATGAGATGTAAAAGGAATCATATAGATTCACTGAACGAGAAGATACGAGCTCACTCGTGAGATATTGGGAGTAAATCAAATTAAATAGATGGTCATCTTGTTTAAAAAATAAGAAAAATTTTGAGAGTATGATATATATTTTTGGATAGCATATGATAGATACTGTCATCCAATGATAGATTGAGAAACTTACTGGTAACTCTTGAAGAAGACAATCAAAGAAGGATTTCTACTTGGGATTTAATTATTGTCTCCCAACATGTAGGATGCATGAATATTGTGAATACTCGAAGGTGATGCAATCTTAAAAGATTGTATACCACAATGCTTCTGTTCTGGGAGTAATGAGACATGAATGGCATTCAGGGACTTCACTTTGATACCTAAATCTCACAATCATAATCTTAATCCAAAGAGTGTGACCATAGATTTGATTGTATCAGAGTCAATTGAAGATTGAGATTCAATTATCTGATTCAATCAAATAACTCTATGTGGTATGGATCTTAATGTGATATCAATATCAATTCACTATACATGGTTTGTACAATCTCCTTAAACTTTCCGATGTTATTTTACAATATAAATGATGTCTAGACGATCTAGACACAACCATAAAGGTCCCATCAGTAGTTAGCTATGATTTGGTTGAGATTCGGATGCAAAAAGCACTCGTAGCATTTTATTTTACTCAATGTCATGGTGAAATATTATGGAATTTTTTACTAATATTTTGAGTCATAAAATATATTAGAAATAATAAATAAGTGTTATAAATTAAACTACCAGACCACGTATATTTTTTTACGTGATTTTGACTTCGATAACTTGGGAAACTAGACTTCTCAATTACTACAGTTGGAAGTCCATTTGGTTGCCAAGATGACATGTTTATTTACATTTTTCATATTCAAAATATTTATGATTATATGTGATATATCTAGATCTAGAGTTGGACACATTTACAAAAATAATTGCGACAACATTCGATTTTGAACGCACATTATGTGATGGCTTCATAATTTGTAGGATTGTCGTAGCTTGTGAATTTGGAATCCAGAATTAGTTGTTGTTCGATATTTTTGGATATATGCAACAATTAGAATGTCTTCCAATTTCGTATTTCTTTCTTTTGTTGCATGCATGCTCAATTTTTAATCGATAAAACACAGAATCGAATCGTATTAATGTTATTGAGATCAATTTGGTGTATAGGCATGGATTGTTGTAGTTGTTATTTAATTTGCACTTTACTTAGTAAGGAACTTCTCCTAGTCTCCTATGATCTGACCAAGTTTATTTTGAGAATGATTAATATGATCAACTGAAATTGTGCTATTATAAAATTGAAAAAAAATTGCATATGTGTGCATGTACAAGATAAATGTTGCATGTCCTTATAAGGGCATTGCTCTCTCTATATCAGTCAATTTTTTTGTTGAATAGGACATTTGGATTAAAATTGATTTCATGATATTAAATTAATAATAATCATTGATTTATTAACCATAGTTATGAACAAGATTTCTCTTATTGATTAATCATGAGAATATGATACAAAATGATTAATTTAAAATTTAAAATACATAGAAATGATCATATGATTACATTCATGATCTCCCATCATTGTGAATGGCACTGCCACCATGGATTGTGCATAGGAGATGTCTATCATAACTCCTATGTGTAAGTGCACATGGATCATGTCGCTTCGTTTCTTAGAAGAGATGGGTCGCATGCATAGTGACCCCAATATTATTCCTCATACAGTTGAGGAAGTATAGGGTTGCACATAGCGTATTTTACTTGCTCATTAATGGTTAACATATTAACATGTCAACGTCACATTAGGGGTGGTGGTGTTAAAGACTGATAATTGGGAATGCAAGTTGCACTTGCAAAGCAAAAAGAGTTCCTACTTCTTTCAATGTAATTTCATTTTCTTATATAATAGGGGTGTGCTGAAAGTAGAAAGGAGATTTCAAATCTTTCTTGAGGTATTTGTTACCACATCTTACACTTTGAAAGATTGAAATGGAATGGAATTTAACAGTAACATAATACGAGACAACTTTGATTTAAAATAATATCTCCTTAATCAAAGTAAATAAATATGCAATTGTTCTATTTCAAATGCCTTCACCAACCCACTCAAGTATTAATGTACTCGATTATAACCAATTTTCATAGATAGGATCCATGATTTAGATGTACTACTTGCAATTTAAAACAATGTATGTGCTTACAATATGCGAGATTTCTCATAGTAATGATGGTGAACAAGTAAACATGAAGCAGAACAATGACCAAGAGTTATATGTTTCTATATCCTAATTCATTATCGAATGTGTTTTAGAATCGACGTTTCGATATGGATCGTAATTGTCAAGATCCTTCTAGACTCAAATGATATGTTTGACATTTTTGAAATTATAAATGACTTAGCTTACTATATTATGCAGAATGGTAGCTCCATCGAAGATGATGTGCTCAAAATGCTAGAGGGTCTACTTGAGCCAAAGATTTTTGAGTAAAGATAGATGTCGATATGATGATGGTCATCACTCTACTATCTCTACTCAAGTCCTTCATGAACTTCATAATTTTCATATTGTATGGAAAAGATTGAGAGAGAGAGAGAGAGTATGTGTGTGTGTGTGTTGAAATACTATGGAATTTGAGTCATTTGAGGACCTGTTCAGTTAGATCCTTTATCTCAAGAAACGTTTATTTAAGGATTCAAGGAAGCACGGTGGAAGCACATATATAACCCATAATGAAGGCATGTCAAAAAAGTTGACAACATTCCTAAAGATTCCACATGCATGACATCTAAATAGTTGGAAGAATGCCAATACTACAACAAGACAACATACAGGAAGTAGGACTATCTAGACTACCTATAATCTTTAAAGAATGACATAAGTAGTTTGTCGGCATATCCTACATCTACGATTCATAATTGATATCAACTTACTCATTGGATGAGAAGAAAGATGGATGGTTGCATCTGGTACTTCTATTAACACGTGCAATTGGTTGCACGTGTTCTAAAAGACCATTATACTTGACCTAAAGGTTGATAGGCATACACATGGGATTTAATGCATTTATTGTGACATTCTCCATGGATTGATAGACTACCATATCCTAGTAGGAGAGCCCTTTGTCATGGAGAATATATCTATGACCTAGACGTTAGAAAAAAACTCGCTATCTATTTCTAAACATGTTAGACATATGCATTCTGAGAAAGACCTACTATAAAAAGTCATGATGGATATATTTTAGAAGGTAATAACATATGCATGACTCTATGAAATTGAACCATTAATGAATCTGCCACTAATATTTCTAATATTAGGAATCAAAACCTTTAAGATGAAAAGTGATTAAGATCATTTGACAATGAACAAGCATCAAGTTTTGGACATGTTTTTTGATAGGATCAAAAGACTTATAAGAGATAAACCTTAGAATTATCTAGAAGTCTATAATTTACCTACTTACTAAGGGTATTCAGAATAAAATGTTTGAGGAACCCTTCTCCAAGAAAGGTGTAAGATGTAAAGGTATTTTAGATCTCATACATGCTAATGTATGTGGACCCTCCGTATCACAATAGACATTATTCATTGATGATCATTTGCAGTATGTATTTATCTTTCTAACATGCAAGAAACCTTTCAGATGATCAAGGAGGTCATGTTTTTTTGGTAGAGAACCAGAGTTAAAAGGAAGATTAAGAGAATTCGATCTGATGATTAATCTCAGATTCTACATGCTAAAATTGGTCAATTAGGGTATGTTTCTCGAAATCCATATGTATTTAATAATTAATATAGCATCATTAGCATTCATACATGTGAATAATATTTGCATTTCATCATGCATAATTACGTAATGTGTAAATTGATCTAAAAAGCTACAAATTTTCCGTAGTTAATTATTTCATCCTAACTCCGACTGACCTAAAACCACCTTCATTGTGTAGATATTACTAACAAGAATAAATAAAAAATACAAAAAAATGCTAACTCAAATAAGTGACAAATAAACCCAAAACCTAACTTCACATCAGACGGACTAAAATATGCATATCTTCCTTATACGGTGTTTGATTTTGATCTATTCAGATTTTAAAGAACTCCATTTTCAAATACCTTCAAAACAAGACCAATTTCATAAAATTCACAGCTCATATATTAAAGTTGGGTTTTGAGCCTCTTTTGCGCATTTTATCTTTTTACGATTTTTGACTTGAGCTTTTATGTAGATAATTAATCTATTTAATTTTATTTCTTTTCATTTATGTTCTTTGATGAAAGTTTTATCAAACGGTATAAAAATCTAAATCCAAGTCAAGACTGAAATCAAAGAAACTAATTCTATCTGAGTGACCTTTGTGAGTCTGTAAAAAAATATATTATTTCGTACTTCTATTTTATTTTCATATTTCCTTATTTATTAAAAATACAAAAAATATTAATGTGTAATCAAATGTCTTGTATCTTATCATATTTTTATAGAATTTTAGTTCTCTTTTAAAATCACAAAAAATGGTAAAACTCCAAAAGTCGGTTTTCTATACACATAGAGAACCACTAAAAATACCACTTTGTACAGATGACCTCTTTTGCTACCAGTTCCTTCATGAAAGTTGTAAATCTCGTCGAGACAAACAACTTTGTGGAGGAAATTTTTCGATCCGAGGTCTCCTTCTATTTCTTTTATATTTTTCTCTCTTTTATTTTTTGAAATTTTTTGGGGTGACACGTGGTAGCCCTTGGGCATGCCACATGGCACCCTGCTTTTCTCTCCATCCTGATCACGTGCAGCACACGTGACCTCCCCTCCTCCCAGGTCATGTGTGTGCACGTGACCCCCGCCTCCCTCACCTTCTCAGCCCCGTCGCCTCCCTCTCCTGTAACAGTTGCCTCACACCTCCGCCACGGCCATTGTACCTCTCCTTCGTCGTTACACTTCCCCCTCCGAACGTTCCCTCCTCCATCGCCTATAAACCACCGCCTCGCCCTCCTCATCGAGTCATCCTCTGTACGGGAGATATAGAGAAACCCCTATTTCCTCAGGTGACAGATGTAGGATTTAAGGTAGAACAAAGCCTCAATTTCCCGGCGAGATCTGGTGAGGAGCGTCTCGATGTAGCAGCCTCCTTCTAGCATTGCAGAAGCTCGGGCGTTGTCGAGCCCTCGAGCGATAACCAGAGCTCAGCCCCGAGATCCTCCCCAGGGCATTCACTTTGTCTTCAGGTAGCATCTCAACCTCTCATTCCAGATCCTCGCATCGATCCCACGACCTCGCCTCCTTCTCACGTCGCTTCACCTCTATCTCTCCAAATCTTCCATCTCTGGCCCCGCACAGGCCAAGCTCTGCTCCTATTCCATCGCCCTCAAAGAACTTCCACCCCCCTTTTCCTCTTTGATTTCTGCTAACACATGCAGTTCTAGGCTCCGCCTTCGCACTCTGCCCTCACGCCAAGCTGCTCCTCGCCATCGTCGCGGAGCTTAGCTCTGCCCTTGAGCACCGCCTCCACGCCACACGTCTGCTCCAACTTCTTCATTCCCATCTCTAGGTCGCTGCTCAAGGAGTTTAGGGAAGAACACACGTAACATACATCGTTCGATCTGATCTCCATGATCAGATCTGATGGTTCATATCAGAGCCGAAACAACAACCGAAACAACACTTCGATCGTAGCTTCAGACGACTCAAAGTTAGGAAACACGCCACGTGGAGATAAAGAAACCAAAACAGCAACCAAGCCACAGGTCCCCACATGCCACGCACGTGTAATGGGGAATTTTGCGCTCCATACCTCCACTTCTTCAAAGAATACAGAGAAGGCCAGTCACGCGCTTCACGCGCATGACCTGGGCTATTTTACACTGAAGCCCTCCTCCTTTCCAATCTTTATGAAAATACCCCTATGTAGGGGTAAATTACAGAGGCACCCCTTCAGCTTTAATAAATTGCATCTAAGCCATGCTAAGAACCTTTATGAAGCAAGAACTTATCTTTTATTGCATTTTGGTCCCTAGAATATCAATTATCACAACTTTCTCATACGAATTCCTTTTTTAGCGCACAATATGTCATTTTGAAGCTTATTTTCTGCTCTTCCATTTCATATAATTTGTAAATAGATCATAAATGCTTTAGTAATCATTATTATTCAAGGAGTCTAATGATCTATGTAGATATTATTTGACATAGTTTGTGGTCAATTTTTAAGAAAAATTAATCTAATTGCAGGGGCTTCATAGAGGAGGCTTGACTAATTACCTCTGTAATATTTGATTATTGTTTTTTGATTAATTGTGCATCTGGAGATCTATTTTTCGAAGTGATATTTGGATATTGATTGTAATTAATCACATAATTTGATTCTTGATCTTCTAGCCTGCAGCCAGGATTTCACTTGATATATACTTCTTGAACTCCATTATGTTGATCTATGATAACTTAATTGAGGATTAATTAATCACATTTATTTGAGGATTGAAATGAATAAAAATCATAGATCATATGTTTCACTTTGACTCTAATTCATCCACTTGCATTGCATTTTTATTTCTATCATCTCATTTTCACATTATTCCCTTCACAAAAATTAATTTATCAATTAATTAATTATTTTAATTAAATTAACACCAAGCAACTAGAAATCACCGTTCTCTGTGTTCGACCTTGGTAGACTTACCAAGTTATAAATTCTCCTCAATATTCAAAATTTATAATTTTTGATCGACTGAAGATCGTCTCCTATACTACAATGCTTTCTTATTAAAGAAGTGATTTTTGCGTTCATCATCTGACTAAGGTGCTAAAATATATCTTAGATAAATTCAAGGAATACCCTAAGGAGAGAGATAGTTTCAATCTTACTCCTCCACAAACTCCTCAACTTAGTAGGGTTTTAGAGAGATACACTAGGAACATGTTACATAATCTTAGATAAATGACGATTTAAGCACAATTACCTCTTAGTTTCTGAGGATACGAAGGAGAGACTGTAACATATATTTTAAACAATATTCCATGTAAGTAAGCCAGAATCTCACTCATGAGAGTGCTACTTTATTTGATATATAAACGATGGCATTGGATACCTACTTTATGACTTTGAGATTCAATATATCTTTGTTGACATGATTTTTCAGGGTTTGGTTCATGAATTTCAACAATGTCATTGCGAATCATAAAATAATCAAATCAAACAAATAAATTACCACTACCTGTGTAAATGGACATAAAATCATGTAAACGGGCAAGTTGAGATTGGATCCATGAAGACTTGGCAAGTATCACATTTTTTATATTTTATAGATAAAATTTTGACATCTAAATGGCAATGAAAAATTGTTGATGTTATGCTAAAGAGCATCCAAACACAATAAAACCTATCCTAAGATGTTTTAAATACTATCTAGTAGGGATGCAAATGGATAGGGATATATGCATATCTGATCCGCCACCATATCTGTTTTGTATATATTTTGGCATTTGTATCTCTCTTAAAATAGATATGGATATAGATATCACTTTGATATATGCAAACATCTATATCCGTATATCTATTTCATATGTAAGTATAGTTGTAGATTTATTCCTAACTACATATAACATACTTTTATACATTCTTTCATCATACTTGGTATAATTAGTATATTTGGACCATGTCTATTCCATCAAATACATGTATGTTTAAGATAATTTATAAAATATTTCTACTATTATTCGTATGTTATTAATATCTTTTACACCCCTATCCATTTTTTAGGATATTGTAAAATATTTTTCATATCCGTTAATATTCATGTGACATGTGTCATTTCCACAAATTACAATGGAAGAAGATAGGAACAAATAGGAAATAAATGCAAAAGGATCTAAAAAACTACAATGTTGACAAGTGCATGCGATTAAAAGACTACAACTACTAAGAAAGAGGTTTCCTAAAATAACTTTCAAACCTGAGAGATACAAGATTAATAAGATAACTATAAGAAACTTTGACCTATTTTTGATCTTTTTCCATATTTTCTTTGTTTCTTTTGAATAAGATACCTATATTATATTTTATAATAATATTAGATATTATAATAGATGCGTGCATAGTTTTATGGGTTTTTCTGATGCAATTAGTTGCTATACAAAAAATACATAATATTTTTTGCATGTCACATATACCTATAACATGAAGTCCACGTTTTTTTATCTTTTTCAATTTTGTGATTTTATTTAGTTTATAGCTTATATTTTTAGTAGAGAACCAATAGTTCTCAAAACTGACTTTGCACAGATTAGTCATTCTTTACTTCGAACTCTTGTAAGATTTATGATATTTAATTCCATAAAGTTATAAACTTTGAAAGTAAGTTTTGGTCCATTTGAAGTTTATATGCTCTAGAAATAAAATATGGATTGCCCACATATAGATAACTAAGGTTTGGGTTTATTGGCAGACGGTGAGAGATACAATTTTTGACTCATTCTTATATTTTCTATACTTTTTATTAAATTATTAGAGAAAAAATTGCATTAATTGGACATGTAGTAAAGAGGGAAAAAATCATTTAAGTTTGAGCCTATTATTACAATTGTGTTTCGTCATTTATGCATTTATGTTCTTACTTCTAATTTTCTTATTATTTATTGAATTGACCAAGGCCTACGACCTCGATTTTTGGGTGAATGGAACTAGACCTTACAGGTCTACCTCCTCTTGTTTCTTGGACAGTCTACACTCACATGCATCCATGCATCATCCCCTTCTTTTGTATTTCTTTATTTTTTTATTTTGCATATTTTTAAGGGTTTTTAAATGATAATTCTATATTTTTTAGATATGCATAATTATAAAATTATTTATCAATCCATAAATGATTGTATTTTTAATGAATTTAACTAAACTTTCAGCTCGATGGTAGATGAAACATGATTTCATCAACTAACCCTCTAAACCAGTCAACTAATGTGTTTTTGAATTGACTATCATGTTTATTTAGTCGACTATTTTAGTTTGTTGAGTGATTGTTATTTATTATCCATTGATACTCTTCACTTAACTGACTTAATCACTTCTAATGACTATTAGTTGTTGTTAGCCTATAAATATGACAGTAACTTGCCTTAACTCATACACCAAGTGTTCAAATACATGCACTCATATTCTTCACCCAAAAACTCATGTGAAGTGATCTAGAGCTACTTCAATGTTATGCTTCACTTCCAGTCTCTTGGCGATCGACATTCATTTTACGAGTGTGACTCCTAGCAGTATAAGATCGTTTAATTTATGTCGCATTATGTTCTTTATTTTTGTATTTGAGGAATGCAATACTTTATACTTTTATATCTATGATTGGAGTTGTCTATGTCAAACAACTCAATGTATGGTTAGAATTGTCCGCGTGTAAACAACTTGTAATAGGTTGGTTTTCCTGCATCAGAAATTGGGAAGAAGATTGTGGACCTGATTTTTATCCGGGAGGGTTTTCATGTTAATTACTTGTATCTCGTGGTTTTATTGTTCGTTTAGTATCTCGTGATTGATAAGTGCTATGTAATGACTTTTTTATTTGATGGCTTGATCAAGGACTATATATTGCCAAACTTGTCTATATATAAGGTCTATGATGGATATAATATCTCAAAGTAATCATACAAGTTTTATAAGGATAAACTGAAGAACTAATCTCACTTGTGAGACACCATGGTCAAAATGAATTCCAGTAGAGGTCATCTTCTTTCAAGATCGATACAAATTATAGAATAGTAATATACGCTTTTCAAAGCACATAGTTGTATATTTGCATTATTATCAAATAATGTATCATTTGTTTAATTCCAGATGCACGAGTATAGAAAATACTCGAGGATGATGTAATTCTAATAGATTACAAATCTTCCATTCTAATGGAATAATAATGAAACGCATGGATTTTAGTAGCTCTGGTGAGAGATAAATCGAAATAGATTTGATTGGATAAAATATCAGCTCAAATATCTAATAAAGCTATAAAAAAAATTTTGAAGAGTATTTCAAAAAAGTTAGGTTTGATTGGTAATTTTATTTAATGTCTAGCATACTGGTTAGGCCATTTTAGCAATCATTATCCTTAATAGTGGATTCCATATGATATTAAGCAACCATACACAGATATACCATCCCATATTAATAAATCTTCAATTGTATGCATTTATTGCACAAGTAAATATCCAATATGATTGAGAAATACTTATTCCCAGATATTATTTTCCATAAAATATGAATCATGATAGTTGGGTTGAAAAGGTTGCGAATTAGATTCACATGAACAAAGAATCATGCTATTGAAAAAATTTAAGTTGCCATAAAACTTCCCATATCATCACACACAAAATATTTTGCATTGTGCAACAAGCATGGGCACACATCATTTGACTAATATATTAATCACAATTCAAAACTTTCTTAACTAAGTACCTATAGGATAACTACATATATTTTCAGATGAAAACAATCAAATTGAAATATATATGCATCACAGAACTGCATGAATAAACTAAACCTTTCAAACATTGGTATCATCCATTCACGACGACACAAAGGCAATGCTTTCCACATGGAATGCATTTTCTTAATTAGAAACAATCACCATCAAATGCAACAGTCCATCTAAACACAACAAAGGTAATGTGCAAAAACAGCACAACGTCTCCCTTGGTAGGTTGTTTCTCCCATCACTAAGCAAAGCAAGAACAAAGTGATAGATACCAAAGTCTCGTCTACAAGATGTGCTCGAGCAAGTAGTGGTTTGTCGCGACTAAGTATCCACGATAGCAGAATCCATACAAGCGAATAAACGCGAAAATAGATTGATGGCACCAAGCTCATAGATGGACTCTCACAAACTATCCCATGGATTGGATTATCAAGATTTTATCAAAAACTCCACCATAACTTGCCATGTTAGCATGTGTAAAAAGCATTCATCCTCCTAAATGGGCAAGGAAAAGAAAAAATCTCAAATACAACAATGTTTTCCATCATTAATGTCATACTTAGAAAACACACACAACTGTTCTTCTCGTCACATGCTTATGCCACGTGGACAATTCTTTCGAGTCCATCGTCATCGGAGGCACTTAATCACACCACGTGGACAATTTAACACCATCGAATCAGATTAGATCTAAAAGCTTACATCATTACCACGCACCATTTAATAGCAATCATGTGCATTACACGTGATACCCTCAGAGATTTACATTGAAACCCTTGAACATTTGGCATATCACGAATGTAGCCCTACGAAGCTTCAGCACGTGGTCGATTATCTCTATATTAATTACAACACAATAAATAAAATACAAATGATGTTAACTACATATTAGTGTATTATATGCATATATTTTTAATTTTGAAAAAAATAATATCAATTACTATTAATAATAATAATAATTTTAAAATATTTTTTTACTTTAAAAAACATAAAAATTTAAATATAAAATATAAAATTCCAAAAATCACATAATATAAATATTACTAAATGCTACAAAATGTACAAAAATAAAATAAAAATACACAATATGTATCATAAAATATTAAAAATACTAAAAATATTATAAAAAACCACATAAAATCATAAAAGATTGTAAAGATATGTACAATATATTATTTTAAAGATATTAAAGTTATCTCCATAATAAAACTAAAATAAAATATTCTTGCTATTTAATATTTCAAAATTAACAAAAACGATCCATTTATATCAAAACATAGTTTCCCAATTAAATTAATTTTTAAAATCCATAAAATTATTATAAATAACCCAAAGATCATTGAAGTAAAAAGATATGTAAAACTTTAAAACATTCAAAACCTAATTCTTGAATATTTTATACCTATTTTAAAAATCTAAACGATCACTTCTTTATTATACTTCTGAATTCCTTAGTTCGCTTTTATTATTAAAACCAATAAACATACAAAATAAAAGCTAACTAAAACTTAAAAATCAGAATATAAAAAAATAAAAAAAATAGACACATAAAAAAGTTATAAAACGTACATATATATATATATCATATCACATAGGTATATATAAAACAACATAAAAACACATATTCATTTCAAATCTACTAAAAGTTTACAAATCCTTATAAATAACAAAAATACACAAAAATCCTAATTCTCAATAATCTGTCAATCAATCTAAATTGACGGCCTCTCTCCCTCGGTTAGACTATGGGATCTATATCATGTAAAAAAAATAAAATAAAAATGATTTGTTTGCTTCGGTTCTTGGGTTACAATGACACTCATTTTTTTTCAAAATTAAAACCCAAAGATCATGAACAACACCATAGAAGAGCTGTCATGGGCCAATCAACCTCGTCACTAATTATATCCTCAAGAGAGATTGTGTACATTGTGCCAACCTCCATCCTACCCCCAAAGATCCCCAACGTGACACAAAGTTGCAACCTTCTCTTGGATGCAATTCTCCTTTTCTTATAAAACTTATCGGTTCAAGTAGCTAGGTGTTGTCAGAGTCTTTACTTTGACCATGTTTTCAATAATAAGAAAAATCATAATATATCATTATAATAGTTTAGGGCATGTACACATATTGTATAATGTTTGAGACATATTCTCCGTGTATATCGAATCGTTGTAAAATATCAAAGTTGATAAGTGGCTGTTGGATGATATATCAACTACAATCACTACTAAAAAAATCCACACATGAAAATCAATCATAGATGCGTGGATAATTTTTACCCTCAATGTAAGGGGGAAAATCACAAGGTTGATCACAACCAAAAATCAAGCACTATAATTAAATCAATCTCTCACATGAGGCTTACACAAAGCCAATCATATATATGATGTTAGAAATCACCAAACAATGGAGAACACTAGAGGAAAAATATCATCAAGCCGATAACTTTGTTGCCAAGCTATAGGGAAGAATGCCGAGAAGAACCACTCCAAAGATCGCCCCTCTGATTTTACTACAGCCGCTGACCTTTCTTCTAGATCGCCCCTCTGATTTTACTACAGCCGCTGACCTTTCTTCCCCCCCCCCCCCCCCCCTCCTCTGATTTCCTTCTTGTGCTAGAAGAATTTGTGTTGGGATGTGTTAGTATGACCCCCATGTCCTCTATTTATAGTCCATGGAGATGAGAGAATAAGGAAGCATAAATTCATAATTCCCACATGATTAGGATAAGTGCACCCTTTTCCACAAAAGGTATTCCTTCTACAATTAGATGTTGATTTTTCTATTCTAACAATTAGGACTACCAATATCCTATATAAGGATTTGGTTCTCACACGAAGGACAACCCACCCAATAAATACGGACGATGTGAAAACTACTCCAAACATGTAATAGAACAATATCAAACTTTTGAAGTAGCAAAGTCTTTGTCATCATATAAGCACCATTGCTATTTGTGTGGATCTTGTCAGGTACAAGCTGCTTCAATTCTAACACACATTATGTATCCAATGATATCTGCTATCGATGTGCATTGAGCTTGCATGGAAAGTAGAGTTCTTTCCAAGGTGGATCATACTTAACCTATCACAATAGAGGATATACTTGTCTTGACAAAAGTGAAGTTCCTGCATAAACTTTTTCATTCATAAGAACTCTTTTCTAGCTACTGTAGTGACAATGAATTCTGCCACCATAGCAGATAATTGATTTCCTTCTGTAATTATAACTTGACTTTTCTTTTCAATTGGATTACCGATGTTCTATATAAAGGTAAGGTTCGCTCAAAGAGGGGAACCCACCCAACATATAATATATAAATGTGCATTATATATCATGTAAGTTATATATAATTTATAATATAAATAACATAAGATAATATATATAAATTTAGGTAAATTACAATTTGGGTCCTCATCTATGGGCCGATCTCAGAAGGGTCTCGATCTTTAAATTGTAACGATCGGGTCCTAGGACCACTAATGTAAAGAACTTTTTGCGACTAATGACGAGTATGTCCTTGTTTAAAAGTTGGAACCCAACCTCCATTACCTTCCCAACAAGGGCATATTCGTCATGAACCTCAAAATTTCCATTTCTTAAATGGTCCTGGGACCCGAATCGTTACAATTTAAAGATCGGGACCCATTCTGGGATCGTACCCATAGATTGGGACCCAAATTGTAATTTACCCTATAAATTTTGAAAGGGATTGTTAATGACATCGAGATCAACTGCTAGTATGAGTAATCATGGAGTGAGACATGTGTCCTAGAGGCTTTGCAACAGAGCTAAGTTGTCCTTACTGTTGCATTTTCTAATTTCTTTTATAAATATATCATGGACCTCTTATCTCTTACATAAAAAAATTTTCCATGTACTTTTTTTGGTAAAGATGTGTTATTTGTTAACTAAATTATTTTCAAAATAGAATTTCATCAATGGAAAAGTTCACTTGTTACCATATCCACTTTAGACCACCAGTCTTTTTTTGTCCATAAGAACCCATTCAGTGTCACCTTTTCCCCATATAATACATATAATATATGTGAACTTCTGAAGCTAATGGCAACAACATGGTAAGTCTGCAACAGAGCTAAGATGTTCTTGTAATACATGGAATTACCAATGACGGGCTTTTGAAATTACCAACAAAATTATGATGTCATCACATACACCAAATATTTTATACTATGTAAAAAGCATGAGCACACGTTTAACTATTATAATCATCATGCTTCAAACCTTTCTCAAACTAAATACATGCAGGACAAGAAGATGAAATCGATCATATACTGAAAATTTTACATCACACAACTACATGTGTAAACTAAATCTCAGGTGATCACACCCATTCACGACGACGCAACAGCAATGGGAGGGGTCTATTGATGGAGCCATGCAGTAATGCGTTCCACGTGAAATGTAATTTTTTTATAACAGAGACAATCACCATCAATCAGAGCTACAACTCCAAAATAAAATAAGCTCTTAACAACATGAAAACCGCCTTTCAGATGTCCATAACTAAATAGGAGACATGAGTGCCAACATCTAATAAAAGATGACATACTATGTGCCAAATAAGAGGAATCTACACCGATGCTGCGTAAAAGGAAATAAAATAAGCTCTTAACAACATGAAAACCGCCTTTCAGATGTCCATAACTAAATAGGAGACATGAGTGCCAACATCTAATAAAAGATGACATACTATGTGCCAAATGAGAGGAATCTACACCGATGCTGCGTAAAAGGTGATGTGTGATATATTCCAGATGAAATGTGCAGCAACATAGAAGGTTCTCCATCACAGAACAGATGAAGGCTCCTGCGTCCTACAGGGTGGGCGGTTGGTTTTGCAAATGATCCCGACAAAGAGGAGCACTGAGGGTGTGTGCTAGAGAATGTGGAGCATATATGGCGATAGCGCAAAAAAGAAAAATGATGCTATCTCTATTTCAGAAACTTACCACAAGAAGCCTCGCAGTTGCACGCTGAACCACATTCATAAACCACTAGGTCGACTGATCCAACACCTACCTTCATCAGCAGAATTTCGGACGCAGCTTTCACTTTCAGCCAGTCATCGATAACAGCCATCCTGCATAATATAGACAGATATTGTGAAATATCTAACCAATCCACTTGCCAGTTATGCTGAATGTGAAGATGCAGTCTCCTGCGAACAAAAGTTTTGAGGATCTTAGTGATGGAATGTCCACAAGGTGGTTACTTCTGTCAATTCGGTTCCCAGCGGAGAATCGAGAATTCGGTTTAGCATGTCGGCTGACATCTACATGATTGTATTGAATCATGTATTCATAGAGAATGGAACAACAATACTTACATTGATGCCAAAGCTGATCGCTTTTGACTTGGTACCATTGCAATTTTTACTTTCCCATGAGCCATCTGGAACAAACACGAGCTACAAAAAGAAAAGCACCTGAAGGTGCATCCTGGAATTTCATTCAAAAAGGTCGATGCAATCAGAGCACAACTATTCAACTCCTCAAAAGTGAAGAACCTCCATGTTACCCACAATCTAACCTGGACACAATTCACAAGGAGAGCATTCACAGAAGTGGCAAATTAACAAAACTAACTTTAGATTTATTTATTAAAAATAGTATAGTCGTATGAATCAAATGTTACAAATCTGATTTGTAAAATTAATCAGCAATTACTTGAGGTATAATGTCCTACCCAGCCACCCTAAGTAAACAAGATACATAGAGCACAATAAGTTGAGATAGTATAATTCAAAATCAGCCATGGCTGTATAACAGCAACTGGAAGGCAATGGCCATCATGTAAGCGCAAACTGGGATATGAACCAATGGCACTAATTTATTGGGTAATTCTGTCATCTCTTCGAATGTAAAGTCGTGTTGCAAGAATGGAGAAGCCTTCAGATTTCCTCACTTTATTTTGGCCTTACAATACAATCAATGGAACAAACCAAATTCAGAGTAACTTCAATCTCACAAACTTGGAAATGTGCAGAAGATTAGATCACCGGAATTTTCCTGGGTCTCTTCACCACGTCCATTCTCATCTCAATGCAAGATTCCAATTCTCTTTCCAAGGAATCTTCAATTGTGTCAAGTGAAACAACTAAGGTACAATGTTCCCTTTCGCGCCTTCTTCTGTGGAGTTTTTCTCTGATTCTCTCCATGTCCAAAGATCTCATGCCACCAACTTGAGAGCTGATACCATTGCTGGCAGCTTTCCCGTGACTATCTTCCTGTGACTCCTCACGTCTATTCATTTCCCCAGGCTCTTCACCTCCATTTTTTCCCTGTGGATCTTCACCTTTATTCGTTCCTCGGGGATCTTCAATTCCATGAATGACACATCGGAGATGCTCTGAATTCTGCTTCGAGTGCTCTAGTCGTGGTTTTTCTTGTGTAGATGCACCTTTGACCGATGAAATACCACTGCAGCCATTGTTTTGGCCACCTAACTGCGCCCGGGCTCTTACCGGTTCAATAAAAACAGAACTGGATGAATCTGAAGAACCAGCCTGACTTGCAATACATGATTCTGGACTGCTCGTAGCCACTTCTAGAGATTGTGCTGTTTCTTTGGCTTGCGGTTCACCAGTTTTCAAAGGAATATTGGGTGCTACAGCAGAAACTCTCTTGTCACCTAACATCTCCACCATCTTCTGAATTGCCTCTGCCAGACAAATTGATGAATCCAAATTTTAGAAATAAATACAACAATTATTTATAGAAAAAGTGCAGGCCAGCATAAAATTAAAATTTCCAAACCTTCCAAAACTCGAGGAGCCACCTCAAATGCCTGCCACCAACATTTAATTTTCAGATTGTTTAGTTTTGCAGCAAGATAAAGGGAACCAGCTGCAATATAATGAGGCTTGTACTGCAAGCATAGAGTTGTTTGCAGCCTGAGGAATGAAAAGAAAAATAATTACAAAATAATCTAAAACAACAGTGAAACATATTTAAGTTACACTAACAAACACCCAACTAATATAGACACTCACCAGTCATTCACAAAATTCCATGCTACCTTCATCACTTCTCTCGGCAAATCAAACCTCTTCATGGCAGACATCAGTGGTTTGTAAGGGTGTTGAATATTTAAGTCAAATGAAATTGTTGAAAGGAGGAGTCTCTCCCCGGTCCAGATAAGCTCTTTCTGCTTTGCAAAAACCGCCTGAATAACAAAAATTATAATTTAGCAACTATATCTGATGGTAACTACTAAACTAACTCCATGTACTCTGATTTGGAAAAATGCTAATGAAATTTCAGATGATTTTAATCCACCTTTGACTGAATTCTTTGTGCGGCAACAAGATCTTTCTCGTAAACTAATCGATACGCCAAAACAACCACCTTATCCAGGAAGCAGGGAGTCTCCTCTGATTTTGCAGCAAGAAACATGCAAGCTGTTGCAACAGTCTGACAAAACAGATGCATTTAGAAAAATAACAGACGCAAACACAGAATTCACAGTCAACCAATTTGCTGGAAGAGTATATAATTGATATTCTCTGAAAATAGAAAAAGGGTGTAGCAAAAGTATATGAAGCAATTTAACAGAAGGATCTTCAGAGGGCTCGGAGGTCATGATAAGAGAGTAGCAAAAGAGCTTTAACTCCTCTATTTCTATAAATGATTCAATGTTAAAGGTATATTAATAATCATTGGTAATATTAAGCACTTACATAAAGAGAATAATTGAAGCCGTGAGATCACTTACATCCAATATGTTAATATATTGGACATATTAGGTTGCAGATGCCTTTCTTGTGCCATAATGAAATGAACTTGCATTGGATATCCACCAAAACCATGCCTTTCACAACTTATAGTGGTAAAACTCGATTTTGATATAAGACGGAACGACATAGTCATCCAATAACAGCCAAAGCATCGAAGGACGCTACACACGTTGACCCTGAACTAACCCAATACAAGGTATATAGTTCAAGAAGATATCTGCTAAAAAAGATGAAAACTTGAGTAACTATCATATATAAATAATACTCAAATGCCATAATGTTTTCCATTTTTTTGAAAAAGGGACAAATGTCTTTCCAAAAAGAAAAAAAATGGATAAATGTCAACCATGATGTATTTGTAAAATGTACCAAAACTTGAAGTGGACAAACACATGTTTAACCCTAAACCTCCAGAATTTGAAATTGATTTCTGCATCTACTTAACACCTTTTAAATTTGTGATTAAACAGATGAGACATATAATATAGAAGCTTATTTTGTGTCTCTAATTATAACACATGGCTCACGAAATGGAATAGCGTTAAAATCCTAAAGAAGTCCTTTAAAAGTGCAAAATAAATGAAGATAATTTGGATGCATAATCAAAAGCGGCAAAGAAACTTTCTAATTCTTCAAATATACCTCTCATTCAAAATTTACTTCAACTTTCAACTTGACGTCATACACTCTTTTTCCTCAAAAAAAACTTTCAACAAGAAAAAATATGATGGTAGCCAAATATCTCCTTATTTAACATTAGTACTAAGCTGGAGCAACTTGTCTTAGTTAACTATTTAAAAAAATATTATGTAGCAAGGGAATTTTCTTTTAAACACAGGGTTTCTACGCTACTTTTTGAAGAAAAGCATATGCAGACTATAATCCTGCAAATCTTTCCAATAACGTGTGTGCTCCTAACTATTTCAAATTTGCATGACCCCGTATAAAAACATATATTTAAATACTTGCCGCTGCCATGAACGTCCATCGTTCAAATTGTTAAGTGCTACCAATCAAAGGACAAAATGGAATAAAGATATTTGTAAAATGTCATCTATAAAAATTTAATTACATCCCAAATTCCTCCTCGATGGATGTGGCAGCCACCGACATGGTTGACAAGGCTGCCAAGATGGACTACGATGCTCGAGAACATGGAGAGAAGGTTGAAGAGGGGGGTGGGGAGGATGATGATGGCCAAGTTCTATGATGCCTTGCCTCTTTTGCAGCAATGGCAATGATGAGCCATTGCATAATCCCCAAACAGCAACAAGGTTTTCACGAGAGCCCATCGTCATCGTCGTCAATTATCTCAAGGAAATTGGCGGTATAGCAGAAGGGGACAATATTAAATGGCATGATCTCCACCATAACTTCATAGCAAAGCTTGGGCAGCGGACCTAAAGGCTTCAACGCCAATGTCGAAATTCATGAGAGACAAGCAGTTGCCACAATGCTTGAAGTTCTCATTGACTTCCTAGAGGGTAGCTGCATTGTTAAATCAACGAGGACAACATGAAATTCCTTGCTCTTTGAAATGAAATACAGAAAGGGGTTGAAGTGGTAAAGGATAAAAGGAGAGTGGTGGTAGAGAGATGCTATTGTTCTCACCTTGTTGAGGTTTTAGGTGGTTTTGCCACCTCAATGGTGTCAGTGGGGAGCCCAATTATACTTATTGAGAAGAACGGGAAAGGGGATTGGTAGAGAGGAGATGAAGGGGATAACCATGCTTAGGCATATGGTGGGAGCACTCTACTCCCTGACTCCCTCCTCCTCCCTATCCTCCACCTCTGCCTCCTTCCCGTCCTCCTCCCCAACTCACGTCCCCTCCCTATCCTCCACCTCTGTCTCCTTCTCATCCTCCTCCCAAGCTCCTCCTCCCTGATGGGTGGAGATGTCACGATTGTGTCGTCACTACAACAAGAATCAACTGCTCCTTGTCAAGGACATGACATTCATGTCCTATATACTATCCCATGAAAAAGCCCTTGTTGTCATCATCAATGCTCAAAGAAGGGACCATGGACACAATTGAGCTTTAGGGAGAGCCATATCCAAGATCGTAGTCATGGTCCACGTAACATGGATGCAAACTAGGGCGCATAATCATAATTAATGCCCATCACCTTGGTGTCAACGCAATGGTGCTTCTAGCGGAGAGCGATGATGATATTGCGATCATTGGGAGTCTAGGGGATTGGTCCATTATAGATCCTCCGGGACGTTTCTCATGAAGCAAAGGATGTAGAAGCTAAGAACTAACATCATGCCTTTGGGATTTGGTAGAATAAGAGGATAGGACGTCCACAACCCCGACCTCCTTCCTCCTCTCGGACATTCCTGAGGGTGCCCCCTCTCAGTAATCTCCACACATCACCGTTAGCTAAATCCATCGTCGTCGTGTCGTGAGATGGTCATTGTCAAGGACCAAAAACAAATATCATATAGTTTGAAGGTCATTTTGCATATATTATTATCGTGCATTTTACTCCTTTGACCATTACATTAAATAGTTTGACCCGTGGTTATGAACTGTAGATGCATATAGAGGAATAAATGTAAATATAGAAATTTGTGAATATGAAATAAGTAGAGACAAACATGTTATTAGCACAGTTTGCAGGTGCATGTATACAAGTTACTTTGAATAAATATAACTTAAAATGTTTAATTGCAAGATTACCCTAAAGTTACCCCTTAAATTCCGTACAATTCTAAGGGATAGTCATGAAATAACCATGGATAACTATTTGGCAAAGGATAGCTTCTCGAAAATAATAGCCAACCCACTTTATTATCATAAAAGTCATTATGATAAGATAATTACTCGCCAAAGGTGGTTCTCTTACAATATAAAATTAACCATCAAGCTAAAAATGAAAAACACTTCATATAAAAATTTTAATAATAGAAGTAATAGTACCTCAAATGATAGTTTGCCTTCTTTAAATTCACATGTATCACAAAAAAACATAGTTAATGTATGTGCTCTTTCAGGTACAAAGTGATAATATATGATGAATATTCTCTAGAAGTCCACCCAAAAAAGAGGCATTGTATCAGAAATCAGTTCACAGGGCAGACCAAGTAGGGGTGTTCACGGGGCGGGTACCTGACCCGTTCGATCATGACCCGCCCCGACCCACCATCAACGGGTTACGGGTCAACCCGACCCATTCTAACGGGTATCACTTTTAACGGGTACCCAGATTATATGAATGGGTTAACGGGTACCCCGCGGGTACCCGTGGAGTAAGTATAAATATTTGGTTTACTTCTTGTGCGGTTAACTCACGTCTAACATAATCTTTTTGTTGGACTAAGGAGACCAACTCCACTTCTGCTCAACATTGTCTAACATTGTCTTGATTCAAGTGTAAAGAAAAATTGTTTAAAATGAAAAAAAATAACATGCAAAAATATATGATATAGAAATCTGCATGAAACATGCAGATTCAAAACCTCCAGACAACTCCCTGAAAATGTGTTTTCAGATTATTAGTTGTACAAAAAATATCCAAACAAAAATATAGATAACCTGGAGTGCATAAACAAAAATATAGATAATTTGAAGTGCATGGCATATATAGTTTAAGATAGCACACTTTCACTAGAGTCTAATTTCTCCAGAGGACCAACAACAAAGCAAATAAGATTTATTGATATTCAAACAAATTACAGAATAAAAAGAACCATTTTGAATAGCAATCTGATAGCATGTTATTTAGAAAAGAAAAAAATACACATGTGTCTTTGGGATCTTGACCTTAGTATACATGGAACTTAAATTCCCAATACACTAGAAAACTATACAGAAAATCAGGATTCACTAGGAAAATTATGATCTCTCCGACATACATACAAGATTTAACACCAATCAACAAAGCACGAGCTGAGCGGCGGGCGTGGACGAGGGGGTGCGCAGAGCGTCAACGGCATTGAGGAGGATGTGCGTTGAGCGGCAAGGCGTGGTACAGGGGTTGCGTCGGGTGGTGAATCGCGGTGAATCGCAGAGGGGCTGTGCCGCGCGGCAAAGCGTGGAGTAGGGGTTGCATCGGGTGATGAATCGTGGAGGGGATGCGCAGCGCGGCGAGTCACAAAGGAGGGGTTGTGCTGCGAGGCAAGGCTTGAAGAAGGGGTTGCGTCAAGTGGTGAATCGTGGAGGAAGGGCTGCACAGCACGGCGAGTCACAGAGGGGATGCGCCGTGCAGCGACGCATGGAGGAGGGGTTACGTCAAGAGACAAGGCATGGAGCAGGACTGCGTCGGATGGTGAATCGTGGAGGGGCTGCGCATTGCGACGAGTCACGGAAGATGGGATGCATTGCAGGACGATCCGTAAAGTTCAAATCCTAGTTGTGAAAGAGAAGAGGAGAACTTCCCATGGGTCAATCGTTCAATAGGGTCCTGATATCCAACCGGGTACCCTGTTTGCCCCGTGGGTTTTCCATCGGGTAATCCGGTTTAATGGGTCACGGGTACCCGATCCGGATATTGTTAATGGGTATCCATGAAATTAGGGTCAGATTGCTGGGTCGGGATGGGTACCCGTTTGACCCTAAAATAATGAACACCCCTAAGACCAAGCGTCTAAAACACCATTTCAGAAATGGAAGAGACCTATCGATTTTAGCAACCAATCTCTTCATGTACAACAAACATAAAGAATTTGTTTTCAAGGGAGGCTAGCCAATCAAATGAGGTGACAATAACCAAGAACAAAAAAATTATTGAGTCAATTGAGCCCCATGTAAATGTCAGAGAGGGGGATGCGGAAGTCGGGGTCCAGCCCCTTGAAAGAAAATCCTAGATGGGACTATAATCAGCGTGACAAAACTGCAAAGTACAAATGGGCGTGAAGAAAAGAAACCCATGCCCTTTCATCAAATTTGAAGAAGCCGCAACCACTGTCTTCCTTTGAATATGAGAGTGACAATTGGCAACATTATAACCTATCTTTTCAAAATCGCACAACAGACACTTTCCCCCCACTGATTAAGGCTAATTTGTGGCTAACAGAAAATCTCACAGAAGAGTCATTATGTTCATTCGTACAGTCCCCCATTTGAAAAAGTGTCATCCATGTACCTAAAAAGTAGTATCCTCAATCTACCATCTTTCAAAGATTTGCAAGTACATTAACATTATAAAGGATATGTTTTATGGGGCTTCATCTTGTGTAAGGATCCAATATGGGAAGACCGACTATTTTAACATCAGTATTGTTCTGCATCAAGGTTCGACCTTGAGTCCATTTCTTTTTACTTTGATTATGGACGAGTTGACTAGCCACATTCAGGATGAGATACCTTGATGTATGTTGTTCGTCGATGATATTGTGTTGATTGATGAGACAAGAGATGGAGTAAATAAGAAGTTGAAGATCTGGAGACATACTTTAGAGACTTCGTATAAATAGGGCTAAGACTGAATATATAGAGTGCACATTTGATTCAATGGTGACGAACTCGATGTGCAGATTGGAGGTGATACCATTTAGGAGAAAGATTCTTTTAGATAATGGGATCTATTTTGAAGGATAAACTGATGGAGATGCGATTCATAGAATAAATGCACGTTGGCTAAAGTAGAAAGGAACCTCTACTGCTCTTTGTGATAAGAAAATCTCTTTAAAGTCAAAGGAAAGTATTACAAAGCAGTCGTGAGACCTGCTATACTCTATGGATCAGAATATTGGCATGTGAACCATAAACATGTGCAGAGGATGATAGTAGCAGAAATGAAAATGCTAAGGTAGATGCGTGGTCATGCACGAAAATATCATATTTGGAATGATGCGATTAGAAGAAATGTTGGTATGGCTCTGACAGAGGATAAGATGAGAGAAAATCGCTTAAGATGCTTTGATCATTTACAAAGAAGATCGGTTGTTTGTTTCTTGAAAGGGAACTGTTATGTCCCTCGTAAAGTTTGTGATGTGTCCCCTTTGTTTATTTCAATTAATCTGGTCATGAAAATTTAATCCCTCATGTTGTCAAGTGCATCTCTTTCAATTAATCCAAGAACCATATATGGTACATCTATTATGATTCAAAAATCAATGCCACTATGTCAATTTCGATGTCATCTTTGTTAAAACGATGTGATACTACTCTCCTACAAGATCTATCATCCATACTCCATCAACCTTGAAATCGGTGTTCTTCCTCTTCCACTCCGCAGCATCTCATCTATTTGGTTCAAGTTCTACAGCTCTAGTGGATACCTCCACCTACTCATTACATGTTACCTTCTTTGAATTCAATTCCTTGCTTCTCGCCTACAAGATCAACCATTCCTACTCCATCTACCATGATGCCAGTATTTTTTCTCTTCCATTTCCCAACATCTCGCCTTTAGGCTTATTTTCAATGCCTCCTCCCGAGATAATATCTAATAACTTAGTTTCATCTAATGATGGTGGTGTATAGTTGTCGCAGGAGTCTACCCTTCAACATGAGCTTGATATGAATCTTCATAGGCATATTGCACTAACTAAATGCAAGAAACAATGCATCACTCATCCTCTTACCAAGGTTGTCACCTTTCATCATCAGATGTCATCCTTTTGCAAATTTATGGGATCCTTAGCCCATTCCATTCTTATCGGCCATTGCATTGCTCTCCCTCATCCAAAGTGGTATACTTCTATAAAGGATGAGATGTTTGCCATACATAGTCAACATACATTGGTTTGTCGATTGATTCTCCTCCCAACACTGCTATAGTTCGATGCAAATGAGCGTTCACCATCAAATACATTTTCAATGGATCTGTTGAAAGATATAATGCTCGCTTAATTGCCAAAAGCTTTTCTTCGACCTATAGAGATGATTTCTTCAATATAATCTCTTGAGTAGCTCGTCTATCCAATGCACGCATTCTTGTTTCAGTAGTGTTTTAACCTCTAGTGGCCCACTGGTAGAACATCAAGAATGATTTCTTCTACAGAATCTACACTCTACATGAGGAAGTTTGCATGTAACAACGGGCTGATTTTGAGATTCATGAGGAATTTTACAATGTGTTCAAGCTCCATAACACGATCTATTACTCGAAGCATAGTTCAAAAGCGTGATTTCAAAATCTCTCTAAAGTGATTAATGACATTAAGCTTTATTTCTGTCGATCATTCTCTCTTTGTGTAAGAAGGTGACAAGGGGATTGTAATTATGCTTATCTGCGTAGATGGTATTATTCTTTAAGTAGATAATGAAATCAGCGTAAAGGAATAAAAAGAATACACATGGAAATTCCAGTTTCGCAAGTCAGGAATTCAGTATTCAATCGGATAGATTACTGAATAAAGAATAATGCACTCAAATTACTAATGTCTTAAAATGTTTTAAATATATAAACTATGCATTATGCATATATTTTTATATATTTATACATATATGGTCAGTAGTCATCAAGATAGAAGTATGAATAGCATCATCTTCTGCCAGCGCTATTTTGAGCAGGTGAACATTGTTTACATTTTCTAACCTATGGCACATCTAGAGACATCTGGGTGGAGGCCAATCTCAATGGAGTGTCTATTGAAAATACCTCAGCTTTCTAGGATTTAATTGGATCATATCCGGCTGTCTTGATGTGGAGAAAATCCATGAAGAGCCCATTTTTTGGGCAAATTGGCTGACGAGAAGATATGATTTTTTTCAGAGGAAAAGGTTTTATGTGGATATTGTACTGGAACATGCTATGATACAACAAAATTCTTAATATTTGTAATTTTGTTACTTAAACTTGCGAATATAAAGTTTTTGGGTGCTCGCATATTAATATGTCCCAAGCTTTTTCCTTCAAAAAATAATAAGTGTGAATTGAATTTCAATCAAATATTATGCATTCAGTTGCAGTATACTATTGAATTTCAATCAAATTTTGCACATTCCGCATAGTTGAATTTCAACCAAAAAATTTTGTGCATTTTGGGTACACTTTGAATTTCAATCAAATATTGTCCTTGTCCATTCTGCATAAATTTGCAACATTGGATTCAAAAGCACTTCCATAAGAAAAAGGGATATTTACACTCAGTGAGTAATTTCGTAATTACCCCGGAAACCCTCGATAAACATGAATTACATCCAAAACCCCGAATAATGCTTAACCTTTACATGTCATAACCTTGTGTCAAGTTCCGTCTTATTCTCCGTTAAGTCTAACGGAAAAAGTCATATGTTGACAATTTTACCCTTCGAGACGCATCATATTTATAACATAGTAACATTATATGATGTTATTCCAGAGAGGAGGGAGGCTGAGGAAGCTTCCCTCCCTTCCTCCTGCTCACCTCACGTCTCCACCCATCTGTCCCCCTGAAGCTCCCGCCGAGCCATCGCGTCGTCGCACCTGCAAGCCCTCCCCCCCCCCCCCGCGTCCCTGCACCTGCGCCCCCGCACCTGCGAGCCCGCACCCCTCCCCTCGCGCCACCGCATCTGCGAGCCCACCTCCCGCGTCGTCGCACCTGCAAGCCCTCGCCCTCCCCCGTACCCCCGCACCTACGAGCCCGCCGCACCTGCAAGCTTTCCCCCTCCCCCGCGCCTGCGAGCCTTGCCTCCTGCGCCGCTGCACCTGCAAGCCCTCCCCCTCCCCCCGCGCCAGCGAGCCCTCCCCCTCCCCCTACGTCCCAGCGAGCCTGCACCCCTCCCCCCCCCCCATGCGAGCCCGCCTCCCGCGTCGCCGCACCTGCAAGCCCTCCCCCTCCCCTCGCGCCCCCTCACCAACGAGCCCTCCCCTCCACCCACGTCCATGCGAGCCCGCACCCCTCCCCCCATGCGAGCCTGCCTCCCGCGTCGCCGCACCTGCAAGCCCCTCCCCCTCCCCCCGCTCCCCCGCACAAGCCCACGCCGCCGCACCTGCAAGCTTTCCCCCTCCCCCCGTGCCCCCGCACCTGCGAGCCTTGCCTCCTGAACGCCGCACCTGCGAGCCCTTCCCTTCCCCCGTGCCGCCGCACCTGCAAGCCCTCCCCCTCCCCTCACGTCCCTACGAGCCCGCACCCCTCCCCACATGCGAGCCCGCCTCCCGCATCGCCGCACCTGCAAGCCCTCTCCCTCCCCCTGCTCCCCCGCACCTGCAAGCCTACCTCCCGCGCCACCTCACCTGGAAGCCTTCCCCCTCCCCCCGCACGGCCGCACCTGCAAGCCTTCCCCCTCCCCCCGCGCCCCTGCACCTGCGAGCCTTGCCTCCTGCGTCGCCGCACCTGCAAGCCCTCCCCCTCCCCCCGCGCCCCCGAACCTACAGGACCGCGCCCCTTCCTCCCATCGTCAACCCCTCACTGCAAGAGTCCCATCCCCAATCCTTCCTGGAAGCCCCGCAACCAACATGTTTTTCCTTTTTTTCTTGAACTTTTGATTAATCTTGACCGTTAGATCGCGTCTCGGTTAGATTAACTCACTCATGTAGTTGAGTTAATGAACAAAACTAACGGAAGGTTACGAGTGTAAAACGGAGCATTTATTCAGGGTCATGTGTGTAATTCATATTTATAGAAGGTTTCCGGGGTAATTACAAAATTACTCAGGATTATGGGTGTAAATATCCCTAAGAAAAATGATAAAAATAACGTAGAAATTAATTAAAATAACAAGGAAATTAATTATATTAATCCAGGACATATTTACTTCCCCTCTATAACTACAATGGAAAAATTTTGTGAATGACAAATGATGTGTTCGGCATTAGGGCTGCTAATAGAATTGAATCATTCGAATTCGATTAGGATTCATTCGATAAAAATTCAAAAAAAGTTCAATTCGAAAACAAATGAACTGAATTTGAATTTAACTTTTAGATTCGATTCCCAAATGAATCGAATCTGAATTCACTTGGATTCGTTCGATAACAATTCGATTCGATTTGATACACACACGTATATGATATGGTATGAAGCATTATATATATGTAAAAAATGTAATATATATTTTGTAAAATCCCCACACATGATACATAAGTTAATATAATGAATAATTTTTTCATCATCATATTCCAAACATCCCAATTTTGGGATGCCCATTGCATACTCCATACCCCTCTTTACTCCCCTAAATTCTCTCTCTCCCCTCGTCACTCATGAGAAAAAATCCTAACATTTGCTTACGCTCTCCAACGTCGCCAACGCCAACCTCTCGCTCTTGCTCGCTCTCTCCTACGTTGCTGGCTCCAACCACCAGCTCATGCTCGCTCTCTCCATCACTGTCAGCTCTAGCATCCTGCTCCTGCTCTCTCTCTCCTACACCGTCAGCTCCAGTCTCCTACTCCTGCTCGCTCCCACCACTGAAAACACCACCCTCTCAGTAGCCAACCCCACCACCAACTCCCACTCTCTCCCGCCATCGACAACGACACCATATCTAAACTCACCAACGTTGTCAGCATCTCTCCATCACCTCCGCAACTACTAGTATTACCACACACACCCCTTTTACCCTAAAATCTTAAGACTTGGGTCCTATCTAAATAATTTATGTGATTCTAAAATACATCATCTGCAAACAAAACACATACTAAATTTTTAAAAAGCATCCCGAGGTTACAGATTTCAAATTTCTAACCATCATTTCCTTAATCACACTCTTAATCTTTATCCATCATAATATTCAGATCTTATGATAAGAATAACCAAGCATTTGAATACAAATAATATCTTAGAGACAATTAAGGTATGAATAGATTTCATGGATTTCGAGTTTTGCCTAAGTGGCTAAATGTACAAAAAATTATAATTGCAACTAAATTCCACTTCTCATCAAGATTATAAGGGGACTAGGATATCAAGAAGGAAATATCATCATAATCTTTAATAAGACAACCATGCCCCCATAAGAGTGTTGAGTGCACTAAAATGAGGTAAGCATGAATTGTTTGTGATTTATGTAGGAAAAATGTTACATATTAGAAAATTGAATATCAGAGCCAAACCAACAAAGCTCTAAATCAGGTCTGCCAGTTTTCATACACTTTAGATGCTGTATTTAACTCTATAAGTCAGTTCACATCGATCTTTTATGATCTTTTATGATTCTGATGGAATTTAGTAATTCTTTATTCTTAGATATCGTGGAGATAGGTTACAATGGAAGGGAAGATATGGAGGATTCTTCAAAGAAACATGGAACAATCTTCTGGTTATTATTTTGGACATGTATATATATATATATATATATATATTAATCTATATCTTATATTTCTATATTGGCATCGAATTTAAAAAATAGTTTTGAGTATGTGTTTTCATTTTATTTTTAGAAGTCTAATTCAAACATACCATCTTCTCAAGATAGTGTCCATGAGAGGGTCATTGGGCATGATAATGATATTAATGAAAAAGTGAGAGCAGAGTGTGAAGAAATAGAAAATTTGATTCCTGAAATAATTATAAGATTGGTAGAAAGAAAAGATCAATGGTTTATGAATCATTTACCAAAGAGAATGTGAAAGTTGGTGGAGTGCCAGTTGAAAGGTGGAGATGCATTGATTGAATTTTCATCATAGGTAGAAAAAGAAAACATCAATGATTTATCAAGATGTCAATAATTCTTTTTATTTATATATTCAATTTACCATAGTTACAAAAAGAACAAATGAGGATTGCTAGAGACATACACGAACGACAAAAATAAGGTACTTTAATGTAATTTATATTATCTATCGATTTTTTACCATTTATGTTATTTCACAAATTAGTGTCCCAAAATCTATTCAATTCTTTGAAACTTAAAATATTATTAATATAATTTTTTATTATGAAGTACATTATTAAATAAAATTCTAATTCGATATAAAATGAATCGAATTTGAATATTCGAAACTCCAAACGAATTGAATTTGAATTTAGATTAGAAATTCGTTTAATATTCGATTCAAATTCGGATTCGAAAATTTTATAATGAATGGAATCTGAGTCTAGATAGATTCGAATGTATTCGATTCAATTAGCACCCCTATTCGATATAGAACCTGGAGCAGCAAAGATGGTGCTGATTTTCAGATGAAATGCCAAGTTTGGTGCTGATTTTCAGATGAAATGCCAAGTTTAGTGAATATTAAAAAGAAAAAACAATTAAACAGACACTGCATGCTAATTTATGATTTATGCAGCATTAAGTTTGGGATTTGATATGACAGTTTTCGCCTTGGCTACAGATTTTTTCATGTGTTGGACAGCCGGTATAATGCTGCGCGTAAAGGTACTATGCCCACAAACTGTGTGCTTAAGATCCTCAAATAAACAACAGGTAACGCAACCAAGTAGTAAACTGCAACTAAAATTTAAAATTAAACACTGTATCGTGCCAATGTGATCAACAATTTTTTAATGATACCATGACTGCGGAGAATATTAGAATTCTGACTGCTAACCTGCCAATCATTTTTTGCAAGGGACTGACGCATGTAGAATCGATGGCAGAACATGATGGCAGTCGCTATCGTCAGTTGAGGCCTGAAAGATAAAATTTGTTAATTTTTTTAGTCATCTGATGTTTCAGTACATGGTAAACATATCACTAGTAAAACAATCCTGTGCAAATTAAATAATACAGTAGAGATGATACTGTATAAAAGAAAAAAAATAGAGGTTGATGACAATATACAATTATATAATTTACGGATTGGTGTTTTTAGCAAATTTCTCCAAAGGAAAAACGATTCTCGTTAAGTTTAAGAAAATAAAGATAATAACAAGGAGAATTTATGGGTGCAAAAAAGTGATTTTTCTTTTTAAAATTACTAAATGAATGAAAGAGCCAAGGAAAATGATTTAAAAAATTGATTGAGAAAAGCCGAGAAAATGTGATGGCTTATGTGACTTTTATTTCTCCCCATTCTCTTGTCTTCTCCCAACTTTGTCGACGCCATTGTTTTCCGACAAATATGTGAGAAATGAGGAATATTGTGTAGAGTCACATGTCGAATTCCATATTCAGATTCTCCAGTCCAGACCAGCCAGATTTCCAAACTCTACAGATATTCAGACTCGACGACCGGATTCCGAGTCTTCAGGTTGATTTGCACATGTCTGCGATCAGTTATGAGGTCCCCATCTTTTTTGTTGGCTCGGAGTTTTCATGTGTTCCATAGGGACTCCAAAGTAGAGATCTCATTCCCTATGCCATGTAGGGTAGGGTTTTCATGCGGTTTCATAAGGATTCCAGAGTAGAGATCCCATTCTCTGAGCCAGTATGGGTAAGACCCAGTTCTCCGACGAGGAGACTTTTCAGACTCCATTCTCCAACGACTGTGGACTTTTACGAGGATGTCTCCACAACTTTTTTGTTCCGCCCTTTCAGAGATGTAGTTGTCCACATGTTATGGCAGGCCAAAGTTCTCCAGGTAGAGACTCATTTTCAGTTGCAGTGACTTAGACATGCGCAGTACATAGCACATGCTCTCCAACGAGGAGATTCGATTTAACTCACTCTCCAGTCTGTTCATCCTCCTCACCTACATGGCATGAGAAGCAATGTCCTCGACAGCAATCGACAGTTGTGCACGTTGAGTTGATATTGTTTGCAGTGTCTTGTATCGCGAGTTGTGATTCCTTCATGTTTGTCCAAGCTGAGCATTGCATGCTCCAGCTTGAGGGGGAGTGTTGGAGTATATTGTGGTACGCATCACTCATATGTAGATAGGTAGTGAATCTTTCTAGGATCCATTTATCCCATCCAGTTGTTTAGTCCCACATCGTCCGTCTGTAGGAAGTGGAGATTCGGTGAGGGATATGTAAGAAGCCCCACACCTCTTGTATCCAGAGAGAAAGTTCAATTAACATATGGCCCTTTGAGACCTTCTCCCGTGATTTCATCCCGCTTCTTAGGGAGTAGGGTTCCACATAAAATCTCGTGTTCAATAATGTTTTCTATTCTTTATTTCTGATATAGCTTCAGCATTTTATTTTCTAACAAATTTGGATTGCATTCTGGAAGCAATAGCAAGTGTATATACATACACACTTAATTCTTTGATGAGTAAAAAAACTGTAAATTTTTTACGTTCAACCCCACAAGATTTGGGATAAAGGTTGTATTTAAATTAAAATACAACATTACTCCTCTCGTCTCCCCCCCAAGTTCCTCCCTCGTGCTTCCAAATTTCGTCCATACATTCAGAAATCACCAGCATTACCAAGTATATTATAAAATTGTTAGTCAATTTTTTACCCGATGTTCACTATGTTAAAATAGTCAAAATTTATGATGTTAAACACCAAAAATTTTGGAATACTGTTGGACATTTGTGAGGGATAATTTCACTAAAATTTTAAAAGTTCCTAGAGATTTAAATTGGAAAAAATTAGCACCAGTAACTCAAAAACAAGAAACAGTAATAAATATAATTGAAAGGCAAACATGCTGTGAATGCATAATAGAGGAAAACAGATGCTTCATTATATGAATAACTTACACACGCAGCTCTTGGCCAAGTTTTTTAATGAATGAGCAATACAACCTCCTAATATCATTCTCCATCTTCCAATCAATTCCATCCATCCTTGAGGGGGAGTTTATTTCGAGCTCCTTTTCACTAAAGTACCATTTAGATCGATATTCAGGAACCAATGCCAGAACTTCACTGCAGTCAACTCTGCCCTTGTGGTATTCAGCCAACTTTAGCTCTTTTGACATTTTTATTTAGCCTCTGAAGATCTTCCACGAGTTCGAAGCACTAAAATTGTTGATTTTCTTGTCTTTCTTTCTGCGGCAAATAAAAGAAGACCCTGCATAACATAGAAATACATCCATCAGCATCATACAAACTTGTTCATTTAAGGTTGTGTGAAAGAAATAAAATGTGGTTTTTATAGAAGAGATAGAATATAAATAAGCTAGTAAGAAGTATATGATCGAGCTAGCTGCAAAACCGCTTTTTGTCATCCAGAACATGTAAAAACGCGCCAAACTTGACAATCAAACTAATTTAAAGTTAAAGGAAACAAGCTTAAAAAGCAAGACATAAAAGAAAAAATTAGTTTTGGCAAGTGACATCTTTTATGCATGTGCTCCAAGAGTTTCTATAATGGGTTTGCCAATCAGCTCCTAGGTGGATGGCTCTGATATCATCTTCCCAAGAATACAATCTTCTTCCTAAAGGGATTGTGAGGAGGAAGTTGTCACCAAGGTCCTCTTGGACATTTTTGGGGAAGCTTTAGGACTCGTTGTAAACCATCAGAAGACATTCCATTTTTTATCTATGAATGGGGACAGTGTTGCTCAGACATCGGACCTATACCCTGCAGGAACTAACTAATGACTTGGACATACCCTTGGGATGTTGCAAGGATGGTTGATCGGGGTCCAACTCTAAAGAGCTTTGATAAATGCTTGGAAGAGAGGCTCCAAAAATCCATCTAAAAGGGGGAAGCTGGTGTTCTTGATGTTTGTATATTTGTCCTTGCATGCTTGCTTCCCATTTGTCATCATACACATAAAGGAGGATCTCCTTTGTTAGAGTATATAAAAGGTGTATGATCGGATCTTTCCGAGATCCAATTACTATGTTCTCTTGTTTAGTCCTACATCATCTATAAGTGGGATTGTGGTTTGTATGTTGGGTTGTATAAGAAGCCTCACACAACATGTATCCAATGAGAGATTCACAATAGAAGATCCGGCCCTTTGAAGCCTTATCACATGGTTTCATCCCGCTCCTCACGGAGTAGGGTTCCACGTAAATTCCATGTGTTATTCACGGTTCTTAATATTGTGATCATCGATTATTGTTGGGGTATATGTGTCACATGTAGTGATGGGTAATTGGATCCATCCATGGTCCAATGACCACATCCAGTGGTTTAGTCCTACATCTACTATTTGTGCGACTTAGAGACTCGGTGGGGTCTATATAAGAAGCCCCACATCCATCGTGTCAGATGAGAAAAGTGAATAGAAAACACAAACCCTTTGAGGTGTTCTCCCGTGGTTTCATCCCGCAGAGTTCCACATAAAATCTCGGTGTTCTTTATGTTTATTCTATTTCTCTGATATTGTGCTTTCACATTCTCGATTTCTAAAATGGTATCAGAGCAGGTCGATTCTTGGTTGACTTTGAAGATTTATTCTTAAATATTATTTATTCATTGTTCAAAATCGTTCAATTTCGAGTTTCAATTTTTAGGGTTTCTTGAAACAATAATTTTTAGTGGTCACAATTTCCGGATTATCGTTTAGTACAGACTTATTATCGTTCAAGATCAAGTTCTGAGAGTTCTTTTCGAAACCCTAATTCTGCACAGCAGTCATTGACACCAACGCCGATCTGATCGATAATCTCCACATCTAGTTCCTATAACCATAATAGCATTGCTGCAAGCGAGTTCAAAATTCTAGTTTTTTTTTCAAAAAAACTCTAATTCTACACCAGCAAGCGAGAGACCTGATTGAGCTGCCTTGGAATCTTGCATCAGGAATCGTGCGCAAAGAGATGTGCTTAGAAAGCTCCACTGCAAACATCCATGCATTTGATTTATTCTTGGCGCAACCTTCAGCAAACCCCAGGCGTAGGTGCAATGATGCAGCGTGAGATGGATAAATAGGGCCGCATTTTTCTACTTTTTATCCGTTAATTTTATTCACATTTATTTTGAGTTGTCGTAATTTTATTCAAATAAAAGAGATCGCATGTGATCTCAAAAGTAGTTAGTTTCCATTTGAATTTCAAAATTAGTTAGTTAGTTAGTCGGTTAGAGTCAAATTAGGATAATTAGTTTGAATTTGAATTTGAGTTTCTATTTTTGTAACCTCATCCCTCCTATATAAAGGGATGATAGACTAGTTGCTTATTAAGTTCAGTTGATATGAAAAATTGAGATTTTATCTCTATCTCTCTCGCTTGTCTCTCTCCTTCCCCGCGTGGTCTTCACGTTTCTCTTCTCCAACACCCCTCGTTTTTCTGACGAGCTTCTCTTCTCAACCACTCCATTTTCTTCCCCACCGAAAATTCCACCGTCAAATTTTTATTTCTCGCCGTTACAAATTTCAATTTGCATCATGCAACCAATCAAGACTGCGCGCAACCCCCACGCGACACCTCCAGTGCATAGCATCGTTCTCAGTCGTGGATGTGGCAATGCATCAGCCCCATTGCGGGGGGGGGGGGGGGGGGACTTTCTTCCTTCCAGGAGATATACAGCAGCATGATCCAGATTAGCGGAGCCCTAGAAAAGGCGATGAGTCATCTCAAGGCGACAAGGAGGAGCCTCGAACCCTCCAAGCACCTCCTCCTTCTCGATTATATGAAGGCAGAGCTACTCCAGCCATCTAAGTGGCACCACTACCTCCTCGCAATCCAGGCATTGCATGCTCCAGTACATCAGGCGGAGCCCCATCGCTCACCTATTCCGGGCATGGAATTAAAAAACGTGCCTTGAGGCGTACGCCTCGAGGCGAGGCGGTCCATTTTAGCCTCGAGGTGTACGCCTCGGCCCTGTCCAGTGAGGCGTGCGCCTCAGGTGGCTGAGGCGTAGCCTCGAGGCGTTCCTCCTTGAGGCGGTTGAGGCATTTTCCAAGGCGTTTTTACTTTTTTGAAGTATTTTTTATTATGTTAATGATTTACATGGTGGTTTGAGAACCTTATAAATATATACTTGTTTAGGATAATTATTATACAAGTTAAATGCCTAAATGTAATGTTTCTTTTGTACCCATAACTTCATATTTACTATTAATTATGTCTAACCATTTCAGCAAAATGCTTCATATTTACTATTAATCAAGTCTAACTATTAATTATGCCTAAATATGATGTTTCTTTCGTGCTCAAAATAGAAGGATCCATATACCTAAATACAAATAAAACCTCTCTTGAAATTTTTCGTCGGGAGTACTGCCCCCACACCTCCGCACGGGGGCGCACCTGCTCCCCCTAGACCTCCCCCTCGGGATCACTAACCAGACAGCGAGACCCTGTCTTATTGGGGTATGGTACGATAGGAGGGGTGCATACACAATTCTTCAACAATAATGGTCAAATGGTTAGGATTCAAGGCATATCAACAATTCAACATATATTTAATCTACTTTTTATTAAAAAAAGTACTAAGCCTTCTCCCACTATAAGTAAGGTCGGCTACATGGATTCTTACTCAAATCCATGTTGAAAGATTCGACTATTTTTTACGCTGGCCGTCGACTACCTAACGCAACCCCTGCAAAAGTGGGATTTGAACCCTGGTCTTTTGTGTGGTAGACACACTGTCCTGCCACTAGACCATTAAGTGGGTACATTTAATCTACTTTTTATTACAATAATATTTCAAAGATTTGTTCGAAATGGATAGGATTCACGCTCAGATATTATATGTTAGACACATAGCATAAATTTCTTCGACATATATTTAATCGTGCTTTTAATTACAATAATATTTCAAATAGATATGTATAGTTTAATTCTTCACACTGACAACGAATTCTTTTTTTGATTGGGTGAAAACGTGTAGAAGGGGATATGATGTTGTTCTATCTTATATTTTTGGGTTATTATCTCTATTATTTCATCATATCTTATAGAGTTAAGTATTATATGTTGGGCAGAGAACATATAATTACATTGACATAAATAATTACAGTTTTATGCACAGTTTTCTCTATAAACGGAGGCACGCCTCGATCGCCTCGAGGCTAAGTCTCGCCTCGATTCCGAGAAAAACGTCTCATTCCGCCTTTAGTTTTTTCAAACCTTGATTCCAGGTGATCCCTACAGCGGCGCAAACTCCATCTTTCGACCTCGAGCAAGTCTTCGAGGCAGTGGCGGCATCAAGGTCATCATCCACCAGCCGAAGAAGAAGAGGCGGAGAAGCTCCCATCCAAGCGACAACACACTCTGATCTCTCCTATCCCCACATAGATGGTGGCCGTGCTCCGATCCTTAAAGAAAAGCCCCATCGAGGGTAATAAGAGTTGGGTTCCCACGAGGGGAACCCTAAACAGCAGTAGCTCCTTATATTTATTTTATTGTATTTTTATTGAAATTTTTTAAACGTCTAGTTGTGTCGAAATACAAAAAAGGAGAAAAAAGGAGAGGGTCCAACAAAAAAAGGAAAAAAAAAGGGGTCCATGTTTATTTGAGCCCAATAGTGGGCTGCTATTTTTTTAAGGGAGTCGGATATAAACAAAAAAAGAAGTAGCGGGAAAAAAAGAAGAAAAAGAGAAAAATGATTTGAAAAAAAAAAGAAAAGCTGGAAGAAATATTTAGATCGACCTATGTGATTTATTGGTTGTCCCCATATTTAGTCTCACACTTGTCGGAAAACAATGACCGGTTTGGGAGAAAGGGGAGTATTGTGTAGAGTTCTATGGCTCCGGTCAGATTTTCCACATTCCAGTCCAGATGCAAGACCAGTTGTCAGACTCTACAGTTCAGATTCAGACTCGACATTCAGATTGGTTCCAAGTCTTCAGTTTGATGTGCATGTATCTGCGACCATCAATTTAGAGGTTCTCGCTTCGATCTAGTCGACTCAGAGTTTTCATGTGCTTTCATAGGGACTCTAAAGTAGAGATCTCATTCTCTGAGCCAGTATGGGAGAGACTCGTTCTCCGATGAGGAGACTTACAGACTCTATTCTCCAGCGATCGTGGACTTCAACGAGGATGTTTCTACAACATTTTCAATTTAGCCCTTCAAAGAGATTGAGTAGTTGCGGACCAGAGTTCTCTAGATGGAGACGCATTCCAGTTTCAATGACTATGACAGATGCAGTACAGAGCATATGTTCTCCGACCATGAGACCTAGTGCAACTCACACTCCAGCTCTTTAGTTATTCCTCACTAGCAAATTATGAGGAGCAACGTCCTTGACATCAAGCGACAATAGAATATGCGTCAACTTGATATTATTTGCAGTGCATATTACGAGTTTGAAATTTCTTTCTATTTGTCCAAGCTAAGCATCGCATGCTCCAGCTCGAGGGAGAAGGTTGGAATATATGTGTCACATGTAGTAATAGGTAATTGGATCCCTCCAAGGTCTAATTACCACATCCAGTGGTTTAGTCTCGCATCTACTATTTGTGGGACTTGAAGACTCGATAGGAGCTATATAAGAAACCACACATCCATTGTATCAGATGAGAAAATGAATAGAAAACACAAGCCCTTTGAAGCATTCTCCTGTGGTTTCATTCCGCTCCTCACAAGGTAGGGTTCCACGTAAAATTCCAATATTCTTCATGTTTATTCTATTTCTCTGATATTAAGCTTCCACGTTCTCAATTTCTAACAATTCTCCTTCTGCATTATATTTCAACATTATATATAAGCGAACCCACTTCATGTCCCCATAAGATACGGGAGAGGTCATTCTCATGGATCATGTATGGAGAGGCCCAACTTTAGAGATGTGCATATAAGAGAAGATCACTCTACTTCTAGTTTTCGACTTTGACATCAACTACTCCAAATGGACTTCTCTACTTGGGATCCCCTCAAACTTTTACTGCTCATCCAGGACATGAAGACCAACACACCATACTACTATTGCATATCCATCGTCTTCACTGAGCATCGATTACTCTGGACATTCTATTGTGTGGACTAGGCGACTACTACTACGCGATGATCTTCTCCTTAGGTAAATCTATTATAGGCACGTCCCGATCGTTGCAGACCGGCGTCGATGAATTTCCCCTCAATCTTTTCCTTCGGCGACTCTACTACATGCACGTTCTGATCCGCAGGCTAGCAACGACAACTTTCCGCGCCAATCTTCTCCTTGGATGACTCTACTACAGGCGTGTCCTAATCATCGCTGACCAGCCACGACTACCTCGATCAGGTCTCCTTCCATCTCAAATGAATTGTGTAAAGATGAGTAGGGTATATTTTCTTTTGTTGCAAGTTGTATCCTTCTCAACTACGGCTTGAGGGGGATGTTATAGTGTGTAAAAGGTGGGTTTCTCTCCAAGATCCAATTATCATGTTCTCTTGTTTAGTCTCAGATCATCTATAATTGCGACTCTGGTCTATTTTTGGGGCTATATAAGAAACCTCACACCCCCTTGTATTCATTTAGAGGTTCACAATAGAAGATACGACCATTTGAGGTCTTCTCATGTGATTTCATCTCCCTCCCCACAGAGCAAGGTTCCACGTTAATTCCATGTGTTCTTCAATGTTCTGATTATTTTGATTATTATTTCGATTCCACATTATATTTCAACATCCTCAAAAGAAGGTTCCTTCGGAAGAACATTGGACATGAGGGGTATATTGTACATGATGTGATTGAGCTGCTAAAAGGGAAACTTTATGATAATGGAAACACTTGCTTCAAGTTGGCTTAAGTCATCAAGAGCGGGAGGGTTGGGAGAATTATTATTATGGTTGTTGCATATGATAATTGATTTCCACTCAATAGTTGCGGGTTATTAAACCTAAACTTGAAAACTCTATCGACTATGCCAACTAGTCGGTCTGACTAGTCAAGAGGTGCCTCCTACGAATAGGCCTAGTTGGTCAATCAATCTGACTATGAATGGTTGGCTCGATTAGCCTGTCAATTCGGCTGATTAGTCAGCCACTTTTTAAACAAGGATTTAAGATTTTCTTCCGGTTTATCAAAAGTAAACTAATAACAATATGCTTAATATTTGGTTAGAACTCAATTGTTACTTTGATTTCATTATGGTAGTATTGAGAATGTTAATATGTATATACACAACAACAAAACCTTTTCTCACAATTAAGTAGGGTCAGCTACATAGATTTTTACCTCCATTCAGATCTTTTTTGGGTCATTCTCGTGCTTAAATCCAAATAACTAAGATCCCTTCAGATAGTTTCATTCCAACACTTCTTGGATCTTCCTCACCCTCTCTTAACCGACTCCACATCTCAAATTTGCATCTTCTACCCAATGCATCAACCGATCTCCTTTAAAAATGGTCAAACCATCTTAAGAAGTTTTCTCTCATCTTATCCTCTATCAGAGCTATACCAACTTTCCTAATGATCGCATCATTCCGTATACGATCTTTTTGTGTATGACCACATCCATCTTAACATTTTCATTTCTACTATTGTCATTCTCTGCACATGTTTATGGTTCACATGCCAACATTTAGATCCATAGAGCATAACAAATCTCACGAATGCGTTGTAATATTTTCCTTTGACTTTCGAATGGATTTTCTTATGACAAAGTACATAGATGCTCCTCTCCCTTCAACCAACCCACATTATGTCAATATCCATATAATATATAAAAATTTGGGTGACTATTAATCTTTAATGCTCACTGATCGGAGTGGAATTTACTTTAATTCGATTTTCAAAGAAATTTGGATGACTATTAATCTTTAATGGTTATCCATAGGGCTTTTAAAAAAAATTAGAAACAAAATGAGAAACTTCATGCTTGATTTTAAAATCCTCCAAGTCAACAATAATATACAATTTAATTAACCAGGATCGATTATCTGAGTCAGAAGCGAGGACATTGGTGAGGGAGTTTATGGAGGTAGGGGCCAAGCAGATGTTTTTCCAGCTTAATGCGGACGACACACCAGGGCCGGATAGCTTCCTGGTGTATTTCTGCAGGGAGTTCTGGGAGACGGTCAAAGGGGAAGTCATGGAGGTGTTGGAGGAGTTCAGTGAAGGAAACAGGGGTTTTGAGAGGTTAAACAAGGCGCTCATATCTATGTTGCCTAAGAAGTACACGACTTTTAGGGTGGAGGATTATAGACATATTATGTTGTCTAATGCTTTGTATATCTTGATCTCAAAGACTCTGGCTAACCGCTTGAGGGGGGGGTTCTACACGAGATCATCTCGTCTGAGCAGTCGGCATTCGTGCCTGGGAGAGCTATGGCGAACGGTTTGGTGATGGCAACGAAGGTGGTGACGGACTGGAAGCGATGCAAGACCAAAGGCATGTTCTGGAAGGTCGATTCTGTGGATTGGAGATTCTTGTGGGCATCACTGGAAAAAAAGGCTTCCCGGAGTTGTGTATTGCCTGGATCAAGAGATGTGTTACTACTGTGTCCCATGAGGTTCCTGTCAACGATAGACCAGAGGGAGGGTTCTTCCATCCACATAGAGGAATCAGACAGGAGTGTCCGCTGGCTCCGCTTCTCTTCGTGATTGTGGTCGATGCTTTAGCAGTGATGATGAGGTTGGCAAATGGACAAGATTGGTGTTATGGGTATAGAAGGGAGGAGATATCCATCCCACTCTTACAATATGTTGATGATACTATATTATTTCTGGGATATGAGGAGGAAAAGGGTGTCTTGAATCATGGATATATTTGGGGATATTTCCGAGATTCGTATCAATAGGGAAAAATCAGCAGTGATTCCTTTCGGCCTTTCGGAGGAAGAGTTTCGACACATGGCAACGGTGTTGAGATGTCCTAGTATTGGCATGTCGATCACGTACCTAGGGCTCCCATTGGTGGTAGGGAAGCTGGGAGCTGAGGATTGGAGGGCGTTCTTGGAGAGATTGGAGGGAAGATTGGCTGGATGGAAGGCATCGATGCTCTCGAAAGGAGGGAAGTTGGTGCTTCTGAAACATGTTCTTTCAACCATCCTGTTTTTTTCTGCTCCACGAGGACATTGTCTGCAGGGGTGTGTCAGGATTAAGGCTATAATGAAGAGTTTTTTTGTCAGACGGATGTCAAGGAAGGAAGGGTTTCCATCTGGTTGACTGGGCCAAGGTGACGGAATCGAAGAGGAAGGCGGTTTAGGAGTACTGCAGGTGGGAGAGATGAATAAGGCGTTGATGGCAAAGTGGGTGGTTCGGATATGGAGGAAGTTAAAGGACCTGGTTTGTCGCTTGTTGAGGAAGATCTATGAGGTCACCATGTCGTTGAAGGTCATCCCAGAATGCCTTCCATCCTCATTGTAGAAGGGGCTTACCGCTATCATCCGGGAGATTACTTTGAAGTTGAGATTGGTGCTTAGGGATGGAACTTTTTTCCGGTCCTGGAGAGATGACTGGATGAAGGATGGTGTGTTGGGGGACCGCTACTCACGACTCTTTGGGCTTGGCCCAAGAGGGTGAGGCATGTGTAGAGCATGTGTGGGATGGTGGTGTACGGTCTCCAATGTTTACTTCGTCCTTACTGAATCTGGGGGTGGAGTTTCTTACGCTTCACACGGAGCTGTTGCAAAGTGAGGGCCCAACTTCAGGCAAAGATCACCACATTTGGGATGACGGTAGGTTCACGGTGAAAAAGGTGTATTGTTTGCTGGTTGAGGACGGAGAGGAGGTTCAGGAGGAGGTCAGAGTGGACACTGGTCTAATTTGGAGATGTAGGGTGCCAAACCGGGTTAAGGTTTTCCCTCGGTTATCCAGGCTTGGGAGGATTCTGACTAAGGGCAGACAGAGTCAGTTGCTAGGCTTGGAAGATGTGACATGTGACAGGTACAAGTCAACGATGGAGGATGCCGATCATTTGTCTTTCTCGTGTCCTTTCTCTGCTGACTTGTGGAATCAGGCCAGCATCTCTTGGCTTGGGCGGCGTGATTGCTCCTCCTTCTGGAGAGATGTTAGATCGGTCTGTGACTTCGAGCATAGGACAGCTCCTACCTGTTTACTATGGTGTGGTCATGGTATTAAAAGGCGCGCCTCGAGGCGGTCGAGGCGTACGCCTCGAGGCGAGGCGGGCCTTTTTAGCCTCGAGGCGTGCGCCTCGGCCTTGTCCAGTGAGGCGTGCGCCTCGACTGGCTGAGGCGTAGCCTCGAGGCGTTCCGCCTTGAGGCGGTCGAGGCGTTTTCCGACGCGTTTTTGTTTTTTTTTTGAAGATTTCTTGTATGATTTTGATAGTTACATGGTAGTTTGAGAAGCTTATAAATATATACTTGTTTAGGATAATGATTATACAAGTTAAATGCCTAAATATGATGTTTCTTTCGTACCCATAACTCCACATTTATTATTAATTATGTGTAACTATTTCAGCAAACTACTTCATATTTACTATTAATTATATCTAACTATTAATTTATGCAAAATGTATGCTTAAATTTGACCTCTTTCATATTCATATGCTTGAATTTGACCTATTTCATATTCATATTTACCATTAACATGCCAAATTATTTTAGTGAACACTTACTTTTACATCCTTAAACATATACAAATGTGTATACGAATTCGAATCCTCATAAAAGAAAAAAATTTGGGACGGGGGCGCTGCCCCCTGCACCCCCGCAAGGGGGGGCCAACCTGGGCCCCCCTATCCCCCCCAGGCTCGCTGACCGGGCAGCGAGACTCCCGTTCTGGTAGGATATGGTGCAACAGGGGGGATGCATACAACCGTTCTTCACCTGGGCATAGTAGAACATATAGTTAGGATTCAAATCATATGATTCATATAAACACCTTGGATATTTATAATGACAACTATAGCCAATCCCTTTTAGATAATTTTTTAGTGATAGTTATAAGTTATAACCAATGATTTTCTTTTGATTAGGTAGAAATTTAGAAAGGTTTATGGCATTGAGTCATTGATATATTCTTTTTTCATGTTCTTATCTACATAATATCATCATATATTACATTGTTATATACTATATGTTTGTCAGATTATATTATTTCATCAATAAATATATGTATTATATATTTTATGTTTATTTTTCTACACAAAACTGAGGCTTACGCCTCGACCGCCTCGAGGCTACGCCTCGCCTCGTTTCCAGGGAAAACGCCTCGTTTCGCCTTTCGTTTTTTCAAACCTTGGGTGTGGTCGATATGGTGCGTCAAGAACAGAGTCATCTTTGGGGGATAGGAATTTTATATTGAAAATGTAATTGAGCATTGTAGGGCACTTTCTTTGTCATGGTGAATGTAATATGATGTAATCCCTGACTCTTTGATAGATATATATACATATGTATATTGAGATGGGTCCCACATTGGGATGCCGCCCTTTTTTCCTTAAAAAATAACTATAATCCCCTAAAAGTTAGCAGCATGTGTATTCCAAGTGATATTGTAATGCCAAATTCATTGTATAAAAGAAATATATAATTTAATATCTCGAGATTGTAAGAATAGCATTCAGATTACAGGACCATCTAAATTACATCAACAAATTTAACAAGGACACTAGAAAGTTCTAGAAGTGACTATGAAGATATTCCAAAAAGAATGTTAGACTGTGAATGTTATAGACAAATAAAAAAATCTCAAACTCAACACTCTTTCTAGGCCCAAATGTTGAGAAATAAATATGCGGAAGCGAACATGAAAAACGATAAAGAACACGGGATTTTAACGTGGAACCCTACTCCGTGAGGAGTGGGATGAAACCACGGGAGAAGCCCTCAAAGGGGCGTGTTTTTCTATTGACTTTCTCAATGAGTACAGGAGGTCTGGGGCTCCTTATATAGCCTCTCCAGAGCCTCCAAGTCCCACCACTGGACGATGTGGGACTAAACACTAGATGGGGTAAATGGATCTTCTCCAGGATCCATTTACCCTGCTTACAACTCAATGGGCGCATACAACTTATACTCCAACACTCCTCCTCAAGCTGGAGCATGCAATGCTCAGCTTGGACAAAAAGAAAGAAACTCAACTCAACGCTACAGGACACTATGGACAATATCAACCCAACGCGCACATTGCTGCAGTCGAGGACGTTGCTTCTCATGCCATGCAGGTGAGGAGGACGAACGGGCTGGAGTGTGAATCTGCTGAATCTCCTCGTCGGAGAGCATGTGCTCTGAACTGCGCCTGTCAGAGTCACTGCAACTGAAAATGAGTCTCCTCGTCGGAGTACTCTGGCCCGCCACAATAATGTGGACAACTGCTCCATCTCTGAAAAAAGGGTCGAACTGAAATGGCTGTGGCTGTGCAATCCTCGTCGGAGTCCACGGTCGTTGGAGAATGGAGTCTGAAAATAGTCTCCTCGTCGGAGAACTGGGTCTCTCCCATCTGGCTCAGAGAATGGTGCACTGCTCTGGTGTACCTATGATACCACATGAAAACCCTTGCCCTCAATGGCATAGGGAATGGTCCTCTGCTCTGGAGTCCCTATGGCTCACATGAAGACTCTGGCCGAACAACAACAAGAATGATGGGGACCTTGAACTGATGATAGCAACATATGCTCATCTGACAATGACCGCAAACATATGCGTGTCTGAAAACTGAGGACTCGGGATCAATCGTCGAGTCTGACAAAATCTGATCATCTGTAGAGTCTGAAAATTCTGAACTGGTCTGCACTAGATAATCTGAACCTGGAGAATCTGAACTGGTCTGTGACTCTACATATATATACTCCCTCTTTCTCCCATACTTGTCGGAAAATGAACATCGACAAAGTTGAGAGAAGACAACATAATGATGGGGGTAAAGAAAACATCAAATAGCCGACTTCATCATTTTTTTCGGCTTTTCAAACATCATCATTTTTTTTGGCTAGTTTCAATTTTTTTTTAATAGCCGCAATTTTTTTCAAAGCCGTTCATCTTTTTTTTATGGCTTTTCATTTCCTTTCTTACTTGCGTACGGCTTTTTCTTGTATGCGCCTTTTCTCTTTTTTTTATTTTTTTTATGTGGCCCATTGAGCCCAACAGCAACAGCCTCCCCTTCCTCTTTTTTTATATACAGCCCATCATTTGGGCTTACAAACCGACGGCCCATTTTGGGCTTATAATTAGGGTTTCCCAGTGGAAACCGTCTCTTGTGAAATGCCCCACCCCGATAGGGGTCTTCACATGCCGCTCGCCGCCTGGGAGATGAGGGGGGGCGGCGCGAGAGGACCGTCATGCTGGAACTCCCCCCGCGAGGGCGATCTGGACTGGAGGGAATGAAGCATGCCTGGAGCCGCGACGAGGATGCGGGGCGTCGCGCGTGGAACTGGCCAGGGACCCGCCACCTGGGAGCCGGATGCCGCTCGAGAAAATAGGAAGCGCCTGCTCGAGAAGGCAGGGTGCGCGCTACCTTTGAAGACGAGAGGCGGTGCCGCCTATTGGATCGTCGGGAATGCCTGGAGGCATATGCGCCTGGATGTTCGTCCCCCGCCTCTGCCTGGAAGTCGCCATCACCACCTTCGATAAAGATCGGGAGAGAGAAGAGGCCCTCGCCATCTGGAGGAAGACATAAGGGCTCCGACGAGGATTTTGCGGCTGGGGAGCGCGCCTTGTGTTAGCGATGCGCGAGGGAGGAAGAGACCGAGGTCTCTGGAGTCGGGGATGCCACCTGGAGTTGCCGCCAGAGAAGGAGAGGCCTCCGCCTTGGTGTTAATATGCGGCTTCGGGAGGAGATGCAGCATCGGGAAGCCTGCCTTGGTGGGTTGGCAGATTGTGACGAAGGCTGCCTGGAAGATGAGAGCTTGACGGCACAAAGTAGGGTTTCAAAAAGAGCTTGACGGCACAAAGTAGGGTTTCAAAAATGAAACCCTAGAACATAAATTCAGTCGTAGAACAAGACTGATATGAAAAGATCTCGAACACGAACAGCAGATCTTCAATATAAAACGAATCTCGAACATATTACAAACAACATAAAAGAAACCCCTCGAAAATCGACCCGCTCTGATACCATGTTGAGAAATAAATATGCGGAAGCGAACATGAAAAACGATAAAGAACACGGGATTTTAACGTGGAACCCTACTCCGTGAGGAGCGGGATGAAACCACGGGAGAAGCCCTCAAAGGGGCGTGTTTTTCTATTGACTTTCTCAATGAGTACAGGAGGTCTGGGGCTCCTTATATAGCCTCTCCAGAGCCTCCAAGTCCCACCACTGGACGATGTGGGACTAAACACTGGATGGGGTAAATGGATCTTCTCCATGATCCATTTACCCTGCTTACAACTCAATGGGCACATACAACTTATACTCCAACACCAAAAAATCCTGACAATAATTCATTTGGAAAGTTAGTAAAAAATATATTCTTTCACCGCCAAAGTCAGAGCCCAATTGACTTTTCATCACCACCAAGAAAACCACCCTTTATAACAGTTTAGCTGCAAATTGGAAAGTCCCATTAAAAAAGTTCCCATGTATGACCTTCCACTTGCAGAAGTCGTCTACTCAACCTTCCAGCACGCTCTTCGATTAGATAGTTAATTACATTTGCTATTCTAAACAGAGGGGTGATCTTTGAAATCCTAATTTGAGCGATGAGGTTTGGCACACTGCATGAGTCTCGTTTTGACATGATCGTTTAAAAAGCAATGATTCAATTAGATATTGTATTACACGTTAAGATGGCAGCCCCGTATTTTATTAAAAGGGATAGAGAAATAAGTTACAAAAGCCAGAACTCAAGAAAGTCCTACCTTGAGTCCTAGCATGATGAAGACATTTTCTACATATAAATGCTCCGCATGAAAAAGGATCCCATTTCGTGAAAGCAAAAGAGCCCAAAGAACCGCAACCAGCAATCAATAATAAAGGTCAAGGTTAGGAAAAAACCGTGCACCAATGATGAATTCTCAAAAACTGATTTGGTTAGAATTTCAAGCCAATTGAGGAGCAGCTCAGACCAGATCTCCTTAGCAAGCCGCAGAAGAAGAAGAGGTGTTCAACCATCTATGCATCTACCCCACAAAAGGTGCAACAACTACCATGCCCAAGCACAATCTCGACTATCTCACTTTGGTCAGAACTCTTTTGCATCGATACAACCAGAGGAAGACCTTGATTCGTAGAGGGATGTGTAACCCCCAAACAGATCTGCAGTCACAAGTTAGCTCCTCAAAATCGGCTTATGATGCCAAAACAAAGTCATGTATGCACATTTCACAAAGAAGTGTCATCCTCCCAAGTCAGTGATTACGTCCTCCAGACGATCCCTTAGCGGAACTAATGGCCTTTGAAAGGCCAAGAAACTCCTGGAATCGTTGCTTAAAGAGGTTCGAGAGAAAAAATTAGAGTCCATGTGCCATCATATCATGCCTCCGAAACCAACATACCACGATCAGATGCTAACACACAAAGGCGGAGGAAATGATCTATTAGCAAGATACTACCAGACCAATCATCAGTCCAGAACTCAAGCATGTTCCCATCTCCCATAATATGGCGGAACAAATTTGACATGTAAGGCAACACTGAGCAAATCCCCTTCCAAAACGCGGTAGAGCAAGCTTGCATACAAGGATCGATAAATCATTGTGTGTGAATGCCATAAATACCTTGGATCAGTCTACAACACAGATGCCCAAAATCATACTACCCATTTCAGCAATAAAGCCCTATTCATGCACTCCGAATGTGGTAGCCCAAGACCAACCTCCACCTTTGGGAGTGTGACAATATCCCAACCTACAAATGCACACCATTTGCATTCTGACCAAGGTTTGAAATATCAATATCGATATCGTATCGATCCGCCCGAAAAAAGGATATTTTGGGGTATATCGGGATATATTGACAATATCGACAGAAATCTCGAAAATGGTGCAAAAAATTCACGAATTAAGATCATCCTAGTTATCAAAATAATCAATAACATACAAATTTATATGCAAGAATGATGTATATTTATCGCACCAATAGTCTAATATACAATATATCACACTAATAGTCTAATATACAATATATCGCACATATCACTGGTTGTCAATGTTGACAGTTGACTGCCGAGATATGTTATCGACCTGTGATTCTAACTTGATCAACATTAGACTTGTTTAATCTCTATTTGTTGAAGGGGGTGAAGTCCACCAATTGAAGAGCCGGTATGTAACCCCCCCCCATTGCACCAAACCATATCTGAACTATATAAATCATAATGAGTTTTAATACTAGGAGCAGCAAAATAAGTAGTGAAATCAAGCTTACAAGGGTAATATCATTGATATATATATATAGATATTGGTGAAATATCAGTGATATCAGTCGATATCCGAGAAATTTTGTACTGAAACCAATCATTTTTTAGCGATATGGGAATATATCGTTGATATTTCGCAAGACATCGGTCGATTTCCTGGAAAAAGATATATATATATATACACACACGCACACACGAATATCAATACTCCCATTTCATCAATATGGATATATCAACGATATATCGACAAACATATTGTGATATCTTAAACCATAATTATGACTGGGTGAACCCCAAAAAAATCTCCTCGTAATAAATCTTAGGCGACAACAAATCCCCGCCAGCAACAACCTTCCCTATGTTAACAAAGAAAAGGAACTGGAATTAGATCAATTTCACATCTGACCAGTAATTTCATACTAAAGATTCCACGTATATAATTAGAAAGTTGGCGGTGTGCTTTCCAAATACATATTACCTTAGTCTGAGAGATAGTCAGCCCTGATAGAAAAAATGGTAGGGAAATCAGGCCCCTGAGAATAGTTAGTCTCGGCCCGTAGAGACAATGCTTGATTAAAAAACAATTTGCCTCATCAATATAGAGGTGGGGGTCTTTCCTTCAAAGTTTCGAACTTATCTAACTATATAATAATGGGAAAGAATCTTTGCTTTCTTTCGACTTGGCTCAGCAAACTCGAAACAAGAAGCGGAAAAGTAAGTGGACTCGATTTATCAATCAATCAAGTGAAGATTCCTGAGATTGTTGTAGATTGGGGAGTTTAAGCAGGAAGCGAGCATCTAGTCTAGTTGGGACGCTTTGAAAGTTGTTCAAAGAGTTGTGAGAAGGCGGTGGAGGCCCATCTATTACAGGCACTAGCAGTCCCGAAAAGTATGTGTCTGGAATGTCCGCTCATCTCCTGGCGAGCCCTACTTCTTATCATACAGGGGCTCACACTGTCCCCAGTCTGTTTTCACTCAACTTACTAAAAAGGATGTGAAATACGAGTGGACAGTGCGAGCACCTAAGAAAAATGTATCCACATTTGATTTCGCTTGCCCCTCCAGTTGAAAAGTCCAATTCAAAGAGGTAGGCCAGCAATGCCAAAAGCGAGAGGTTCTTTCCTTTTCGCCCCTAGGGATGACGATCTTGTTCCGACAAAAGCTCGTGAGATGATTTTTCCAGTGTCCAAAGTCAGATGTTGAAGAAGGCAAGTTGAACTGCACGCAATGACAAAGCAAAAGAATGACAAAGAAGCATGAGTTATCCCTAGAGATACTGGAAGTACCCTGACCTTGTGAGACCATAAATTGAATATGCCTCCAATCACTAGCCTAACCTTCAGCATCATGCTACATTAGCCTTGACAACATAAAGAATACATGGATGGCTGCAAGGATTGCCTTCACTAACATGAAACATCCTCCCCACGACCAAAAGGACACTTCCACCCCGAAATCATGTGTTCCAACTTCTCACTCCTCAGTAACCAGTCCGCAAGACGAATGCGACTGTAGCTCAGTGGTAGACTGAGATAGCAAATCGAAATTAATCCACGCTCAGTGCCCAATATGGCACCACTCTCATCTGCCTCCGTGTCTAAGAGATTAAATTGTACCATGATAGACTCGAACCGATTAATCCTAAGGTCAAACAACTCACCGAAGATATCAAGCATTGTCATTATCCCCTCTACCTCTTCCTTCTGCATACTGGAGTAATGGAATGGACATAACACCCGCAGTGTATCCTACAAAAAACTATTATGCACCACAAGCCTCACCATGCAGGCCAAGACATCAACTACCAGCACGAAGAGCAAAGGTGCCAGTGGAAAATCCTACTGAGTGGCCCTGTTGTGGATGAAAGAAGCCGACCTCAAGTCACCCATTGACCAGAACTGCACAGGACATTGTTCTGACACACATCTTCATCCATGAAATCCACGAATCTGAAAATCCTCTTCTAACCAAAGCAAATCATAACAAGCACCACTCCACACATTCATATGTTTTAGAGAAATCCACCTTCCAACTCACATAACTAGCATGTGTCCTCTTTCACTCTGTCAATATCTCAATGGCCATCGCTACGATGTTCACAATCTATCTCCTTGGGACAAAGGCCAACTGCATTGGGGAAATGATGTCATCTAACACCCTCTCAAAATGTTTGCCATAACCTTAAACACTACCAGGTAGATAGCATTCGACAATGCAATGGGATGATAATCCAAAACCTTCTTCAATATCTCCTTCTTCACAAGGGAAAGCAGAAGTGTCTTGTTGGCTATGTTAAAAACAGCATTTCCCTGTGCAAATTCCATCATCAAGGACACCACATAGTCCCTTACCACATCCTAAAATTCATGATAGAAGAATGCATGGAACCGGTCTAGACCAGGTGCTCCATCTACATTCAAATCCAGGATTGCCACTCTAACCTCCTCCATTTCAAACTCCATGTCAGATGCAAGCCCTGATGAGAAAATAATTGATGTTGTTCCAGTACCCTGCCATCTCCATTGTCCACACCCCTCCTTGTGAGAGGTGCTGTTGAATTAGTGTGCCAAGGCTCGGTCCATATATTTGTTACCCTCAACAAGAACTCCATTCATAAGCAAACTATGGATCATGTTCTGATGCCTTCTGCTACAGGTTATATCCCGAAAGAACCTAGAGTTGGTGTCACCCTATTCGATCCATCTCTCTCTTCATTTTGTCACCTTCTCCTTATCCTCCTCCTAGATGGTATTTTGAAAACCAACCCTCTCTAGTTCTGTCGCGTATAAATTTCGACTACTTAATGCAGTCGAGTCTACAAACATCCACATGTGTAACATCCTGACGAGCGTAGCAGTAGGCACGCAAGTCTCACTTGAAACTACTCAGTCATTTATGCAAAGCAATTAACTTAGACGATTCACATTGTCGATGATCCAGCGCACTCCTATATACCCAATATCCAACCACCTGCTCTATGAATCCCTCTTCCAGAAGCCACGATCTCTCAACTCTAAATAAAGAGAGGGGTACGACGCTCTCCTCATACTCCAAAACAATTGGCATATGATAAAAATAGATCTCGAGCGAGACGAGACGCAAACTAAGGGGTATGCTTCCAACAGCTCCATTGATCCCAAAAATCAATCTAACCTCGATCAAGATCCCAAGTTTCTCTAGGTATACCACATGTTCTTCACATCAAGAACCTAATGTTACATCTCTCCCATCATCGCAACAAAGTCATTAGATGCAGAATTTTGCCAACCACAGCACCACGATCGATCTAAGGTAATAAAAAAAAGTGGCATTGAAATCTCGTTTAACGAGCCAAGTCATTGTCAGGGAACTCTCTGTGGTCATATGAAGCTCTGTCAACAGCTTCAACCTCTCCACCGGACTCGCATGCCCATATATGCAAGAGACATACATATGGGTACATGACTTAAATATTTGGAGAACTACCACCATACAAACAGACCTGAGTGCTCCAAACATAGTGAGAAAAGATTACCCTTTCAAGCAATGAGAGTCCATACCGTGCTATAAACTGCATCTATTGCATGGAACACCAAGATAAACAACATGCCAAAAGAACCCTTTTGTTGATTGACCAAACCCATATTTTGTTTCTTGGAACAAAACCACATCCATGTGTTAATCATTACTTAAGGAGCCCAACGAACACCTCTTCTTCTGATCTCCAAGCCCGTTTACATTCCAATAAATGATCCTCTCCTGATCTCCAAGCCCATTTACGTTCCAAGAAGTGATCCTTTCTTAGAGACATGCATGGCATTGTCTCTCGTATAAGCAGAAAAATCATCTCTCTTCCTCGACCAGTACCTTTTAGGTCTTCCTCGAGGATGATATCCCAACTTAGAGGCCACGGATGATGATGAACCAGCAGTCATTGCCAGCAAGGACCCAAAGGATTTTGCTTCCACCCATTATTGGGGTTTAGCCTTGCCAACCTCGCCCACATTGGAGGGATCAATCCTTAACCATTATATAATAAGTAAATGAAGTGTCCACGTAGCGATCTGCAATATTTCCTTGCACTAACTCGTACTATTCCTTTTCTATGTGCTTCCCACCCTAGTGGAATAATTATTGTTGCATCAGATATCATCATTCTATTTCTCAATGCCTAATTACCCACTATGGTAGGCTATAAGAATCCATCATCTCAGGAGATTCCCACTCAAAGTTGGTTCTTCTTAACAGCCACTCTCGAGTGTACTTAGCTTGATAAACAAAAAATCTAGAACAAGAGAGCTAGTGATTTCAAGAAGGAAATTCAACCATATAAAGGGGAAAATAAGTAGAACCTCGTAAGTTTGCATTGAAACAAAGGGAAACTTTTTTGAGAAGCAAACAAAGGGAAACGGGATTCCTTTTGTCAATCGAAAATGGTGGAAGGCGAGGATAGACATATTTATATTGCTTAAACTTCTTTAGCATGCTTTAAGTCGTTCCGGGAAATGAAGGATTGGTAAAATCTGTGCTTGTGAAATTAAGAATAATATATGATATGGCATTAACAAATATGTACGAAAACCTCATCACACCCATGCAGAAACTAAATAACCACCGAATTATATGGAAAGTTCTTCAGGGGATAAGGGAATATGACATTGGAATATACAACAGTAAATTACAGGCAAAACCCTAAAAATTTACAATGGAAAAATCACAAGGTGAAATGAAAGAGACATAACAAAGCCTTGCAACACTTTACAATATGGTCTGATCCTCTTATGTAAATCACTCAAGCAGATGCCGAAAAGAGCTATAAGATCTGCAATAGTTAAATTATTCACACAACTACCTAAAAAAACAGAGACCTAAGAGCTATACGATTGGAGAAGCATATAACAAATAGCGCCGAAACTAAGCAAAAAAATAAAAAAAACTGAAGGAACAGCTTGATCTACCGATCAAAGCCCTAAATTCACATGATCCCGTCAATCGCGTTGGGGAATTCGCGCAATCTGGAGGAGAGAAGAGGACCTTTGGATTTCCCACGATCTGGAAAAGGGGAGAGGAGAAGGAACTCTGATCGCGAGGGGCGGCGGGTGGCACCAGTGGCGCGTAAGGGGAGAGAGGGAGGGGATGTCGACGAAACCCACGGATTGATCCCGTTTTATACACGTGGGATCCCCCGTTGAAGAGATTGGTTGACCCAAGAAAGCTTGTGAAAAGAATTAAAAATAATAATTACTATTGCCCATGCTAATTAAAAATAATAATTACTATTGCCCATGCTAAAAGAACTGAATTTTTATCTTTTTAGTTAAAAAAATGGTGTATCTTTTCCTTAGATTAATGAAGAGGTTGCGCAAAAAATGCATTTATTTAACACACTTTGCAATTGAATGATGTACATTGTTCTTGGAGAGTTTGTTGAAGCAAGTTTTAAAAATTGAATTGGTCGGTCTAACCAATTAAACCAAGAACCACAAAAAACGGTCCATCCACCTAGGGTGGAGCATGGGCCAGGGCCAGCCTGACCCAACCCGCTGCCCGGCCCGCTCAAGCATGGCCCAAGCTCAAGCCCATTGTCTAAATGGACGGGTCTAGGCTACCATTTTGGCCCATTTATTAAATCGGGACGGGCTCGGTTTTGTACATGTAGGAACCCCACGGGTCGGCTCGGTTTATGGCCTGAATCTAGGCCAAACTCATGTGCTCGACCCGACCTGCACCATCCCCCCATTTCGAAGCCTTACCCCTAACTATTCGGTCATACCCCCAACTCCTCCCACCCGAGACCCCGACCCCGAATGTTGTCGCCCCTCCCTCCTTGAGATCCCTCCCATTCCCGGCAATTCCGACCACCGTCGCACGTCGCGTGTGGCCCTCAACCCTCCCCAAACTCCCCCATGACCCCCTCCACCCCGTGCCACAATGCCTCTCCTCCCTCTCGCTCCAGGCCTCCGGCCTCAACGCCACCTCATCCTCCCTCTCCCTCCCTCCCTCACCACCCAGCAGTCAACGCCATCGTGCCACCTAACTCCATCACCTCCTTTCCCACCCCCAGGCCCAACCACCCACCACTAGAGCATTGCCTCCTCCCTCTAGCTCCATGAGCTCCCTCCCTCCCCATCCCCAGTCGCACACCCAGGCCCGGCCCAACCAACTTCTATGGGATTCATAGGTTGGCCAGACCCAGGCACGACCCATCATGAGTCGGGTTGGGCTTGGGCCCAGCTATTGAAAAATGAGCGGGCATGGGCCCGGGTCGTGGGCGTAGTTCTAAATGGGTCGGGGCTGGGCTTGGTTGGCTCGGCCCAAGCCCGACCCATGCTTTACCCTATAACCACCTGATTTTTATTTAGAAAAAAAAATCAGTCAGAACCGGTCAAAATTCAATTGGATCGCTCAAAACGAATTGAACCAATTGAACCAAACTACTGATTCAACCATACGTTTTTGACAAAAAAATAATTTTCAATGATTTAACAAAATGCAAACTTTAAAAAATATTCATAATCTAGTCTCATTCTAACCTATGTTATAGTAATAGTACTCATATCGCTTCTCCTTTCGCATGTGTCAATGACTCATTATCGTCTCTCCCTTCCTATCATATGTGCATTGGTTCTCTCTCCCACATTGTCTATAAGGGTGTATACTTTCAACAACAACAAATTAAAAAGAGGTTGCCATAGTCATACTATGAGAAGCATTAATTAATAATACATATCATTAATTAGAGTTTAAATAGTTCTCAAAATTATTATATTATACACTACATATATATATATATGCTTATATAAATTTTACAAAATATATTTATTATGTCCTTTCAAATTTTTTAATAACATCTATACCCTTGATTTTTAAACAATTTAATTTGTGATCCTATATATTTAAAAAATTCACAATATTGGCCTTATGTTGGTATAATATAGGGATACAAGTGACTAATGAAAAGCCATTACTATGCACTTTTATAAAAATATAGGGGCTCACAAGTAATGTAAAAAATTGGGGTATAAGTGTTATTGGATAACCTTGGAAAGACATGAGTATACAAATTCGCGAAAAATATGATGTAGTATTTTTCATATTTACACTGGTTTAACTCGATTCGACATGGTCTAACAATACCAACCAAATTGACAATTCAAGACGTCAGTCTTTTTCTGATTTTTCTGAATTGTTGACGTCATCATCAGTTCAACCAGTTGGTTACATTGGTCCAACCATAAAAATCAAAAACTGATATTGTGACACCCATATCCAAATAACCCAAATCTTACCCGATTAAGGTCCATTTAATACGAAAAAATGTAGATTAATATTAAATGACTTGAATCGATCCAGATATCGTTAATTAAAATTCATTTAGATTAGTTGACAAAAATTGATTGCATCGTAAAGCATGTCATCGGGGAAGACGTGATGTAATTGGAAATCATACAAATAATTCGAGACCATCGAAAAATTCATATTGACAAAATAAGACCAACAAAATTAATCTTTTGTCGATCGAAGGTCGTTTGATAATTTAAACTCACAAAATTTGATTAAAAAATCAAGATTATATCTCATCAATTTTTGTAAATGGTAAACTAGTAGATTTTTTGGATTTAGGGTGGCATTGTAATGAGAATTTTAAATCTAAATTTTGAGGTAGCATCTGCAGAAATGCTTCATTTTCATATTGGGTGACTGTGGCACTTTAAGTTCTTAATATAGAATTAGATTGGCTCTGGTTCTATGGACATGATATACTCTAGAGGTTTATTAGCCTTCTAATTATAAAGGATGATGTTACAATTGGAGGCTTATTATTGAACGAAATAGTTGTTATTTATCGTTGAATGGAAATTTATTATTTAATCACACAAATATATTGATTGACGCTCTATTTGACAACACTATATTTTTGCTTTGTCTGCAAAACTAAATGACATTTACCTAATAATATCCTTTGGATGGAAGTCGTATTATGTGTTTCAGATCGGAATGGTATAAAATTTGCCGGTCCTATAGAAATTAAATTAGGAATTTTACATTAATTGAAAACTTGAATCTAATCTACTGATCGGTAACTAATCTCATGATTTGAAAAAAATGAGAACATTTGAGATTTTTTCATACAAGTATCTTACAAAATCTAGATCAAAAATCATGCCACCAAAGTAAGAGTTAAGTAAGAAAAGTTCGAATTTTCTGCATTGAATTGAACTTAAATCCAGGTCCAATGAATAACTACTAAACTCATGATTTTAGAAATGATAACATGTGACCACAAGGACTGATCATTTCCATGAATTAATCCTTTAGGTATACTCTACTAACTATATATCACTATTGATAAAAAGACCTATATATGTACAGTCAACCACATAAAAGGAATGAGAAAAAGATAAGTTGTCAAGGAAGGGAAAATGTTGTTGAATCGATGATGGATGATAATTAAAAGTGCCGATCATGGTGACCCTTACACTTGACTGCGCATGGGTGCGGTGACCCTCAACTGAGTAGAAGATAGGAAGTATAGTTAGGACAACGGTCGCCTCGTGCACGGGTCGAGGATCCCAGTTTTGTATGATTTTTACGTGAGCTCATTGTATTTGTATGCTTCATTGGGATTCAGATTTTGACCAGTTCCGCTGACCATGTGTTCTTAGGGTGCCTAGATGGGACCCTCAGTTTTGGTTTTCTTTACGAGCTCGTTTGCCCGTACCGGTCAGGTTGATTTTTTGAGTAACTCATTCTGGAGAGTCTCTCCCACCCATATCTGGGATGTACTAGAGCGTACATAGCCCTCTCTTTGACCGCACTTCCATGGGAGGGTGAGATGGAAGAGTCTCTTGGGAGGCGTCATCACCGCTTGAGTTGTGGTTATTGTTCCACCAATAGATCTTGGCAAGGAAAAGGTCATGGTCAGCTGGAGTTGAGGCTGATTACATTTGAGTTTGGTTGTAGTTGAATTAGTATTGTTCTTAAGGTTATTTACTATTCTTCCAGTAGGTCCTACCGAGTAAAGGATCATGAGGAAAAATCATCGATCATTGAAAACATTTAATCATAATTTAGAACCACTACTACAAATGTTAGGAAAAGCTAGTAAGCGTGTTGGGAACTTAGTTAGGATGCCTACGAAGGCACCTTAACTCTAGGGCATTCTTCACGTCTTAGAGTCATAGTGTGAGGACACGACCAAGACTACAAACTATATACTAAGCTTGAGAATTTAACATGGACGAAGATCAGATAAAGGACTCATCATCCACAACATCAAGATCCATCAGCATGAGCTATAAGTGATAAAAATATGATAACTTACATGTGGATCATATAATCAATAAATGAAAATGTTATATATAGAAAGTTAAGGAGTGATGGATGAACATGGTATTGAATACAAAACACCTTGAAAATCAATTTCTATGCAAGTAGCTTATTAATTTGTACATGTCAATGCATATCTACTTGCTTCTTTTTGAAATAGCTGAAATATCAATTTTATATTTCAATAAATTTGATTGTACTCAATTTTTGTTGGTATTTCTCTCCCAACATGGATGGCAGGTGAGGCATCCACGACTCGGTATATTTATACCTGGACCCTGAGCTTACACATGTTATAGTTTTTGTATAGGACAATGTAAATGCTTTTCTTTCTCTTCTATTTTTGGGATATATGTACATAATACCAGTTCCTTTTGTTACATGTAATGTTATATGAATACTAACAATAAGAATTAGTGGCTCTTGTTGTTCTATGGCTGATTAACATTATTGTAAATGTCATTCGAAACACGAAAATTTTCCCTCATTTTTTGTAACCTAATGTGATCGGTATCAAAAATAATATTGTGAATGATGTGTAAATAGGTAACATGGATCCTTTGATGCCACAGTTTGATATCTAAGTAATGGTACCCCATTACACATATTCGCAGTATAAAATTCTGATCGTATTAAGTTCTCGGATAGCGACAGTCCTCTGACTTGTTGTGAGTCCGAGAGGAAAATATGACATTCAAATTCAATAACCATAGATGTCACCAATTGCAATTAATTTTCGTATAGTGTCCTAAGATGAGAAAAGAACAGCTAGAAAATACCAGTGAACATAAATTATTATGATTAATAATATTGGTTCTTGTGAAGAACTATGACGTTTAGATATAGTCAAGAGATGGAAGATCATTTAAAGTGCATCATGATGGCCCTTACCAACCTCCAGCAGCATTAGAATGCTATGCAAGGTCAGTAGGACCATATCTTGGCCCAAAAGACAGAGATTGCAAGTAGAATAATATCAAGATGAGATTAGAGGAGCTCTTTGATTTCTCTTACCATCCATCTTAGGATGGAACACAACAGGACCATCCTTAGTCTGTTGAGGTACAACGACCTCAGTTTGATCCACATGAGGAGATGCCAACACATGGAATAGAGGATGGAGATCATGATAGAGAACAGGACCCTCTCCCTTTGTCGACGAGTTTGCACCTGACCACTCTGCCATTCACATGCATCGACCGATATTTACTTCATATCAGCAAGCCAATGTGTCCATGTTTGAGGGCACTGGGATATCAGATGAGACCGAGCAGTGGCGGAAGAGGGTGATGAAGGTACTTCGAATGATTCACACACCGCGAGATGCGTAGTCATATTTTATAGGGTATTCATTGATAGCATTCACATAGAGATGGTGGAAGGTGGTAGTTTTCGAGATGGGATGCGAGCCAGCATGGGACGATTTCGAGATGAGATTCAGGTCCCACTTCTGACTATATCAGAGAGCGTGATCTAGCAGTGGAGATCAGGGCGGAAGCAGAGGTCCATATGCGATCTGGATGATCGCTTCATACGGCGGGGGAGGACGACGTATGGGATGAAAGGGTCGGGCCACGTGGAGACTCTAGAGAGTGACACGTGGCCCAATAAGGTTATTCAAAAATATGGAAATAGGAGAAATTACAAAAGAAATAAAAGGAAACTGAATTAACAAAAAGTCAAAACATGAAAGTTGTAGATCTCGATGAGATCTATAAGTTTTTGGACAAAAGCCAAAAGAGATCAAATAAACAACATACAATTTTTTAAAGCATTTTTCATTGAATAAAAACACTACAATTTAGTTGTTTTGTGATTTTTTATCTTTTTAATTAAAACCAAACACGTATCTACAATATTTACCTAATTTTTTGAGGATTTAATAAGAAATACAATAAGGAAAATAAAGAAAATCAAAAGGGTTAATTTTATACATAAATTAATTATTTACAATAATAGGGTTAATTGTTAATAATGTAGAATTAATGAAGATTTTATTGAACTGTTTAAATGAGGAGGATAATAATTAATAGATAATATGATTAATCAAAGATTCATAAGAGTATTCATTGATAGTGTTCGCCAAGAGATGGTAGGAAGCAATAGTTTCCTAGATGGGAGCGAGCCACATGGGATGATTTCGAGACGAGATTCAGACCCACTTCTTTTTTGGGAAGTAGAAGGAGTCCCAATGCCAATATTTCACAAAGCTTCGACAAGGGTGGATGACAACTAGATAGTACTTTGTTCGCTACACCAAGTTGTCGCGATATACACCGATAGTCGTTGCATTCCCTGAGGATATTGGAGAAGTTCATCAGAGGTATGAGGGAAGAGGTGCAAGAGAATCTAGCCAGGCTATGACTCGCATCTATCTCCAAGGCTATTGATGCGACGAATAAGTTTGAGGACATCAGAGAGAAAGAGAGACGTTTTGGGAGTTCGTCTGGAGCGACACCCACACACGACGAGCAGTTAGACCAATTCAACGACCATTTCAGCAACAATGATCGATGTTGCAATTTCATCCTTTGGGTTTAGCCTTTTCAGGTAGTGCTCGCTCATCTTCAGTGACTAATTTATGAGGAGCACTTTCCAAGTGTGGCACTAGTTATGACCATCTAGGTCGGAGAGAGTGGAGAGACCCCTAATAGGACCAACTCGAAGCACTGAAACGACTACCACGTCTACCCCATCTGTACAATACTATTGGTGCAATGAGTGGAGTCATTATCAATATTAGTGTCCTTGGGCTTCTAGTGAGCCTTTACTGCATCTACAACCTTCACAATCGCAGGCACAACGTATTGGTAGTTCATGTGGCAGGAACTCCAACTTCAGGAGGCTGCCGAGATAGACATAGAGCGTGGTCGATTCGAGCACCATACTAGCTAGGCAGGGTCAGTTACATGTAGTGACTGAGGATCAGGAATGATCAACATCTACTGTGGTGAAAGGTATAGTTTCAATCCTGAGCTGACCTTTCCACGTTTTGTTTGACTCTGGAGCAACACATTCCTTCATTGCTCCAAGATTACTAGAGTCATTAGGTAGAGTTGCAAAGGCCCTATATTTCCCTCGCCACATCCATGGGACAAGTGGTTAGGTGTTCGTCGTTTCACTGATAGTCAAAAGACTTATTGGTGTTGATTGGTAGTCATTAGATGACCGCAGACTGTTTACCACTATAGACAGTGAGTTTGATTTGATTTTAGGCATGGATTGGTTGTCATCTCATCATGCTTTAGTTGATTGCTTTCATAAGATGGTTGTCTTCAAGATTACAGAATTACCTGAGTTTACTTTTGAGGGTACATTACATGACTCTAAAATGGAATGCATTTTAATGTTGAGGGCTCATAGACTTGTTGATCAGGATGTGATTCGTATTTAGCATTTGTTCAAGAGATATTCGATCATGAGCCTATGACCGATGACAATAGAGTAGTGTCAGACTACCCAAGTGCATTTCCTGATGATTTATTGGGGTTACCTTTTGATTGAGAGATTGAGTTTGAGATCACATTGCTACCAAACATGCAACCGATCTCGATGGCTCCATATCGCATGGCATCAATTGAGTTGAGAGAGTTGAAGGTGCAGTTGCAGGAGTTGCTTAACTTAGGTTTTGTGAGGCCGAGCACTTCACCTCAGGCTGCTCCTATTCTTTTTGTAGGAAGAAGGATGGATCGATGAGATTGTGCATTGATTACAAGCAGCTGAATAAGAGAATGGTGAAGAATCGTTATCCTCTACCATGCATCGATGACTTATTTGATCAGTGATGAATCTATGATTCATCATACTAAAAGATGAAAATAGAGCTTAGTTCTTGAGTAATTAGCTGCACTTCATCATTTATTCTACATTTTTACCATTCATGCATTTAAAAATAATTTCGACTTAGCACTTAAAATTGTATTCATAATCATCTTCACATTTCCACCTAATTTCATGCATTTTTAGTTAATTCATGCTAACTCTAATTGACTCAAATGACCTCCGTTGTGTACATATTACTAATGAGATTAAAGGAAAAATAAAAAATACTAACTCAAATAATTAGCCTATGAGATAAAATCCCAATTTCATAATAGACAAACTAAAATGCACATATCTTCCTCATACAATGTATGATTTAGGTATATTCACTTTTAAATTAATACATATTTGAATACCTTCAAAACGAGACTAATTTCATGAAAATCGGAGCTCATATGTGAAAGTTGGATTTTGGGCCTCTTTTGCGCATTTTGTGTTTTAGCAGTTTTGACCTAATTTTTTATGTATATAATTAACCCTTTTTATATTATTTCTTTTTTTATTTATACTCTTTGATGAAAATTTTCTTAAATTACACAAAAATCCAAATTCAAAATGAGACTGAAATCAAAGAAACTGGCCGAGTCTGAGTGCCTCTTGTGAGTATGTACAAATATCTTACTTTTTCAACTTTATTTTATTTACATATTTTATTATTTAATAAAAATACAAAAAAATAAATTAATGTGTAAATATTTATCTCGGATTTTATCATATTTTTTCTCAAATTTTCTCCTTATTAATAATCGCAAAAAATTATAAAACCCAAAAATCAAGATATTCTATGTACATAGAGTACCCCAAAAATATCACTTTGCACATACAACCTCTTTTGCTCTTAGTCTCTTCTTGTAAGTTGTATATCTAATCAATACAAGCAATTTTTATATTGATCACTTTTCAATCCAAGGTCGTTTGCTATTTCTCTTGGATTTTTCTTTTCTTTTTATTCTTGATTTTGTCTATAGCTGACATGTGGCAGCTCCTAGAGTCGCCACGTGTCGCACATTTTGACATTTATTTTAGTTAATTTTATTTTAAATAAATTAGTTTAATTATTTAAATAAAAAATAAAAAATAAAAAACCTCACTCTCTCTCCTACCGTCGTCTTCCCTTGTCAATGCTCCTCTCACACCATGGCAACTGCGTAACTCGAAATCTCCACTCTCCCCTTATCTCTTCTACCAGCTGCCATGCAACCCTTGTGGTCTGCTCCTACACCAACCACCCCAATCCTCTTCCTCCTATAAAAGGCCAACCAATCTGAGCTGTCATCCACCATATCCATCCATATCATGGAGTAGCTTGAGGAGGAGGTGGTGACAGCCCTTTCTCCGTCACGACGATGTCCTCCCTACGACGAGATCATCTGTGCCTCATCGCGTACGCTGCGTGACTCGAGGCGAGAACAGTAAGAGGCTCAACACCCACTTCCAATCCCAGACGAACCCCCTTTTTCTTCTTCCTTTTTCCTATTTCTATGTTTTTCTAAAAAAACCCATGTTTCCTCCTTTCAATCCCCTTCGTTTCCGCTTCATCTCCACCACTATCACCACCTAACACCGTCTTTCCCAATGCAATACAAGCAAGCCCGCCTCCAGCCCTCCACCGCTTGCATGCAGGCCTCCATCAACCACAGCTCCATTGTGTGGTGCTAGCTCCTGGACGCTTCTCTGCCCCACGCAGCACCTCGCTGACCCCCCCTCCTCGGCTTGCTCTTCTTCAACCACTAAGTTACAACTTCGTGCAGCACATCGTCCACCGGAGCTCCCACAGCCGAACGCTTCATGCACAATCTACGCCTTCACGTGGAGTCCACAAGGTGCAACACCAACTACACCATCGCCCAGGCCCCGTACGAAGCTTTACTAGTCCTAGCAGTCGCGGTCCTCCATGCCTCCGCACCACCCATCGCCTCGAGCCGCTTCCTGCTCCTCCGAGTAGCCCGTCAACTACTCCCTCCTCCAGTACGAGCGCCAACAACCTGTAGGAGATCACCACAACAACAGTAGGGAGGCTACTCCCTCATCTTCTGTCGCCAGACCATCCGTGCTCGGTCACTAGTTCTCCGTCGCAATGTCTCTGCCACAACAAAAGCCTTCGCTCGTTGCCAAGCAGCACGATGACAACGACACCTCCACTCCTTATCACCCACTTTTACCAAAGCAGTTGCGACCCCCCGTGTTCAAGCAGACACATGCTATGCATGTGCCCTAAAAAAATTGTAAGAGGGACCTCGCAGAACCTCCATATTTATGTTGAAAGCCCCGCCACTCAAGGATCACGTGTATAACACACGACCGCTTGAAATTTTGCAAAAGCGCCTTCGCAGATTGCCAATTTACCAGAAGACCCCTATCTTCCAAGGGAACGTGTTACACACGTGCCCCTTGGACATTTTACAGAAAGCCTCTCCTGGGTATCGGTAATTGCACACAAGTCCCTACTTTGCAATTGTTTCTTTATCTATTTATTGTAATATTATAGACAGACCTCTGACTTCTACCCCTTATTTGAGCTATATTATTGCATCATTTTTCATAAAAAATTGCATGATGTTTATCAATTAATTCTTTATATTTTGGCACATGATTTGCATTTTTATTCTCTTGTGGTTAATTAATTAATTATTATTATGAAAGTTTGCATATTTTGTGCACTCTGTGCTTCGAAATTCATATTTATCAACCATAGCTCCAAAAATTACCTAAAATTTAGTGGTAGTAAAATTAATTGTGTTTTACATTGTATATGAAAAGAATTGTATTTACATACATATTTTACTCTAGAAAAATTATTTTGTTTATTCACTAATTAATTTTTAATGAATATTAAATTCAACATTTGTAAGGTTTAGGATTTTTCTGAGATAGATCAGCTAGAGATATATGCTAGATAATTTTATTTCTTGAAAATAATTAGATTTAATATCTATTATAACTAATTATTAAAAATCTCGTTGTCTACATTCATTTAATCATAGAATATTCATATTGCACCCGAAAATTCCAAAAAAATTATAGTAGTCTAATGACATCATATTTAACATTCTGGATAAGTTTAGGATTTTTGTGATTCATTTGATCAAAATTTGTAATTAAGCCCCTAAACTTTGTCAAAATTGTATTTGCCTCATTTAGTGCATTTAAAAATACAAAAAAAAACTTTCTAAATTCGAGATCGACTAAAAAAACAACCTAAGGAGACAGTTGACTTCCTGAGTTCAACCTTGGACTTACCAAGTAAAAAAGTAAACTGCTCGTATTAATTGATACAAATTAATTAAGAAGTGGTTTTTTATTGACCCTTAATTACCCGACCACAACGAACATCTTTTCATCCTTAATATAATTAAATTAAAAGGGTAAATTTTAAGGTTCATCAAATGGTATCGTTGCCGGGAGTCACGGCTTAGTTTTTTTTAAAAAATCAAGTTTTTAGATTTTTCATCCTCGGGTAGTCAGACCGTCGGTTTTCTTGTATTTATTTATCCATTTTAAGTATTTTTATTTATTTAATTTTTCATGTTGTTTTATGAACCTATCTAATATTTGATTTTTTATTCTTTGTATGAGGTACTTTGTGGACTTTGAGCGGGTCTCTTGGAAGCCGAAGCAACTCAAAGCGATTGGACACACGAGGAATTTAATTTTTGGAGATAGAGCGTTTTCTTTAATTTCAATTTAACTACTCAATTCCAGTGGTTCCCGATTGGCTTCTTGCGTGTGTAAAAGAGAATGTACTTTTTTTGCGGGGTGCCGGCCTATTTCACCCTCCGGTGAGGGTAGGGTCCAACTTTAGTGACGAAATTAGGATAGGCACACAGTAGTATAACTTCAAACTTGTATGTGCCTTTCGTTATTTAATACCACACTTTCACTATAATTATACACCCTTAGATCATTTTCTCTTAGTAAAATTCAATTTACTTCTTCCTGCTAAGTAGCACTACCTGATAGGTGCGGTTTTCATTACTCTCATTTCATATAGTATAAAAAATTTCAATCTTGTATTGCATCCCACATGAAGAGCACGAGAATCATTGCAAGTCTTCTAAACTGAGCACGCATCATTGATTTTACCATGCATCAATTTTTCTCGACTCCCTTTCCCTTGTTATAACTCAAAATTAAAGGAAATTGGGATTGTCTGTTAGGTGTGCTTTGTGTGGTGGACTAAATTAAGTGAACGTTAAGCTTAAAATCAGGACTACTAATACAACTTAACAAAAAATGCATTAAAAACTGAAAATTGTCTTGGGAGAGTAATCCCCTCATTATTTGATTTTACTTGCAAGTGAGAGAGGGACGAACACTGGGATAGAGCCAAGCCAGGATTTTCAAATTGAATATTGATTCTACAAAAATGATTTGCCACTTCTCAATGAGGATCTACCAATAGCCGGTAAATAGTCAGGATTTCCTTAGCAGAGTGGGAGGTTTAGAGGACACCGTATAAGGCCCCATCCTCAAGTAACGTGCAACCGTATTCATATGGTTCGTACTTACTCCCATACTAGATGAAAGTAGGTGCAATTAGTCGTAAGAATCATGCCAATCTTTAGGAAAATACATGAACCTAACATCACGTTAACTTTTTCAAAATTTTGCATTTATCACCAACCAAAATAGACAAGATAATTTGGTCGAACCTTTACGTCATGCATTGAGTTGAGTTGGTGAATTTAGAGTTTGCAATTATGTATTGAAATGTGTGACAGTGCACTTGCACACATAGATCATGGTTTTGCAAAACTACTTTCCATTCCATTCAAAGATGACCAAATTTTAGCATTCATACCCAGACTCTGTGGGTCGTGCTCACATGACAAATTCCTAATCTTCTTTTCCACTTCCTTTTCAGATGAACCTCCTCTTTGAGGTAGTTTCTCCCCAGCCATCATTTTTTCCACCCACCCACCTACCCTTGGTTGAAACCTCAAAATACGAACTGCTCACAGAATCAAACATGTACTATATGGAGCGAGCGGATTCGAGAATGAATATAAACGTAACTGACTTTGATAGAGGAACATGATTCCTGGTTACGTATGATAATTCAATGTTTAAACCATCCTCTACTCGGGATGATTCACAACCAGAGTATGATTAATTTTCCTTTGACCACACAGATGACACCTAAAGTCAAGGAAATAGGACTCATGACCAGACCCTAATCACAAAGATTGACTACATCTCGGTTTAGGAGAAAATGCTAATGTCACGGCATACCGAGTATAGTCACTCATCTCCGAGTCATGAGACAATAGTGGATGACATAGCTCAGATCAATAAGAGAGTTGAGGTTTTGACAGAACAATTTAATAATATCATCTAAATAGTAAAAGACATGATCCTCAATAAGGAGGAATCAAGAAAACCATATAATGAACCTGAAACTCATCATGTGCCGGATGTACACATGCAGACACCACACATACCTAACCATACTACTGACTACCTTACCGACTCTATTGAAAATTCTAAAAAATGAAAAAAACTAGAAAATTCAAAAAATCCGACAACATCAATATGGAAGCATTTTGCAAAAGTCTAATCTTAGATCTTCCATTAATCAAGGCCATAGAGTATGTTCCCAATCTTCGAAGATTTGTGAAGAGTTGATTATTGTCTAAGAAGATGGGAAATAAAAGATCTCGAACTTAATATCATCTAATTATTGTGGTCAGTTCAATGGTGCTGACCCAGACAAACAAGGTCCGAAAAGTCAAACGGTTGACCAAGGTGACCTGTTGAGAATATTAAGTTTAATAATGTTTGGAATGACGACGATTCTACACTTAATATCCTCCCAAATTCTGTGTTTGACAGACTCAAACTTGGACTGCTCAGAAGGACCCGAGGGATCGATCAATTCCCCGATTGATCCACAAAAAGACCAAGAAGAATTTTCTGTCGACATTAATTTCTAAGGTGTTAAACATAGAGTGGACTTTATTGTCATGGACATTGAACACCGAGGAGATTTATCTGAGTCTCTCATTATTTTGGGAAAGCCATTTCTGGCTTCTTTCAGAGTGACTATTAACTGCAAGACTCAAGAAATTATATTCCCGAACATAAACCCAATCGATCAAATTCTCGAGGATACATCGAACATTGAGATAGCCAAACAAGAAACTGCCAATCATGACATAGAAGAATCCTCGTATGCCCAGACCTCTCCACTTATCATAGACATAAATGAAGGAGAGACGTCTTATGAAATGGATGACGAGGCTACAAAGGTGACTGAATTTAATCGAGACACATCCAATTCACCACACCCAGTCAAGGTTATTTCATATCTCCTTGAGTCCATACACACAAAGCCAACAGAGAGCAAATACTCAGGAAGTGTAAACCTTACAAGAATATTACAATTTATATGGAGACTCATATGATAGGGAACCCATGGTCAATACCTCACAAAGAATACCTCTTGAACCAACTAAGAATACCACTTTCAATATTTAAGGAATCTCCTGAGGATTACTCATCATGTTTGGAGGATGCGAGCAATATAAGAGAGCTCAGTTCGGAGAATCTGGAGCCTGGTCAAAACAAGAAGTCATACGTTGATCAGCGTTGGACATTCCCTGCCCCTCTCTACTATTCATCTAAAGCCGACTCCCATGATCTTATTCAATACACTGGAACAATTCATTATGAAGACTAATACTTGTTCATCTGAATATTCAGAGGAAAACATATTGACCCAAAAATTGAGCCAAATCTAAGAAAATAGTTCAAAAATAAAAAGAGTTTGAGTAACGTGGCCTTTAATTATTACTCTGATGACAGCTCCGACGATGGCTGGGAAATATCGGATTCATCGTATCTCAATCAATATTCCATGCCATCACATTTTTTGAAAAAGGTCGGTCGTAAAACTCCTTGATCATCGACCACCTTTTCCGCCGCCCCCATCGATTCCCTTGTACGTTTTCTTCCTAGGCTTAGGACAAATCCTAAGTATAGGGGGGGGGATCGGTGCCATATGTATTTTCTATTCCTCACTCCCTACCCACTCTGTATATTGTCCACATCTCATCGGTTCTCATACTCACTCCTATCCTATACTTAGGCTGACCATAGCCTAAGTATAGAGGGGACCGATGCCCACCTTGTATATATTTATCCATTTCCCCTCTTAACCTCAACTGCTCCATTTTTTTATCTTCTTCTATACTTAGATTGTCCATATCCTAAGTATAGGGGCGGTCAAGTTCTATAGTCCTTTTTATTTTTCACTCTCCTACGCTTAGCACGAGCTATATCTTTCGTCACTTCTTGTGCTCTGAGGACATAACACACACTAAGTACATGGGGTTTCTATATATTACATATATACTTTACCCATAGCTCGTACTTTCATGTATTTTCGTATATGCAATAATTACGGGATGGGTAAAAGTAAAAAAAACAACAAAACACAAAAAAAATGAAAAATCTCTCTTGCATAAATAAAATACAAAAAATCATCTTGCACCTCATATGCATCTGCATTTCATTTTGCATATCTAACATATGCAAAGTGAAAAGTTATTGGGTTCTGAATGGATTTATGAGTAGAAGTGGAGAGTGGTCTTTACTTGGCCTTAATCTACCTAATTTCCAAAGGAACATCACCGAGAAAGAGGATTTGAGAAGCTTCAGGTCTTTTGACTTAATTCTTCAAGTTCCGCGTGACAATGTGTAACTTTTGACTCTTGGTGTCTAACCTAGTTGCCTAATTCTGGGTATAGCTTTTGAGTAGGGAATTAATATGCTCTCTCGCACTATGCACTTAGCTCAATTCAGACAGGGTGTTAGAAGACTGTGTGGGTCTCTTTTTTAGTTTCGTGGACATCTAAAGACTAGAGTATGTGTTGAAATAAAGCTTCGAAAAAGGGATGGACTGGGCACATTTTTTCTAAGACAAAAAACATGTACGAAAAAAAGATTCCATATCCGTAGGGGCACAAAATATCCATGTAGATTTACCAAAAATCCTTACCAAAAAGAAGCCAAACTACCAAAGAAATATCTGACCAAAAAGGTCCAAGCTTCAAGAAAACATGAAGATCTTAGTGGAGACTTAACTAAACTGGACGGCTTCACAAGGAGAGGTGAATACACGGGTCACCCTCCAGTTCTTTTCTCCTTCTTCTCATTTCTCCCCCTTTCGATTGTGAACACAATGCGCAGACCTTAGAAGGAAATACCTGTCTCTCCAAGGACGAGTTATTGGGAGGGGGATTGCATGGTAGTCCGACATTCTTGATGGGGAGAGCTACAACCTTTCACACACATGAGACAGTTGTTCAATATTCATGGGATATGCTTTGGGAGAAGGATTGATCTTAGATGACTTTTGAGCTGAATCTGTTACAATGATATGTAGAACTTGAGGGCTGTTGATTTTAAATCCCTAAGTCTCACAGAAGTTCCGCACATTATTAATCCAAAGGTCGGGTCTCGCTCCATTTTCACCTTTTGTTCATGACTTTGGTATGGAACCCAAACTCATTTCACTTTTGCATTTCATTTTAGTTGTTTGGGGACGAGCAAGGTTTAAGCATAGAGAGTTGATAAATATATGATACATCAAACGAAAAGATGAAAATAGAGATTCGTCCTTGAGTAATTAGCTGCACTTCATCATTTATTCTACATTTTTACCATTCATGCATTTGAAATTAATATCTGTATTTTAGCACGCATAATTGCATTCATAATCATCTTCATATTTGCACCTAATTTAATGCATTTTTAATTAATTCATGCTAACTCCAATCGACTCAAGCGACCTCCATTGTGTACATATTACTAACAAGATTAAAGGAAAATACAAAAAATTACTAACTCAAATAATTGGCCCGTGAGACAAAATCCCAATTTCAGAATAGAAAAACTAAAACGCCCATATCTTCCTCATACAGTGTTCGATTTAGGTCTACTCAATTTTAAAGTAATAGATATTTAAAATCTTTTAAACAAGACTAATTTCATAAAAATTGGAGCATATATGTGAAAGTTGGGTTTTGGGCCTCTTTTGCGCATTTTGTGTTTTAACGGTTTTGACATGATATTTTATGTACATAATTAACCCTTTTTATTTGATTTCTTTTTCATTTATTTTCTTTGATGAAATTTTTATTAAAATACGTAAAAATCCAAATTCAAAATAAGACTGAAATCAAAGAAACTAGCCGAGTCTGAATGCCTCTTGTGAGTATGTACAAATATCTTACTTTTTCAACTTTATTTTATTTACCTATTTCCTTATTTAATAAAAATCTAAAAAATATATTATTATGTAAATATTTATCTTTTATTTTATCATATATTTCTTGAATTTTCTCCTTATTAAAAATCACAAAAAATTATAAAACCAAAAAAAATCAAGGTATTCTATGTACAAAGAGTGCCCCAAAAATATCACTTTGCACATACGACCACTTTTGCTCTTGATCCCTTCTTGTAGGTTGTAAATCTCATAGAGATGAGTAATTTTTGTGTTGAGCGCTTTTTGATCTGAGGTCGTTTGCTGTTTCTTTTGGGGTTTTGTTTTCTTTTTATTCATGATTTTTCTGAAGATGACAAGTGGCAGCTCCTAAAATCGCAACGTGTCACTCATTTTTGGCAATTATTTTCATTTATTTTTTTAAATAATTTAATTTAAATAAATAAAAATAAAAAATAATAAACATCACTCTCTCTCCCACCGCCATCTTCTCCCGTCAGCGCTCCTCCTCTCACGCGACGGCAACCGCATAACCTGAAACCTCCACCCTCCCCTTATCTCTTCTACCGACCCCCACACAACCCTCGCTGCCTACTCCTACGCCAACCACCTTAATCCTCTTCCTCCTATAAAAAGCCAACCAATCTGAGCCATCATCCGCCATATCCATCCATATCAGGGAGTAACTTGAGGAGGAGGTGGTGAGAGCCCTCACTCCATCGCGGTGAAGTCCTCCCTCCAATGAGATCATCTGAGCCTCATCGCGTACATTGCGTGACTCGAGGTGAGAATAGGAAGAGGGACAACACCCACTTCTAAACCCATGCGAACCCCCTTTTCTTCTTCCTTTTTCTTATTCTTGTGTTTTTCTAACAATGCCATGTTTCCTCCTTTTGATCCCCTTGAAGTTCGCTTCATCTCCACCACTATTGTTGTTTAACACCGTCGTTCGTAGCATAATATAGGTAAGCCCGCCTCCAGCCCTACACTGCTTGCCTGCAGGCCTCCATCAGCCGCAGCTCCGTTGCACGGAACTCACTCCTGGACGCGCCTCTGCCCAACACAGCACCTCACTGACCCCCTTTCAGCTTGCTCTTCTTCGATCATTGAGTTGCACCTTCGTGCAACACATTGATGAACGTGAAATCTTCCTATTTAATAATCAGGGAATGTCATAGTACAGGAGACGGATTTCGGTCAACAAAATTCACACATTTTTGAATGTTGTGGAAAATTTTTACTTGGCAAGTCTACTCCGATCAAACACAGGGACACGAGCTAATTTAATATATTTATCAAATTTTGGTCAATTGAGATGTATATGTGAGTAAATCCTCATTTTCATGTCTTCGTACAGATGCAGAATAAATTGCAAGTCAAATAATGCAAATAATGATGCATGTTTTTTATGGATTTTTCGATGCAATTGTAATATATGCAATGCATAATGTATGAACAAGTGAAAATGGTATGCATGCTAAATATTAATTACAAAGAGTGAGAACAGAGCGCTCTGCTGCCTTCCCGGCTTGACTATATATGATCTCCGGGTCTAGTTAGGTTCTAATACAGTTTCCGCTCTCCCAACTAGATATAAGCTTCAGGTGGGTTTTCATAATTGCAAAAATACCCATGTGTGTGTGGGTAACTTATAGGGAAGGTCTCGAACATTCTTTAATTTCATTTTAGTCCTTCCCAGGGACCTGTTTGTTATTTATCTTTCATGTTTTCTTGTGTTTATTCCCCGGACTTCACTCGTGTATATCTTGAGCATCCTAGCTCCGATTGAGTCGATTTCAGTGGCATTTTGAAGCTCTTTTCATTGTCTTCCTTATGGCATGCTTTTCTTTTAGATTTGACACTACGAAATTTGATGTGTTGTTTCGTTGGATAAGTGTCTTGATTTCAATGCTTTTCTTGCCTAATTTTTACATGAATGAAGATGGCTTTATTATTTGTCCCTGATTTGACTTCTTATTAAATGGATAAAGTATTTCTGATTTAGGGCATATTTTCATTGCAACTCATCACATATAAATGCATGATTAAAAATAAAATAAAATAAAATAAAAAATACATAGATTCATGTTTATTTAATGCATTGTATTGTCTTCGTGCATCGTTTGACCTATTGTTCTCTAACTAAAGACTTAATGAAATGGATAAGAGTCTAGATAATACGAGAGGGGCTCGTGTCCCTGAGTTCGACCTTGGTTACTTACCAAGTAAAATAAAAATACATGACCATTTGATTTCCTTGACATATCAAATCATATGGTCTTTGATGAATCGAATCCATCCCGACTGCGATGACATCCGAGAGCTAATTTCGCACCCTTAAAAGGCAGGATTTTCGACTCGTCAGAAATCCAAAAATTCAAAAAACATGTTGACTTAACCTGAAGTGGCGGCTGCTATTCATGAGATAATTGATGCCCCACTTTGCGAGGTCATGACCCAATTATCCGCTCCTCGTCATAAGAAGAGAAAGTGGAGGAGCGGATCTGAGCATCATATCTTGACCATGACCACTACCCACACTATTACCCATCGCCCAATTCCTAGGAAAAGGAACATTGTCACACCTTTAATCAGATGCACCATCTATAACTACACGTGTGATCACACTCTCCTTGACGACAATGCTTCAATTAGTATCATACCCTTCTCGTTGGTACAGTCTCTTCACTTAGGGCATCTCAAGAAAACCAGGATAATAGCACAATTCACTGATGGATCTATCGAGAGACCGACGGTTATTCTATAAAATGCTGTCATTTCGATTCAAAGAGTGACAATGTTGATTTTGTCGTATTGCCCATGGAGGCCTCCACTAGGGGTACTCTCCAATCATTCTAGGATGACCTTTCCTTACCTCTGTGAGGGTCGTTATTGACTATGGATTAAGAGATTTCACTTCCGTCCTGTTGACGGGAGCAATGTCATGAGCACGGATTATCGTTTGAAATCCGAGTCAATTTAAGCCTAAAATTACGCACAAACACCTATTTAATAACAAGGCAATTGAGCATGAGACACTTTATAACATTAGAAATGCATCACATTTAGAAGTGTCAGATGGGAAGATTAAACATGCCATTAGATAGACGAGGAAATAAGGAACAAAACAACACTAAATTCAAGTAAATTGGACCTGTGATGCTCAAATTATGAAGGAAATAGTGCAAAGGCATAAATGTAATAAAAATACGGAAAATAAAAGGATAAATAATCATAAATTGGTCCCTGGAAGAACCTATTTGTAATTAAGCAAAATCATCTGGGCCCCTTTATAATTTTCCATGTAGTTTGGGGCCTTTTTGCAAATATCAAAAACCGGCTGGGCATAGATGTAAATTATCCAAGCGTGCATGTGAGGCACACACATCTGGACCTCCTTGCAATTTTGGAAAGTGGTCAGGGCATTCCTGCAAATTACCCCCTGCACGTGACATGCACGTGAGGGCTAGATTCGGTGGGCGTGGCAGGCTCAGTGGACATGTGGCTTATTCTGCTACCTTCGGTCTGAGGCACGCGCGTAACCTGCAGGTCTGGTGATGCTATGTGGCATGATCTAGGCCGTTGGATGGCCGCCGTAGAGGCCTCATCCATCGGTGTTTGTGCTCTGTCACCATCAAAGGATCGGGCAGAGTAGACAGAGCTTCGATGAGGCAGCTAGAGATCCTCCATGCTCCTCTGTGCGAGCAGGAGGTCTGTTGACCTCTGCGGCCATTGGGCGAAGATCGCGGAGAGTCGACGAAGCCGTCAAGGTAGCTGAAGATGGCTGACGATGCAACATCACCGGTGGAGGAGCATGAGGTCGAAGATGATATGTGAACTCCGACCATTGAAGAGAGTGAGTAGTTATTGTGATACGATTGTATTGAAGTTTGGAAAAGTGAGTAGAAATTGAGTAGTTTATAATTTTTGGATAATATGATGGTATAATATATTATTTTTTGATGGAATATATGAAAGAGAAATGGTTTATTTAATGTATTAAAAAAGAGAGGGAGAATGAACCCCACCTACCGTAAGACCCTATTCGGACAGTGTGGTAACCCTCCTTTACCCCCCCCCACAACATTTTTTCCCTCTCTCCTATGTGGGTCCCATATTTTATCTTTTTTAATACTTGAAATAATTCAAATCTCTTTCATCAATTCCATCAAAAAATAATATATTATACCATCATATCATATAAAAATTATAAATTACTCCACTTCTACTCACTTTTTCCAAATTTTAATACAATCAAATCACAATAATATTCACTTTTTCAAACTTCAATATGATAATATCACAACAAACCCACCCACAGTTTAACCCACTATCCAAACAAACATCAAAATACAAAAATGAGTTACCTTTACCAGTTTAACTCGTCCTAACCTGTGTACCAAACGTATTTTAAGAGTTTATAAATGGATTTGTTTGTCACACCTCGCGGCTCTTGAAAGAAAACATCATCTATAGCTTCGTTAATTGAATGGAATAAGTTTTGAAGTGATGCCCTGATTGTATGCCAAACTCCCAATGTAATTAGTGGCGTAGGGTTTTTAAGTTGTTTAAAACAATTGCTTTCTGCCATCCAAGTTTTAAGCGCATCTTTGACCGAAATAATTTTGTTTGAGATTTTTACACCTGTAACTTTGAGTAATTCTATAATTATAATCATAATCCTACATAATCATGAACTACATGAGAAACTCTCGATAGTCACTCCGTCTCACACTCATAACCCTCTGTTAGTTTAATATATTAAACTAACTATATGGGTGGGTTAATCTAACCAATCTACGACCTAATGGCTAGGATTAGCCAGAATAGGCAGGCTTGCAGGGAGAATCTGCAGGCAACTTCGTTGGGGCTTCGAGCAGGGGGATGGGGGCTTGCTAGTGGAGGCGTGCAGGGGCTTGTGGCCGGTTGGGGGATTTCGGGATCGCGCTTGGGGGTGGTGGGGATGGGAAGCTTCGAGCTTGGCATGGGGGCCTTCGAGGAGGGGGATGCTCGCATGGGGGGCGGGGTCTTCGAGTCGGGGGGGGGGGGGGGGGGAGGAGTGGCTTTGGGGAGAGGGAAAGCTCGACGTGGGACGGGAAGGGATCGACGTGGGCTTTGAGTAGGGGGAAGCTCGCGCGGGGGGTCAGGGTGGGTTTGACAGAGGAGAAGCTCGACGTGCGTGGTGGTGGTGGGGGGTTTCGAGAACAGGCGTGGGAGGGAAGGCGCTGAGCTCGACGGGCTTCAACATGGCACAAACTCGGCGGGCTTCGAGCAGGGGTCGGGACTGGGGATGGCGGGCTTTGAATTCAAGCGGGAGGAGACCGATAGGCTTCAAGCAAGATAGGGAGAAGCTCGACGGGGGGGGGGGGGGGGGGTGTTGCAGAGGTGCCCGATTGTGGTGGGGGATTGGTTTTTCACCGAGAGTTGGGGGGATGCGCTGATGCATGGCCTGGAGGAGGAGGTGGTGCTCGGCAGGGGGAGAGGAGACCAATGACATGTTTTGCAAATAGGAATGAATATTACGGGTAGTTTTGTTTTTTTAAATGGAAAATGTTATATATAACAGTTATCTCAAACATAACATAACACAGGGTTATGTCATGTAAGAGTTAAGCATTACTCGGAGTTTCTCATGTAATTCATGATTGTACAAGGTTATGATTGTAATTGCAAAATTACTCTGGGTTACGGGTGTAAAAATCCTATTTTATTTTTGGATAACATCCAAAGATCAAAGAAAGAGGATTTAAGAGTCTATCACATCGTTTAGGGAATCATACCATATCAAGGAGAGATTGCATATCTGAAGGTCTTTGACGAAAGAAGGAAGCAAATATTTTCCATCTAGAAGGTGGACGCACCGGCTGGGTGAAAAGGACTCGTCGTGGGGAATGATTTAATAAAATAGGACCCCTCTATATGATGATGCACTAGTTAGTTTCTTAACCATGTTTTTTTAGTTTTCAATTATCTCTATTAGATATTTTGTGGGTAGCATATTGTTGAAAGATTTCAGGCCCAAAAATATCGCAACCATCATTGTCTTTCGATCTAGTTTTTTTCCAAGCCACTTTCTAGAATAATTCTTTACAAAACAGATGAAAAAGCATTAAAAATTTACCTAGATATTTCAATATTATTAGAAATTGGGTGGTGTCCAGTGGTGGAGGAGGACGAGCTTTGGAGGTTGAGGTGGTGATGGTGAGAGGAGGAGGATGATGATTTATAGTGATGATATTGGAGGAGGAGGTGATGGGGATTGAGAAAGGAGATGAGAAAGAGGGAGCAACATCGAAGAAAGGAGAGGGAAGGGGCCTTGGTGGTAAAGGAGGAGGAGGGGAGTGTTGGCGTGGACAGAGAGGGAGGTAGTGGTGGATGTGTTAGTAATGGCGACGAAGGAGTGGTAGGAGGAAGGATAAAAGGGATGGCGACGAGAATGGAGAAGGGGCTAAGATTGATGAATCTATGATACGTCATTATTTCTTATTTATTACCCTCCTAAACTAAACAATTCAATAAAATGCACTTTCAATTCATCATTATTAACAATTGATATGTTATATATAATTAACCCTAATTCCTAACCCTAATTATTGTATATTTATCACTAACATTTCTTTATTTTCTCTTTTATTAAAAATCAAAAAATATATAAATATTGTAGATATTTGTTTTGATGTCAAAAAGAAATTAAAAATATCAAAACCTTTAAAATGTAGTGTTTTTATCTATTCAAGATACTGTCAAAAATATTTTTTTTTGTATAAATGACCTCTTTTGACTTTTTGACTAACATAACATGTAGATCTCATCAAGACCCATAACTTTCATTTTAATGACTTTTTTTTCAAATTCAATTTATTTTTATTTTTTGATTATTTATCTACTTTCTATTTTGTAATTTTCTGATTGGACCACGTGGCACTCTCTAGAGCCGCCATGCGACCCGCTCCTTCACTCGCCATCCTCTCTCACCTCAGTTGTCTGATCTGTACATAAGATCGGATCATGTCCACACTTCAGTGCCTAAGCCTCAGCCCTTGGATCTCCAGATCCAACGGCCGGGGCTTTGTCTTCCACCTCCTGCGCGCCCCCATCCCAGGCATTACGCCTCGCGACACCGCCACCCCTTCCTATTTTGGTGCTCATGTCCGACCATCTCTCCACTGCATAATGTCTCCTCCACGAAACCCGAACCTCCATCATCCTCACAAACCCTTTAATCTCCACAATCCTTCTTTCTAGCACCAGCTAGGGAAGTTACAAACATCACCCTCCATTATCGTTACACCACCACATGCGCCTATAAAGACCTCCACTCCGCCGCCTTCATGACTCGTCCACCCTCCAATGCTTGAGTCCTAACCATCTTCCTCCTCCTGTGACAAAGGAGGAGGTATTTGATGAGCGAAAATGTCCCCTCCAAGATGGTTTTGAACCCACCTATGAAGAACCCGACTGGGACCTCACGTTCTTCGCCCCATTGGTCCCCCTTTCCATTCATCTCGCTTGCACACACGCTTCTAACACATGCAGGTGCCTCAAGTCCTCAATGGTCGGAGTTTTGAAGGCCGCCCCATTCTAGAGCAAGATCTTCAGTAAATCTTCACCATCTCCAAGATCCAAGCGACACCTTATCTTCGCCAGTCTTCCAGGAGCTTCATGGACCTTGTGCGAAGTCTTCCCGAGCTTCAAATGATGCGGAGGAGCAAGGAGGAAATAAGGTAGGTTCATTGGAGCACCACCATCGCCGTCGCGCGAGGGCAGAGAAGGAATACCTCATGAAATACATGTACCGTCCGATCTCTTTGTTTGGATGGTCCTGATTGAATGAGCCTCCGCCTCGACCCTGCATGCTCAGTTGATCCAAGCCACTTGCCCGAAGCTCCTGAGTCAACCACACAGCTCCCGAACCTGCCACACGCCGATCCTCGATCTGACCCCCAACATGTGCCTAATGTGCGTGCCCAGGATATTTGCACTATTTTGTTCATATCTTGGGCATATGGAATCTGTTCCAGTTGATTTTAGTATCATTTTATTGGTAATTTTATTCTCTATCTAATGGTATCTTTTATTGGATGATTTGACACTTAAATACACATGTTATATTTTGAGCTCTATCGTGCCAATTGCTCCATTCCTTGATGCTATTAATCCATTTTATTGCTCAATTTGTCTCTGAAAAATAAACTTTTATTTGATTGCTCATTGATTTGATTATTTCATGGCATATTTGTACACTATTGTCTGCATATTCATCTTACTCCATACACCATTTCTTGTGCATTCTGTTTGCATTTTGTCTCATTCATTCTATATTGCTCGTGTCATCTACATCATTACATCGTGCCTCATTTTTTTTCGTGTTTGTGCATCTACATATCTTCATCATGATCTCAATTCATAAATGGCCACTTAACTTAGGTATTTTAGCCTGCTTAATCATTGAGGAAGCTCGTATCCTTGTGTTCGACCTTAGTTGACTTGCCAAGTAAAATTATCCACAACATTCAAAGATTGTAATTTTGATAGATCGTGTTCCGCATCATGTGTTACAATAATTTATTATTAAAGAGGTACAAGATGGATAAAAATTGAGGTTTAGAGCTACCAGTTTCGTTTGAGGTTTAGGACTACGTTTGGGGGCGGAGGATGAAGATTGTTTCAATTTGGGAATTAAGGAGCCATACTTGGAAAATTTTGCCAAATATTAAAATACAATGTAGTCTCATTGTTATCCCATTGTATCTGTGACTACAAATGTGACCACATGTAGTTGTGTCTGTAAAAAAATGGAATGCCACCGCATTGTAACTACATGTAATGGCAGTGTGGTCATACTACTAATGCAACCATATTGCCACCACATGCAATCACATTTTTTGTAGTGGAAAATATGCATTTTTCTTGCAGTATGTGTAATATGCATGCATGTTTGTTTATATGTGTAGTGCATGTAGATAATCACAGGATTCGAACTCTGCTCTACAATATAGTATGTTCACCTTCACAGCAACAAACCACTAAGAGTGCGTTTGGTTCGTGGGTTATCTGGAGAAGGATAACCCGTTTTTGTATTTGTGTGTTCGTTTAGTGGGTTAAGGGTTGAGAGGGTTTGTGTGATGTGATTGTATTAGAATTTGAAAAAATGGGTAGTTATTATGATATGATTGTATTGGAATTTGAAAAAAGTGGGTAGTTGTTGTGATGCGATTGTATTGAAGTTTGGAATAGTGAATAGAAGTTCAGTATTTTATGATTTTTAGATGATATGACGGTATAATATATATATTTTATATAGAAATAGAGTGGACCCCATTAATAGGTTAAAAGTATGGGTTTTGGGGGGTTACCCATCCAAAGTGGGGGTAACCCCCAACCGAACGGGCCTAAGTGAGTTTATTTTCTTATTTTTAAGGAATGATTTTATTATTTGAGGAGATGTCATATTAAAAATTCAAAGACAATACAAAAATGAAATATAAGAATTAAGGAGAGGCCACGGTCTCCACATATTTTATACTAGATCTGCCCTGGGATTGGTAGGTGAGGCACGGATCCGTTACTTTGCGAGGATGGTGGTGGCACGAGAGTTGAATAAGTAGAGGGGAGGTGATAGAGAGGGCAATGTCGACGGAGTGGTTGGAGAGATGGAAGCAAAATCAAGACATAAGGGTGCCTATCGACCGTCCTTATTTTTTTTAACAAAAGTTCCACCATTGCATATACTAAATATTTTAGGCACGAATATTAAATCAGTTGGGTGACCTTTATTTCACTAAATATTATTATTTTATGATAGTATTGAAACCATCATAAAATAATCGTAATTTAGAATTTGCTATGATTTATAAATCACTACTAAATGTAAATCACTTGATGAAATATAGATGATTCTTTGTGGCGGTCATCATAATTGTCTCATAAATATCTAAGAAAGGTCACAGATAATAAATCAAGAAATGTTGCAAATAATAATCTATATGAGCTAAAGTAGAAAAGAACTCGTTTGCATGAATGTTCTTTTGGATACCTCAAATGGCATACTATTTTCGGTGATTTTAGAGATAATATCCAATTCAGAAATATGTATTTTTTTGGTAGTGATATCTTTCTTTTCATCTTGTATTCTTGGATTTAATGTATGTTTAACTTGATGTAACGTCTCAGATCCTAGACCCAATATGTTATCGTGGATTACTAGCTCAGACACCTTGTTGGGCTTGGAAAACACTAGAAACTATTTACCACATCCCAAAATACTTAAGCCTAGGTTGTTCGGTAGTAGCTCATACTAGTTATAAGTTACCCCTACACTTTGTTATTACTAGATGTGATACAATATTTTGAGATGCTACAATCACCCTTACTTATATTCGCAACACCCTCATTACGCAAGGACCCATGTCCTGTTCCCAGTAACAATGGTAACTTCACCTCTTGGGTAGCCATTTCCTCCTAACTATATGGAGGAGTGGCTCCACTTCTTGGATATCTTTTTCTACTACTAGAAGGAATAGGCTATGTTACCATATGTAACATTCCATACTCTAGACCTGGTCCCTCAACGAGGATTACTAGCCTAGACAACCTGTTGGGCATGTGCCCTTAACCACATCTCAAAATACTTAAGCCCAAGTTGTCTAGCAGTATCCTCCACTACTTATAAGCTACTACCACACCTTGTGACTATTAGATATGGTACTATATTTTGGGGTGCTACAATCACCCCGCTCATATTTGCAACTTCCTCGTTGCGTAATGGTTCATGACTTATTCTCACTAATAGTGACGACTTCATCTCTCGGATAGCCCTTTCCTCATAACTCTATGATAGGGGTATCTCCACTTATTGGTTTCTAGTATTAGAGGGAATTTGCTTCGATACCGTTTGTAATGTCCAGACTTAATATATTATTGAGGATTATCGGTACAGAAAACTTGTTGGGCTTGGGTCTAACTGGAGCCCTTGACAACAACCCAAAATACTTAAGTCCAGTTTGTCTAATAGCAGCCCACGCTACTTATAAGCTGCTACCATACTTTGTGATTATTATATATGATGCTACAATATCACCCGCTTATATTTGCAACATCCTCGTTGGGCAATGGATCAAGATCTATTTCCAGTAAAAATGACAGTTTTAGCTCTTGAACACCCCTTTCCTCCTAATTTTATGGCAGGAGTGGCCCCACCTCTTTCATAGTCCTTTCCATTATTAGAGGGAATCTGCTCCAATACCATCCTTAATATTTGAGGCCCTAAACCTGGTCTGTTATTGGGGTTACTAGCCCAGACAACTTGTGGGCATGGGCCTAGCTGGGGCACTTGATCACATCCCAAAATGCTTAAGACCAAGTTGGCTAGTAGTAGTCCATATCACGTATAAACTACTACCATGCTTTATGATTACTATATGCATTACTATGTTTGAGGAACTGCAGTGACACTCATTTATATCTGCAACATCCTTTGTGTGATGGCCCCTAACCTATTTCCATTAACAATGGAAGCTTTATCTTTTGGGTAGACATTTCCTCGTAGCTCTATGGCTGGGATGACTCCATCTCTGAGCATCCATTTCTACTATTAGAGGGAATCTGTCTGATACCATCTGTAACGTCCTAGTTCCCAGGCACAATGGATATTACTGGCCCAGACAACTTATTGGGCTTGGGCACAACTGGAGCCCTAAACCACAACATAAAATGCTTAACGTCGATTTGACTAGTAGTAGCCCCTACTACTTATAAGCTACTACCATACTTTGTGATTATTAAGATGAGGTACTATGTTTTGAGGCACTACAATCACCCACTTATATTTGCAACACCCTCTTTCTAGCAGCAATGATGGCTTCACCTCTTGGGTAGCCCTTTCCTCCTAACTATATGGTAGGGGTGGATCCACCTCTTAGATAATTCTTTCTAGTACATGAGTGAATCTATTCCGATATCATCTGTAACATCTCAGGTCTTAGACCTCGTCTGTTATTGGGGATTAGTGTCCTACACAATCTGTTGGACTTGGATCAAACTAGATCCCTTGACCGCAACAAAAAATGCTTAAGACTTGGTTATTTAGTGAATGTGGTGCCATGTTTTAGGGTGTTATAATCACCTCCACTTATATTTTCTCATTATGTAATGGCCCATGACCTATTCCCAATAACAATGATGACTTCATCTCTTGGGCAGCCATTTCCTCCTAACTCAATGGTAAGGGTGACTCCATCTCCTGGGAAGATTTTTCCGCTATTAGAGAGAATTCGCTATAATACCACATGTTACGGCCTGGACCCTAGACTCGATCTGTTATAGGGGATTACTGGACTAAACAAGATGTTGGGCTTATGTCCAACTGGAGCCCTTGATCACAACCAAAATGCTTCAGCACATGTTGTCTAGTAATCGACATCATTACTTATTAGCTACTACAACACTCTGTGATTTCTAGATGTGGTACTATGTTTGGGGTGCTGCAATTTCCCCCACTTATATTCGTAACATCCTTATTGCAATGTCATATGACCTATTTCTAGTAGTAGTAGTAGCAACTTCAGCTCTTGACAATATTTTCCTTCTAAGTCTATGATAGGGGTGGCTTCATCTCTTGGGTAACCGTTTCCACTATTAGAGGAAATATGCTCTAATATCATATATAATGTCTTATGACATAAATTTGGTATGTTATGATGGGTTACTGGCCCAGATAACTTGTTGGACTTGGGCTCAACCGGTGCGCTTAACCACATCCAAAATGCTTAAGCCAAAGTTGAGTATTAGTAGCACTACAAAAAATGCAAATGGAGAGAACACATGAGCAAAGTTGGGACTAACCGTTAGACGATCAATGCTTGATCTGTGCTCACAATTAGTCTAGTGATAACCTAAAGCATAAAATTAGGACTATTAAATGCAAGTCGATCTTGATAAAATGGAGTAAAATTCACCTTGGATTATAGGAGAGCAATAACCACATTGTACGCATGATATGTGTTGCATGTTGAGAGGTGAGGAGGTATCCCTAGGATAGAGTCCAAAACCTATCATTAAGCCCTGTGTATTGGATGCAAATTTTTGATGATCACCAATAAAATCGAAAAGATAAATGATCAATATCTGTTGGTTTTCATGTGTGAGTTTGTGAACCAAAGGTGTATTGCTTGATTGGTTGAGCCATGATTGTGTATTCTACCCAACCCTCCCATAATCCTATACATTCCATTTTCCATCCCAAAGATTCATTCATCTCCGAAGATTCAACCATCTTATAGACCCATTTCACTCTAAACCTAACTAGTGACCCGATTCCTCATACTTAAATCCATATTCAACATACTTAACCTATTCTTCAGCCTAAGTATAGGGGAACCATGTTCCATCAAATTGTTCACATCTGGTGTAACACCCCCCAAAAATGAAAGTCTCACACCGTGGAAACAAGAAGTTTCCGGGTGGGATAAATAGTGACAAGATTACTACTTGACAACCCGGCTTAAGCTTTTGGGGGTGGTTAATCGGGTCCATATGGGCCCGATCCCAAGAGATTGTCAGGGTCAGTAATCCTCGATAGCAGACCGGGGACCTAAGCCCGGGACGTTACAAATGGTATCAGAGCCGAACGCCCTCTGACAGTGGAAAGGGCTACCCGAGAGGTGGAGCCGCCCCTATAAAGAGGTTGGAGGAAATGGCTACCCGAAGCGTGCAACCGCCACTGTCACTGGAAAGAAGTGATGTGCCATGTCGCAACGAGGACGTTGCGAATATAAGTGAGGGAGGTTGTAACACCCTAACCCCAAACATAGTACCACATGGAAAACTCACAAAGTGAGGGTGTGGTATATAAGTGGTGGGGACTACTACTTGACAACTTGGGCTTAAGCATTTTGGGTGGTTGTCAACGGGTCCATTTGGGCCCGAATCCAACAAGTTGTCAGGGCCAGTTTTCCTCGATAACGGACCGGGACCTAAGCTCGGGACGTTACAAATGGTATCAGAGCCGAACGCCCTCTGATAGTGGAAAGGGCTACCCGAGAGGTGGAGCCGCCCCTACAAAGAGGTTGGAGGAAATGGCTACCCGGAGCGTGAAGCCACCACTGTCACTGGGAAGAAGTGATGTGCCATGTCGCAACGAGGACGTTGCGAATATAAGTGGGGGAGATTGTAACACCTCCCAAAATAATGAATAGTCCCACACCGTGGAATACAAAATTCCCGGGTGGGATAAATAGTGAGGAGCTTACTACTTGTCAACCCGACTTAAGCATTTTGGGGGTGGTTAATCGGGTCCGTATGGGTCCGATCCCAAGAGGTTGTTGGGCCAGTAATGCTCCGTTAACGGACCGGTGATCTAAGCCCGGGACGTTACAAATGGTATCAGAGCCGAACGTTCTCTGACAGTGGAAAGGGCTACCCGAGAGGTGGAGCCGCCCCTACAAAGAGGTTGGAGGAAATGGCTACCCGGAGCGTGCAGCCGCCACTGTCACTGGGAAGAAGTGATGTGCCATGTCGCAACGAGGACGTTGCGAATATAAGTGGGGGAGGTTGTAACACCCCCCAAAAATGAAAGTCCCACGCCGTGGAAACAAGAAGTTTCCGGGTGGGATAAATAGTGACGAGATTACTACTTGACAACCCGGCTTAAGCATTTTGGGGGTGGTTAATCGGGTCCATATGGGCCCGATCCTAAGAGATTGTCTGGGTCAGTAATCCTCGATAACAAACCGGGGACCTAAGCCTGGGACGTTACATCTGGTCCCTCCATATTCATTGCATATCTCTATCTATAGACTCTTCTCAGCCTAAGTATAGGGGAGACCTTAGTTCCTATATTCTTCTTCACTCATTTGCTTCAATCCTCTTCTTATACTTAGGTTATTCTTAACCTAAGTATAGGGGGATATCTTGAATAATTCCCGTATGATCTTATTTATTTGAGCTTGAGTTATGGCTTCATACCACTTTGTGCTATGAGTACATAGCAAAAGCTAAGTATATGAGAGTGTACCCTATATATTTCATATATAGTTTATATCCTATGTTAAAAAATTCGAACTTTTTGGGGGTATAGTATTTTGTGAACCGATTTCTATAAAAATGTTTGTAAAAGCTTTGAAAAATTTCTCACTGTGTGATACTGTTTTGAAAAATATTTGACAATGGTTTGAAAAATAAGATTTTACATATTTTGAAAACTATTTGAAAATATTTTAAAAATGTATATACTATGTGATATGGTTTGGAAAATCTTTTCAAAATTCTTTCAAAAACGATAGATTAAATGAGGCTAACTTGTATTTGTAATTACTCCTAACCTTATTCCAAAAAAACATAAAATCCGAAAACTTAAAATTATTCTTTAGTAACAATTCTGACTACTGAATTTAAAAGTGATTAAATACTTTTTAGTGAGGGAACTATTATCTCTCTTAGCAGAGTGGATGGTTAAAAGACAACGTGTATGACACCATCTTGAAGTAATGCAGGTAGCCGTTTGACAGTCCGTACTTACACATATGCTGGCTGGAAGTAGATGCAACTAGTCACATGAGTTTAGGCCAGTCATTGTTTCTCTAAAGAAGTAAAAAAATCATAAAAAATTGCAAAATTCAAAACTCACAAAATAGTAACTTTTGAGTTGGTATCTCCCTGATAGAGTCACTATCACTCAAGACTTGAGGATTTGAGAACACTGAATTTTTGAGGTCTTAAGAATCTGAGTTAACCAACCTTAGTTATTAGGGTTTGAGACTTAATAATACTCACTTCTCTAGTTTGAAAGATATGAGTGCTATATCGCACTCTTCATCTCTACTTTAAAGGAATATGACCACCATATCACCTGCACAACTACATAAATGATGAGACGAGTTGAGGTTTGATGAATCTCCATTTCATTACCTTTATTCTTTAATTTTGGACTTTAAACCCTAGCTAAATGCATGTATAAATCATTGTATTGCATGAAATAACCTCTATTATTTACAGTGTAAATATTGTATAAAATATTGTATTTAAAGCCAAAATAAAAGAATAAAGAAAAGAAAAGAAAAAGAAATACCATAGGTATTGAATGACCTAAACCCCGAGACCTAGGAACAATGATGACTGGGTTGACAAGGAATAAAGTAGGGGGAGATAAGTGCCAAAAAATACAATAAAACCCTAATTTTTAATCCCCCAATAAGTCGATTTGGGACCTATTTTAGTCTTTACTATCTATACCTCAAATCAACAAACTTTGTACATGAAAATTGTAGATAAAAATACATAGAAAAATACAAAATTTATTTCACATAAAAATAATGCATAATATGCTATACATACTTAGAATAAAAAAAAACCAAATCCAAACTTCCCATACCTTTATATTCTCCATACTGTATCAAAATTGACCGAACTCACTTTAATTGTATACAAAATTTAATAAGCTATTTAATGAAGGTATTTTATTTAATTTAGAGTTAAGATGCAAAAGTTATGTTTTGGACCCCCATTGTACATTATATATGAATAAAACAATCAATTTATTTGTTCTTTATATTTTGCAATATTTCATATTTTTATAATTTTGTAAATAATATAGGAAATAGATGTATATAATAAAATAAAAGAAAGCAATGAAAAATGCAATAAAAATAGTAAACTTAAATATATAGATGAAATATACATACACATACCTATATAATAAATATATATTTATTTAAGTATACATATTACTTCCGAAAAATCTAATAAAATTATATTAATATGTATTTAAATAATTAGAAATATATAAATTATGTATACAGAATAATAACATCTAAAATACAAAATAAATTAAAAATACCTAATATATAGGTGAATATGACTATATTTATACGTGTAAAAAGTAACATATAAGAAACCTCAAAAAATAAATAAAAAGTAGATTAAAATACTATAGAAAATAATAAATATTTTTAAAGTTTTAACCAAAAAATCAAATAAATCCTTTATTGTTTTATTTAAATTTATTTTTATTTTATTTCAATTTTGGCATGTAGCGGACTGGCCTGGCCCAATGGGAGGGCGACCTTAGTTGATCCGCCGGTCAACTGGTCCCCCAACACCCTAGGCATGTCAGACCCTATTGACCAACCAACTTCCTTGATTTTTTCTCGAGCCTCCTTGCATTATCTCCGCTTGATTCCTTTAGCATTTCTGTTCCTCGATCTTCACTCTTTCATGCCCATTGATTCCTCGATCTACGGATTACTAAAGCAATTAGCCTTTGTCAAAGATCCCCGTGTATAAAATAAGTCACCAGCTTCATTTGGAATTTGATCCCCTTTAGCCCCTTGAAATCCACGATTCTCATGCATTGCAGCTTCTTGGTGATAATAGGAGTCTCGTCAGACCTGTTGGCATGGAGGAAGTGGCGTGGAGGCTGAGACATGGGCATTGTCATCTACCAATGGCGGAGCTCCTCTAGATCCTTCTTTTCTCGAGTTAGAGCCATAATTGTAGCTTCCTTTCTGTTCCTAGGACCTAGAGTAGAGTAGCTTAGCTTTTATTTGTAGTTAATTTTGTATCTTATTTCATTAAATCCTTGATTTGTAGTTTGTCAAAGCCGAGCTCCGGTGACTGTTCCATCATCACCGAATTATTCTCCAACACATCTTTTGCATCCCCCTTGTTCCCATTCACTTCTTCTACATCCCAGGCACCTCCATCCCTCTCGATCTTGCACAGATCGAGGACTCATTTCTCTTTCTCCTCCACCTCACCTGAGTTTCGCATGGGCATGTGTGTGAGATCGCAGCTATGACGATATAAGCTTTCTAGTAGGACTAGTAGGAAAAGGGGTAGTAGATGCCGTAGTATTTGTGTGGGTTCGAGACCGGGTTGGTTTTCAACAAGTAAGGCAATGATCTTCAAGAGGTAATCAAGGGAAGGTCAAGCTAGGATGAGAAGGCCCGAGCGAGTCGGGTGAGATGACAGTGGGAGGTTGAGACCTCAGGGGGGGAAGGCCAGTGAAGTTATTTGAAGGTTAGGAGAGTTCAGGCAAAAAACCTAGAGATAATGGGGGAACAAGTCAGAACTCCGAGAGGTAGGAAGGAGAGTAATTACTGGCAGAAGGGAAGGCTCTCAGTCCTGGTGGTGTGGGCTGACTTCCTTTTTTCAACCCAGTATTATATATTTATTATCTAGTCAAAAAAACTTGACGCAGAAAAGACCTACTGGAGAGCTCCACTCGACTCCTCTTGTGCCAATTTCCACTTTAAAAGGACCCTCAGAAGCCCCTTTGTGTGTGTTATGCTTTTGTGCAAGTTCTGGAGGTCCAAATACTCCTTTTAGGTCGAGTTTCGTCCAGCTGAAGTAGCTCCAGGTCCTCCCCCCCTTCTTCGAGCTCTAGGACCCCATCGATGGGTCCTAGATCCTTTTGAGGCCACCAATCGATGAAGAGGACCATTACCATCATTTCAAACCACTTGGGAGTCCCTCAAGTGGCCCGAGTCATCAAGGAGCAGAGATCGAAGCTTGCTTGGGGAGACTTCTTCCCCGATTCTTCCAACCAGTGTCTCGATCATTAGATCAAGAACGATGCTCCAGATCTTCCGTATGCCGTCAGATTCTCGCCTCCTCGACCATCGGATCAGCTGCCCAGATCTAATCTGGGCCCTCCAGAGCGAAGCGCCATCCACGGTCCGCTGCATGATACATGGATAAGTAACCGGATCTAGACCATCTGCTAGTGCCTTTAGGGGGTAATTTTGCATATCTACCCCTAGTTTTATGTATTTTATTTTTAATCCATAAATTATCTATCTAATATACTAAAGTTCAGTTTTTCACCGAATTTCTGACACGTGGATACTACCTACTTTGTCATGTGGATGGCCACGTCTTTCTCTTTTCCTCCCGTCCTCCATATTTACTCTTCCCTTCTTTATCACCTGGCTGCACCATCTTCCGCTTTTCCTTCTGCTATCCACACTCAATGGTTACTGCAGTCCACAATTTACTGATATTTTTTGTTTCTCTCTCACATAGACAACTTTTCCCTCCCTCTCTCTCTCTCACTACTTGGAACACGTGTGTGTCCCATGTATCTAGATGTTGAGTTGTTGGTTTTCTGCTAATATGTAGTGAAACATGCATGTTTGTCATGTTTCCAATCTTACTATATATTATAGCCCGTGGATATGTTACTGTAGCAAATTTACATCATACAAATTCCATCGATCCTAAATCACATTCCTTCTTATGCGTCTTTTCCTATTTTTTTACTATATATTAAAAAGTTTCTGCGATAGGAAATTTCTAGATGATTTCGTCCTTCCCACCTTTTCCATATTACTTGATCTATACCTTTTCCCGTTTGCATGGAACATGTCGTCGTCGAATGCTTTAGCAACTCTGCACATCTGATTGCACCCGAAGGTTATCTTATACCCCGTGGAGTAGGCACTATTTGTCCATCTTACCGTCTTACTGTATCTCTGCAAACATCATACCACTATTTTACCATTTTTTATTTACTAAATAATAATATATTTGGATCGGATTGCTATGGACTGTTGTGTTAGATACGCTCATTCACAAATACGCCTCATAGGTGCCACGTGCCGGTGGATATGTGCTTCTTTCGTCAACACGTCAGTAGCCACCACCATCGTCTTAACCAAACACGAACGGATCTATGTTTGGAATGCTCATCCATTGAGCAATGCTCATGCTTCAGTGGATTACGACATCGACAGAAAGTTGTGGCGGCCGCTCCAGCTGATGACGATCCCGACCAACGATGAAAATGACGATAGAGGGGCGAACTCGATCTTACGATCTTCTCTTCTTAGATAAGTGTTTTTCTTTCTCCTTTTATTATATGATTTCAGGATTTTCTTTATTAGTTGATAGTTGTTTTATGTTGCTCTGGGCAACCCATTCTACCATTTGCTTTACCAAAAATTCAATTCTCTTATATGTATAGTATAAGGCATCAAGCACCACGAAATGTCGTCAAGCACATGCACGGCTTCCATTTAGGCATGTAGGTCACATCCTCTACACTTACTACAAGTACTATCATCCCCAACAAAGGCATATAGGAGGTAGATTCGTGATCGAGAGGACTAAAGTTTTTACTATTTTGCAGTTTGATGTTAGTGCTTGATGCTGTGAATATACGGGTCTCATGGCAACAACGGAAATGGGTGTCCGATGACAAGGTAACGTCATTAGGATTCACACCTCCACTTTTATTATCCATTATCTAATTTCTTTGAAATTATTTATAAATGATTATTAATATTCTAACATAAGTTCAAAATTCACGTGAGCATATTATCATATTGGCATATGCTAATACGGGTTTGAGCGTGTCCACTATTGTTATTTATATGTGAATTCAAAATTCCATTCAGGAGAAAAATATCAAATATGATTTTTACTAACATGTATAGCTTTGTCCTATGCGGTATTCAGATTGTTAATGCGTCAAATAATTCAATGGATTTATTGGCAATGCTTTCTTCTGATTTTTACGATCACATTTTGTTAATTCGAGTGGGATGGTACTGAGGATTCTTGCTCATTCAACATCATGTACATGTTTCATATATTTGATTTACTAGGAGGAAAAATGTTCGGATTGTGTAGAATATGCTTTCCCGTGCTAAGCACGGGCTATGCACTAGTTATTTGTAATTTAAATATTTTTGGATATTTTGCAAAAGGACCCCTATATTCTCTTTACTTGCACTTAGGTACATTACAATGTCACCTCACGTTTCCATACATGTGAGGGCTATTTGCAGGGACCTCCCTGACAATTGGTGTTATTATTTAGTCCCTTAATTTTGGAATCCAGTTCAAAACTTTTTGGAATATTTGCATATATGCTCTACCATGTTTTTTCAATTACGTTTATGCCCCTACCAACATTGTATAACTTAAATATTCATGAGAAAATTATGTAGAGGCCCTTGGACTTTAGATTTTCATTCCGAATTGCATGCTTATTTAAATATACTTGCAGTTCAGTCCTTCCTAGTATCGTATTTTTATTTATTATATTCCATGCATTAAAAATACCAATTTACATCTAAAATTTGTAGGAATTTTATTTTAAGTGCCTAGCAATATATTTAATCACATATATTTTTTGTTAGAACATTTAAAATATTGTCCTATTTTTAAAAATCTAAAAATAGTGCATCTATTCCCTATTTGCATTAAAAAATCAATAAAATTATATTTTTTTGAAAAATTATAAACAAATTAGGATTTATTAATTATTGTATTTTGCACTTATAGAATGAAAATCACTAAAAAAATCAAAAGGAAAGACCAAAAAATTGTAAACTCTCCCTAATCTTGAAAAAAATTATAAAAAATCACCAAAAAAATCTAAAAATTGCATTTTATATTTATGTATATTATTTATTATATATATTATATATCAAAATTTGTTTTGGAAATTTTAAGCTTTTTAGATATTTTTAAATTCCAAAATAATCTAGTTATATATTATTGCTCACTGTTTTCCTATTTTTATTCAATTAAAAATATAAAAAATTTAGAAAAATTAAGATAAAAATCACAAAAATAGAGTAAAATATAAAAAGACAAAAATATATTATTTTTGTGTATTTATAGGTTTATTTATACATATACTAGCCTATATTATATATTTATACATGTATTTACTTACATCATAGATATTTGTATTATTATTATTAAAACACCAAAAATATTTTTATTACCCTTGAAAAATAAAAAGGACTATACTTGGGTATTTTTCTTATTTTTTATATATTTTATATGATTAAAGAAAAAAAATAAAAAGTAAGAAAATATAATGATAAAATAAAAATTATAAAATTAAAAACAAACAAAAACATAAATCAAAGCCAAGACCGCCTTAGAGATGGGCACTGTTGAGGAGTGAAGACATGCATGCACTGTCTGATTGCTTCAATCAAACGACTCATATGACACCCAAACCATGCAATAGAACCTTCACGCTAGGCGGAGCCAATCCTAGGTAGAAGCTACTTGGGCCACCTCGTGGCCCGAGCCTACCTGCTCCGAGCCTAACCCTGAATGAACCTCATAGCATGTAGAGCGCGCGTGGGTAGGGGAAAATTGTAGTTCACCCCAGCCATCTTCTCTAAACTACAAACATCTCCTCCCTAAACCCGTGCGCCTCACATACCGCACTTGGGAAAATTGCATCAAACCCCCACAAACTTTAGGAAATCGTAAAAATGCCCCTTATAAGAATTATTTGTGATATTTTATGTTTATTTCTCATGTTTTTATTACATTTATGCCCTAGGCTCAAATACTTATATCTTGGGCATATGGATTCCATTCAGTTGATTTCAATTGCATTATTTTCCTTATTTGATGCTCTTCATAATGGCGTGGTTAATTTACTAATTTGACACCTAGAATCGTATGCTAAATTTAATGTACATTGTGTCATTTGCTAATCATTTAAATGCCATTAAAATGAATTCAGACTTAGATTTATTGCATTGAATTCTACTGATATTGGATCTTCTCTTAATGCTCATTTTCTTGATTAATTTAGATGTGTAATTGTGTATCTTTATGTGTTTGTATTGTGTAGCATATTGCGACATCTATATTTTCACAAAAACTAAATAAAAATGCATATAATTCATTCAACATTTTTTGCATCACTTTGTGCATTTTTTCCGCATTGTATGCATGATTAACCTTGGTATGGAATTAATCACTTAATTCAAGCATTTAAATTTGATTGATCATCGAAGAGTCTTGTGTCCCTGTGTTCGGCCTTGGTAGACTTGCCAAGTAAAATACTCCACACATTCAAAAGTGTGGTTTCTGACAGATCCATTTTCACCTCATATACTACGATAAAATACAACTCTAAAAGAGGCAAAAATGAGGCTTATAAAGCGATGAAGAAGATTGTCGGAGCCATGAGATTTTTGACAGTTGAAGGAGCCCCAACACCGAGTTCTTCCTTGTTCTTTATGAAGAGCAAGGACCATTCAATTGAGGCGACACTCCAGTTTTGATGAATACCAGTCGTCGATCGTGAGCTTCAACAGCTGTAGGATTCATATGAGGATCTGATCTCATTCGTCAATTGACGAAGCGATATAGGAGGATTGGAGCCCTCAATGGAATAAGTTAGTACACATGGGGCATGCATCGCTGTCCGCCAGCGCTTCGTTTGGGGGTAATTACATCGAACCCCCCTTATATTTTTGTATTGAATAAAAGGTCCAATAAGTATGAAAGCATTCTTTATATTTTATGTAATTTTTGCATAAAACCCCATGTATTTATTGCTATTTACATTTATGTCCGTGCCAACTCACCTCACGTGGCGGCCTACGTGAGGTGGACAAATTACAAGGAAGCCCTCTTAGGTTACTTTATTTGTTTTGATCATGGAAATTAGTGAAATAGTGTTATATTTTTGGGTGTTTTGCACAAGACCCATCGGACTTTATTTTTAATGCAAATATATCCATGCTAGGCCTTTATTTACTTTGTTGCAGTTCTATTTTGTTTAAATAACTTCTGTGCTTGTAAAATTTTGGAAAAAATAACAGTAAATGCTTTATATTATGCTTGCTCATGCCATATTTTTATTTTAGCATTTTGCTACATTTTTCTATTTATTAAAAACAGATTAGGATCTATTTATCTTATATTTATGTAAAAAATGTAAAAAATATAAAATCTCATATAAAAATTCAAAAAATCATATATTAACTATCATTATATAATTAACTCCAGACCAAAAATCAAAAAAATATAAAAGGAAAATATATAAATTGAAGAACCCTAAAAAAGATTATAAAAATGAGAAAATTTTCTATAAAAATAAAAAATATTTATTTCCATTTATATTTTTTTGTATTATATGTTGTATATTAAATTATTTTTGGAAAAATTTGAAACATCTATCTATTTTAAACCCAAAACAATTAAGCTTATTATTATAAGTTGTTATTCTACTATATTTTATCAATTAAAAATATCTAAGAATTAGCAAAAATTATAAGAAAAATCATAAAACATAGGAAAATTAGAAAAAACATAAAACATTTTATTTTGTAATGTTTGAGTATACATAGCTATATTTTAATATAAAACCTATATCTACTATATATACTTATATACTTATTATAATTAATCTTATTAATTATAAATACCTACTTATATATTTAAAACCTTTTTAAAAAAATAAAAAGGACTGCACTTGAATATATTTCTTGAATTTTCTATAACTATTACATATCTATATCTCATGTAGTAATTATAAAGATACATTTTAATATATATATATATATATATATATTATCCTTAAAAAGAAGATGACACTAAAATTTGCAAAATTAAAAGAAATAAAAATAAAGAAAGAAAAATATAAAAATCCATAAAAATTGGGAAAACACCTAAGTAGGTTACTCACTTATCCCTACTCTCTTTTGCTTTATGTGGCTCGCTCTACATACTTGTCACTATACACATATTTTGTAGAGTTAAAATAAAATAAATAAAATATGACGCATTTTACTGTGATTGCTTTAATTATTTTATGTGGATTGATTGTTGTTTGAATCAATGGTTCGTGTTTGGTCTCCTCAATGAGGATGTTCTCGCCTTGTGTAGAATACCAGACTAGTGCAAAACCCATGTTCGACAGAAAATCATATTGCATGTACAGTGATGGAGACAAGGTACTTCTTCTTACTTAACATGCAACATTGATTCTCGTTTGCATTATGTTGTTCCTCACCTTTGTTGGACTCTACTTCTAAATAAAGGAAGTCAGAGCCTTGATAATTTTGATTGAGAAGAACCAAAAAAGAGATAATCAACAGCTACAATAAGTTTCTTTCCCTTGCAACCTTGACCTTAGATCTAAAATATGATTGGATAACTAATCACATCCTTCAAGTTATGACCCCATTTTGGACTTCACATTGTATGTACATGTGGTTGTATATTTGTACTCATACGATATCCATAAGACATAGCCTATATCGCAGGTTGTATATTTATGATGCGTCTATCAGTAGTTTCCTTGGACAATGTATAAGTTGAGGATTGTCCATCGACCAAGACCAGAATCGAATGTTGTATCTTGACTACCTACCTTCTTTGCCTATCCTGCATGAGGAAGCAAAAGCCTAGACTTCTAGACCCCTGTAAGCAGTTCTTCTCGCAAGTTCTTCCCTTCTGAATCATAGAGATTCTTATCGGAAAAAGGCTACCCACATGATGAGAGGCAGCACAGGTACTTGTTGACAGAGGCCCATAGTATCGGCAGGTATGACAGTGGTTTCATAGTGAGTATCTGCCGGGAAAATGCCCACCCCTAAGCCATTACATAGTCCCTTTTAGGCATTGGCAAAGGTTCCATAGTGCAAAGTTTGAGTGATGATTTTTTTATTTGTGTTTTTTTGTTCTTTTGTAACGGATGAATCTCCATCTCATCACCTTTATTCTACCATTTTGGCCTTAAAAACCTAGCTAATGCATGTAAATAGCATCAATTTATACAAAATAACATTCATTATTTATTGCAATTATTGTGTAAATAATAGTATTTTTAATGTCAAAATTATAGAATAAAGAAAAGGAATAAAAATAAAATGCCAAGAATTGAGTTGATCGACAAGGAATAAAGCAGGGGGGGATAAGGACCAAAAATGGAATAAAAATCCAATTCTTTTATTCATTATTTATGCATTTTTGACACATGTTTTATTCTTTATTATTTATTCATCAAATAAAGAAATTTTGTACATGAAATTGTAGATAATAATGTAAATAAAAAAATTAAGTTTGTACAAAAATAATACACATTGTTCATTTCATACACGGAATAAAAAGCCAAAAACCCAACTTCATAGACCTATATATTTCAAATAAAACTCAAAACATACTAAAATCACCTAGATTTGTATATAACTTTTCATAAGCTATTTCATGGTGGTGGTTTTATATTTTTTGGACTTACTGTGTGAAAGTTAGGTTTTTGACCCCCACTGTACATTATATCGATTAAGATATTCATTTTATTCATTCTTTATTATTTTTACACATTTATATTTTTGTAATCTTGCAAATATTATTTATAACAAATGTACATATTAAAACAGGAATAAAACCAAAAAGAAATAAAATAAGTCTATAAAAACATAGACAAAATACCTATGTTATACATGTATATAAATAGGTGGATCATATTATTTTATTCTTTATTATTTCATATTTTTATAATATTATAAATATTATATATATTCTATTAAAAATACAAACCAAAATAAAACCCATTAAAGCACATTAAAATAAAAAGATGGATATAAAATATAGGTAAAATACCTATATACCTGTAAGATACACATATCTATTTATTTAAGTGTACAAATAACATCATAAAAATATAATAAAATATGTTTATACTCATAAAATAAGTTGTAAATATGTAAAATAAAATAATAAAACAATAAAATAAAATATATAAAATAAAAATAAAAATGTACAAAACATAGATGAATATACCTATAAATACACTAATAAAAATTAATTACTAATAAAATACACAAAAAATAAATAAAAAGCATATTAAAATACTACACTAAATAATAGACATTTTTAATTTTATAATAAAAATTATTAAAATCATCTACTATTTTTAAATCATTATTTTTGATTTAATAAGCCTGCTTTGTCGTGTAGTGTGCTGACCTGGACCAATAGCCGCCTCCCAATTGTTGACCTAGGTCAACTACTCTATCCCCAGCCGCCCTACGTGTCAGACGTCAATCACCCGGTCTTATTCGAATTTCCTCTTCTAATCCATTGATCTTCTCTTCTCGGTTCCTTCACAAAAGACCTCCTGCAATCCATCCTCAATCACACTGTCTCCTTTTCATGGTCAAACGCTCCTCGATTTGAGCAGAAACCCTAACTTAATAAGCCCTTGTCATGCTTGTCTGTAAATAATCCTATCCTCCTTCCTTTCGAGTTTGATTCCCCTTCGAGCTTCGCTGAGCATTCTTGTATGTGAGTCGAGGTCCAGGGGACAGCTGTGAGCCCCCTCGCACCTGGAGAAGGTGTGGCTAGGACAAGGCGACAATCCACGGTGGTTCTCCGACCACCCTGCTCCCTGCGCTCGAGCAGGTATAAGAGCTGTGTTCTTATCCTTTATTTTAGTTACATTTAGTCTTACTTAAATTTCCAGTTCCTAGATTAATCTCTAGTTAGTTAGATTAGCTTAATCATCCCTCCACGCACTTCACCGAAGTTGAGCTCCGACGAGCTCCTCCGTGCACCATCATCGCCTCTCCGCCGTTTCCTCTGTTTCCACTTCTTTTTGTGGTCACCTTCTGATCACGTCGCACATCTCCATTCCCTCGGATCCCTAGTGGATCTGGAGATTCGCTCTCCAAGCTCTGTCGTACACTGAAGAGCGCCACCGCTCCACCTCTCGCCCCATTCCACGCCTAACCGGGTCGAGGCACTTTGCCTTTGACCCGTGAGTTTGTTTTTCCTAAGAGCTAAAGAAGCACCTGGAGGCAAAATCGCACTCGCCGGAGGTACCTGGAGCACCTCCCCTTCCCCAACCTCATGAGAGTGCTCCGGTGACCCTCCGCCCATCTTGATACCTCCAACCAATAGAGGACCTCTCCAAGCATCCATCTGTCCCCTTGGAGCAGCAAAGCCCACCAAAGGAGGGAGATTTCGTCGGAGGAAGTTCATCTAAGCAAACCTTCCTCCCTATTCTTCGTCTTCACCTCTCCATCGTTGCATCAAGAATGGTGGGACTGTTGGATGAAGCCAAGCCACCACCGTCAGATCAACCTCGCTGATCTAATCAAGGGCGTCCAAGGGCGAAGCAACACTATCCGTTGGATGCGTGCCACGCGGATAAGTGAGATAGCCAACATCGCCGTATCGCGCAATAAAGAGGTAAATTTCATATTCACCCCCCCCGTATTTTTGTAATTAATATTTAGCCCTATGGACATTTTACAAATAGACCTCTCTATTTTTGTATATTACATTTGGGTCCAGTCTACGTCACCTCACGTGCCATCCCACATGAGGTGGAGAAATTGCAGGGACACCCTGGTAAGTTTTTGTATTTATATTTAGTATAATAAATTATGGATAATGTTGTATATTTTTATGAAATTTGCTAGAAGGCCCCTGAATGTTCTGATATTTACACTATGGTCCTTCCCAGGCTCACTCACGTGCAGTCCCACGTGATGGGTATTTTGCATATATAACCCTGGCACTTTTGTATTTATAAAAAAGTTTAATAAAATGGATTTCATGATATTTTTGGCAAAATTACATTAGAGACCCTATAGTTTCTATAAATTACGATTAGGTCCACGCTAGTGTGTCTCATGTGTGCGAACACGTGAGTTGCGATTTTGCGGGCAGACCCTTGGGTCTCTATGCATTTCTGATTGATCTTGTAATTTTTAAATTATGTTATATATTTTTGGGAAAATTACACTTTGTCCACTATATTAGGGGTGGGTATTTGACTGGTTTGGGTGGGTTTGGGTTATCCGGTTTCGGTTGAATTCGATTTGGGTTGCAAAAATTAAACCCAACAACCATCCAAATTAGATCGGGTTGAGATGTTTGGGTGATCGGTTTGGACCAATTGGGTTGGGTGAAAACCAAATCACCCATTTGAAAAATCTTGTTATTGAAGGTCAAGTAATGATGGGCCATTGATATATGAAAAAGATGTCAAAATAAGCGTGTAGTAAGATCAATAGATAAGAAGAAGATTGGATGAATATGTTTAACATGGATGAAGACGGTTGGGATATGTTCAAGTTGATATGGAGTTGTTCAGTTAAAATTATAGGAATTTCACGAATAGTTTATGTCACCTGAAGTCGATAGGGATTGGAGCATAGTTGTGCAGTAATAAGGCATGCTCTTAGTTGTTTATAATATGTAACGAAAATATTAAGGATGATAGAGAAAAAATATATTGAGTACAACACATAATAACAATTGAAATAATGTTTAATGAGGCAATGTTGTTAAAAAGTTGATAACTTGGATTGGAGAATTCGAGTTGTACATTAGAAATATATATGAGTTTAGAATTACTGATATTATATATTAAGTACATATCGGTTGGGTTGGACGGGATTAAACCTTTTGTCATTCAAAGAAATAGTTTGGGTTATTTGGGTGGGTTGGGTGGAAGACATTAGACCCACCAACCGAACAATACCCATTAAAAGATTATGGTTTGAGTCCAACCCGAACCAAAACCCGAATGACCCAAATCATTCTAACCTATTTTCAACGATTTGGTTGGGTTATATGGGTGTACCCATATAGTGCCCACCCCTACCCTAGATTTCTTGCTATTTACACTTGTACCCTTGCTAGTAGCGTAGTTTATATTTGTTGTCTTTATTTATTTCATGCATCTATCAAACTCAAAAAATCCCCAAAAATAGGCATCGCTTCCTACTGCATTGTACTTTCACGCACATATTTTTATTTTGCTTTTGAAGCATTTTATTATTTATAAAAAATAGAAAACATGCATTTTTGTCCATGCTTGCAAAAGAAAATACATAAAAATTTTAATTATTTTTGAAAATTTACCAAAAAAATATTTTGTGTATTTTTGTATGTTTGATCTCTAGAACAAAAATCACTAAAAAAATAAAAGAAAACTTAAAAATAGAAAAACTCTAAAAAACTTCATAAAAATTTATAAAATCCATAAAAAATTGTGTTTTCTGGTTCGATGTTTTATTATATTTATTTTAAAATAATTTAGAGAATTTTCGACCATATTTTGTATTTATATCTCCAATTTTATTCCGCGTATTTATTTTAAACACTATTTCGGGTATTTTTGACTTTAAAATATATAAAAATACAAAAATCTTTAAAAAACACAAAAGTAGTAAAAAATTATATAAAACCCAAAAGGATTTTGTTTCCTATATTTTGATGATTTTTACCTATATATATACTGTCTCTCTTACCTATAATGTATATATACTCTATATAGCTTTATATATTTTAAAATAAAAAGAAAATATAAAAATACAAAATATAAAAATACAAAATCAGAATATTAAAAATAAAAATATAAAAATAAAAAATAAAAAATAAATTAAAAAAATATAAAATTGAAAACCCACAAAAATAATAAATGTATATACGTGATGAATAAATTGGTTATTCATAAATAACCTTAGGCTACATGTTTTGCTCTCTGTGGTTCGATCTCTACATGCTTATTCACTATGCATTTGAAGGTAGAGAAAATAATTTTTAACCTCACTTGTGCTATGCATTGCTTTTATTTATATTGTTGGTTGATTGGTGACTAACTCGGGTTTTGTGAGCGGTCGCTTTAGCGACACAGTGGTTCCGCCTTGTGTAGACTACTTTAGACCCTCACTAAAATCCATGTTATCGGATGGCACCGTTGCCGGGGAGCAATGAGCGTAGCCTAATTGTATAAGTCATTTTTGTATAGTCATTTATTTGATTGATTGTTTGTTGTAATTATTCATTGATGCATTCTTTCAATTAAAGCTTTATTAATTGTTGTAAATACTTGTTGACTTGTTGAGATAAGTTGGTTATATATGCTAATGCAATCCTTTTGCAACTTTGATGCGAGGGCCCGCCACGCGAGGACGGTTTTCTAGAAAGCCGATGCAGCCAAGCTTGGAGGAGGCTGGTCTTCTCTTTGTGACTAGCTGGAGAGGGTTCAAGGAAGCAAAGAGAAGAAATTAGCTGAAAAAATTCATTTATGTAATTTTTGGTGATAGAGAGACAATTTTGGCATGTAAAATAACTTGGACTCTACTTTTCACAACGAGGTCCAGTGCCCAGGTGTCTGTTCACCTAAGGGCCTCGTCGTAGTTTTTCACGTTTTCTCTCCTTTTCTTTTGTTTTCCACTGTTTTGAGCTTTTTGCCTTATTTTACTTTGTTTTGTGTGCATGGAGCCCCTAGACTTAGGTTCTTTCACTCGGTATCTAGGTCCACACCTTAATAAGACAGTCTCTTACATATGGATATAGTCAAATTAATAAATGTTAGTTGTTTGAATTCAAACCTGCATGCTGTGAGAGACATCATACAACACTAGTAGGACCCGTTGTGGCGGGCACCGAGATGTCTCCAAGATCGGACTCTAGGGTTGTTCTTTAAATAGATAACATATGGTTCTTCACGATTAATAACAGCTACTGTTTAGGGTGATTTTGTCGATTGCATACCACCATGTAGATAGGTTTAAAAATTTTGTTTTGAATACCGCATGGAAAGAGCTGGGAAGCATTGTAAGTCCTCTAACTTAACATGCATCATTAGATTCGATGGTGAGATCTCCATCATTGAATCGACTTACACGACTTTTTCGCTATCTCCTTCTAATTTTAGGCACCTAGACTTAAACGAAAATCTACAAAAATACGTTACGCACTTGTATGAAAACAGATCCAAAAAAAATGAAAACCCAAAATTAAAACAAGGGGACTCCTAAATAAACTTTGACCTTAATTACAATTCGTAATGGACTATCATTGTTTTGGGTTCATAAAGCCCTCATTGTTTTCAAGTACCTTAGGAGGGGACCAAAACCCCTCCCATGAGTGAGGCATGACTCGCTAAGGATTAGAACCTAAATTCCAGTCTGTAACTGCCTTGTGTATCTCCGAGATTTTCGAAGTATTGGCGCTTCTATCGTACGAGACCGAATAAGGCCTTGTCAGCGATGATAGTTCCCACCTTGTGTGGAACACTGATATGGTCTGAAGTACTGAGCTTAGGCCACGCCTTCACAGGGGTGTATGTCTCATCGGTTTACGTCCGAGTAGGTTCTTGCATGCTCACAGGTAATTCCATTCCAAGCAAGAACTGAAGTATTGGTTTCGCCTATTGGCTTCCTCTCTCTATTTCTTTGACCGAGTAGGATTCCAGGAACGGTTACAAGGACCTCAAAAAGCGCAGACTACATGTTACAAAGGAGGAGGACAAGTACGGGATACTCTTCTGGTAGTACTCTCTCTTCTATATGGTTAGCATGCTAAGGACTTGTTAAAAGATATGACTGAAATAACAACTCTAAAACTGAAAAGATAATAAGTAGCTGAACCCTTACAGCTTCACATGACGTGAGTTGGTGAACCCAAATTTGTATTGTGTTTGTATGGATCTACACTAAGATTTAAAGATCAAGTCCTGCGCACTTGCACAAATTTTGTCATGTGTTTCTCCCTTTGACCCATGCTCAGTTTGAGCCTTTCTACTGTTTTGCACTCCATTTTATTCCTCGTTGACCACTGTATCTTTCTTCCTCTATCGATCTCCCTCTTGCTTCACAAAGTCGATCCATGGATGGTTTAGTCAGGACCCCACCGACCCCTACATCGATTCCATGGACTCGGCCTCGTTAATAATTCGAGGCAATTACCGAGAACCAGATCCGGACTTTGCGAATCGATCTCCATATTTCTCATCTTCTACCCTTCCTTTTGACCACCCAATAAACTGGGAACCCCTCTTGTCCCACTCTCGCCATTGTGAATGAAAATCAATTACAATCTATATCCTTTTTCATTCACAACACTCCGGGATTGTTCCAGACTCATCTTGGCAGTTGGGAATCGATTTCAAGTGGTATGATTAGGATTCTCTCGTCTTGCAGATAAAAGCCAAACCAATCATGGATTCCAATCCTGAATTCATCTTCTCATATTCAGACCCTGAGATGGCTCCTCAAGGAAAGGGTAAGGGTCAACAGCCTCCCAGCCAGAGCAACGTCAGATTCCTGATTAGTATAAGGTGAATGCACAGTTGTTGGCATCTATCCAAGCCATCCAACAACAGCTGACAGAGCAAGCCCTAACATTCCAGGATATGTTGAAGGATGTTATGAACAAGCAAGCGGGAGGAAGAGGACCAAGAGGTAGTGGACCCTGTGATGACAATCTAGACGAGGAAGAGCCTGAACAAGGGAGGCCCCAACCCACATTGAAATAAACATACAATCCTGGAGACAACCAGATGACCGATGGATCCTCATACCACCGGTGCATACCCACTTTGATCTGAAGCCTCAGTTCCTTTCTCTCCTCCCTTCTTTCCACAAGAATACCAATGAGAAACCTTACATTCATCTGCAGCAATTTCACGCATCTGTCGTACTACCCACTATCCCAATGCCCCCTTGGATGTTGTAAAAATGATGGCGTTCCCCTTTAATTCGCAAGACAAAGCCCTCTACTGGATTAACCATTTAGGAAAGGTAGTGACGACTTGGGAGGAGCTGAAATCTACCTTCCAACACAAATTCTACCCTCTCGGTCAGCTCAACCAGATGTGAGCCAGAATTAGTAATTTCTCTCAAGGAGCCCACGAATCCATTCATGAAGCATGGGAGAGATTCATAGATCTAAAAGAGAAATGCCCCCATCATGAAATTCCAAGGACCAACCTATTCCAACACTTCTTCCGGGGCCTGAATGTAGAAAGCCAAAGGCTCGTCGATGCAGCCTATAGGGGATCACACTTCAACAAGGATGAAGATGTAGTCTGGCAGATTTTTGAAGAAATGGCTGAAGGAGAGGCCACTCTCTCTTCATCCAAGGCGTACTAGAAGAAGCCCCCGATCCTCCATAGGCAAGTCCATATGGCAACATCTCGTGAGGCGGAGAGAGATGAGAGCTCCAACCTTTGCATCATCGAGGGTCATCTCTCGAAGGTTGGTATCATTAAAAGTGATCACAGGACCTTGAAAAACTTACTGTGATCGAGAAGAGGATGCAAAATCTCAACAAGCTGGACCAAATCACCAAGTAGTTGGAACTGCTGATGGGCACCATCAGTTCTGTCCAGTCGGCAACACCATCTCTAGATGCTTCAACTGAGAAGAAGGACAATCCATCACCGCAACATCAGCCTCAACCGAGCCAGTAGCCACCGACAGTCAAACACATATATTACGTGTAGGCACCCGATCAGGGCCAACCACATCAAATGATTGTTTACCAGCCAGACTTTCTTCCATCATCCGATCCAGCCTTTCCACTGCCACCCTTGATCCAAGAAGTCAGTGGTGTTTGGACCAATGATGCATCGCTGGTCCGTCCTACCAGACACCCTTAGGTTCAGCAACAATCCAACATGCAGTACAACCAACCACAGGGTGATCGATTTGATCAGTCCTTGCAGCCTCCGCTGTAGTATCACTAGCCTCCCCAGTATGCCAACCAATGGAGGCAGAATCAACACTACCAGCAACTGCAGTATCCTCCTCCCTCCTACCATCAGTATCAACTTCCTCCACCACCACAACACCACCAATAGTCATCGCCTCAATTCTCGATCACTCAGCAGCAACATGGCCCACATGCTGATCTGACCGAGGTGAATCTTGTAAACCCAACCCTCGATTGCTTGGCCCAGCTTGTCAAAGGGCTATCGGATACGACAAGGAAGTTATATGACTCGACCTCCACAAAAACCATCATTCTGACACGGGTCAAAGCCAAACCCAACAGCTTCAAGAAAAAGGAGCAGGTAGAATATGATGTCCCATCTATGCCTGTAGAATTAGATGATTGTACTATTGTTTTTATCTAATGTTGTCACTCTTAGGAGCGGTAGGGCCTTGCCTCCGCTTGTCATCAATAAGGGGAAGATTAAATTTTCAGGTGAATCGTCATCTTCTGCATCAATCGTGCCTGCTACAAGGGCGGGTGAGGAAGAAGAATGAGGAGGAGACACTCCAGCTGACACTCATAACCATCACCAAAAAGAATGAAAAAATTAGAAAAAGCAAAAAGAACAAAAAGAAGATCGTTACCGAAGTGAAGCCGTGCCATCCATGGAGGAGCCACCAGCATCAGCTAATCCTATGCCAGCCGACGGAGCGGTGGCCCTACTTTTTTCCCGTCCACTAGCACTAGCATCTTAGCTTTCAGATTGTACTCCTTTTTGTGACCCGGATGTACAACACATTGTGGACAAGGATTTTGTTGTAAATAAGAACTCTGTTTCTGATTCCAGCAATGTACATATTCCTTTTCCTGATGCAATGGAAAAATATAAAAAAATGCAAAAATAAAAAGTGCATTATCTGATCTTAAAGTTGTGAAAATTATTAATAACTTGACTGTTGAGATTCCTTTTATGAAGGCCATGGAGTACATGCCAACTGTGAAGAAAGGTTTGAAGGAGGCATGTACAAGCAAGCATCACCCAACATGAAAGAACAGACGTCGATAGTTGAGAAACACGTTCTCACCATGGTCATTGTATTAGCCATCAACAACCTCCCACAGAAGAAGCATGAAAAAGGAGCACCTCTTATCAGTTGCGAGATTTTTGATCAAGTCTTCGAGCGCACTCTACTTAACAGCAGTTCTTCCATTAACCTTCTTCCCTCGTTACTATTACAAGAATTCGGGCTACGTCCTCTCAAGCAAACACTTATGATCCTTTAGTTTGCTGACCCATCCATTAAAAGACCTAGAGGTCTTCTGGAAGACATTATAGTAAAGGTGCGGGAAATGCAGTTCCCAGCTAACTTTGTAGTCCTTAATATGGACTCTCCCGTACTCTTATTCCAGACTCCTATCATCCTTGGCTGGCCATTCCTGCGCACATCAGAAGCGGTAGTTGACTATGGGTCTGGAAAAATTACCTTCAGCTCGGGCAACAAAAGAATCACCATAGACACGATCAGCGAGCCCAAGATTGTGACTGATGAGGGACATGCAACACCGTTGATAGTAGACCGTGACTTCATTGTAGAAATCGGAGACATACCGCTTTCTTTGAACGATCCATGGACACAGGAAATCCTCTCCCTAGAGGAGGACCTGGAAAGCACAGTCGACACAAGCTCCGATGACATTTGGGAGACAAAATCAAATGTGTTGATGCATCTTTTTGACTCCAAGGATTCACTCCAGTCTAAACATGATGAGCTTGGTGCAGAACCATTCGGAAATTATCAGAATCTCAATAGAGCACTGAGGTAAGGAATTATGCAAAAGTCTAGGCAATGCATCCTCCAACCAGCACTGCTTCAGAAAGTGGCCGATCAACTGGTCAGATCAGAACCAGAACTCAAGCCACTTTCAGCAGGACTGAAGTATGCTTTCCTTGCAGGTGCATAAAACATGTCTGTGGTCATCATCAACAATAGGCTAATCCTGGAGCAAGAATCTCGACTTCTCGAGGTTTTAGAGAAAAACCGCAAGGCACTTGGTTGGCATGTATCATATATCCGCGGGATAAATCCTACTTATGTTCACACCACATTTACTTGGAAGAAGATGCCAAGCCATCCCGTGAATTTCAAAGAAGACTGAATCCAAATCACAGGGACGTCATCATGAATAAAATCATGAAACGGTGTGACATAGAATTCATTTATCCCATCTCCAATTCAAAATGGGCGAGTCCCTTTCACGTAGTTCCAAAGAAGTCTAGGCTTATTTTGATTACAAATGATAGAGGAGAGGAGATATCTACTCGAGTACCGACATCCTGTCGTGTATGTGTTGACTACCATTGTCTTAATGCATCAATAAAGAAGGACCACTTCCCCTTGCCATTTATTGATCAAGTTTTGGATAAACTAGCCAGAAAGGAGTTCTTCTGCTTTCTGGATGGGTACTCCGAGTACAACCAAGTGGCAATCGCTCTTGAGGACCAAGAGAAGACTACCTTCACTTGCCCGTTCGGTACATATGCTTTCAGGAGAATGCCCTTTAGATTGTATAATGCACCAACGACATTTCAGAGATGCATGCTTGCAGTCTTCGTCGAGATGGTATACAGTTTTCTTGAGGTGTTTATGGATGACTTCTCCATCTATGGTGACAGTTTCGATTCTTGTCTTGAGCACCTGGATGGAGTACTTCAGAAATGTCGTGAAGTCAATCTAGTGTTGTCATAGGAAAAGAGCCACTTCATGGTTACACAAGGGATTGTGCTGGGTCATGTCGTTTCCAAACATGGCATGGAAGTCGACCCAGAAAAGGTGGATGTGATAGCCAATCTTGAGCCACCTCGGACAGTAAAGAATGTGAGCTCATTCTTGGGGCATGTGGGACTTTACAGAAAATTCATCTGAGATTTCAATCGCATTTCCCGGCCTCTTACTGAATTACTATGCAAGGAGACTGAGTTTAATGTTGATCAATGATGAGTCCGATGTCACGGCTTTAAGAAGTTGTTTTTATCTTTGTTCGTGCTTAAAAATAATGGTTTGTCGTTTGTTGTAGGCAGCGATCGGAATCGGTCAAGAAATATCCACAAAAATTATTTGTCAAAATTAATCAAGTGGTTTTATGTTGATTTTACTTAGGCAAGTCCCAAGGTCGATCACAAGGAGGCAAAGGAACAACCTAGAGTTGTGTCTATCAAGATTCGTGCGCAGTTTTCGAAGCGGTATTTTTTTGTAATTTTTAATGCAATAAAGGATGCAAAATGCAATTTTTGGCCTATTTTAGGGACTAAAATGTCAAGTATGTCCAAACGATGTCCAAAAAATATGAAACTTGGCCACAATGTAAATTATGATGAAATGAATGCACTGTATTTTTTTTTGGAATTTTTGGATGCAATATAATTTTTTATGAATCTTTAAATGCAAATAGAACGATTTTCAATATTTAATTATAATAAATACTAAACCTACTTATCTTCAAAGAATAAAATTATCTAAGATTTATCACTAGGTAGTGGATCCTAGAAAAATCCTAAACCTCGAAAATGCGAGATCTAATACTTATTAAAAATCTAATACTGAAATATGCAAAATGATTTTTACAGGGCAAACAATGCATGAAAATGAAATTCCTTTTGGGCACAATGTCAAGCACAATTAACTCTACAATATTTGATTTTTCATGGATTTTTACAGCAATGGTTAATCAACTACAAAATTTAGAGCACAAACTAAGCAAAATATGAAAATTTCCATAGAATAATTAATTATTAATTATCCACTAATCACAAAAATGTTCACAATATGTTGGACTGTAGATAATTAAGCAACAAACATCACGCTATTTTTGGATAAATAAAATATGCAATGTAATGAGCCAGAAAACACATGGGAACACAAGGGTACAGATGCAATAAATAAAATAAATAGAATGCAAAGGAGGACTTATATGAAATTACCTAAACCAGTAGGGGTCCCTCTGCAAATTCACCAGAGGAGGGCACGTGCGTGGCACGTGCCCTCTGGGGGCGGACTGAAATGTAAAAATGGAGAATCTCGGGGGGTTAACCGTAAATAACCCAACGGGTCACATGCTACGCACGTGACCCCTGGATGACGTGTGGCTAACGTCCCCCCAGACGCACGTGCCTCGCACGTGTGCGAGGGGTCTCGGGCCTGAGCGCCCGGCTGCTCGAGCAAGGCGGTGGAGGCCTGATGACACGCCCGACAACTCGGGTTAAGTATGGAATAAACAGTGGTCGTTGTGACCCAAATCACCAAGCGCGGTCAATCGGAAAAATTTGTATTTTAAACCACTTCAGAAGATATAAATCAATGAAAACAAATGTAAGCGGTTTTTCGCTATTCTTTTTACCTGGTATAGCGACCAGGGTCGAACACAATGAGCACGATTTAAAAACTCTATAGTCAGATTTACAAAAGTAAAATTTTTGGTGGTTTTTCAATTTTTATTTTTTTTATTTTTCGAATAAGCACAAATGAAGAAAAGTGATAAAGAAAAGCACACGCACTATTTTTGCATTTTTCACAATTTTCTGTAATTTTTTTAAGCTTTTTCGTATTTTGTAATTTTTTTTGAAATTTTATAAATGAAAAATGGACAAAAATTGGACAGAAAATAAAACACACTCAAAAGTACCTACAGGAATTTTTGTGGAAATTTTTTAGACTAATTTTCGAATTTTTATGAATTTTTAAAATGTAGGAAAGCAAAAAGACACAAAATCACTATTTTTGATTTTTTTTAAAAATGTCAAATGACAATAAAATTTGATGAAAAATTTATACAATAGCAATCACTATTCCAGGAGCACACACAAATTTCTCGGAATTTTTAGAAACATAAAAACATATATTCCATTAAAAAAGATCAAGCAAATTAAAGTCTGAAAAAGCAGGGACCTATTTGCAAATATACAAAGTTTCTGTACCATAGAATAACAAGAAGTTCATGCAGAGTGAAAAATGAAATTTACCCCATAAGGAACATCTCTTGCACATGCTTCTTCGGAGAGAGGGATCTTTTTCCAATTGTTGAAAGTTTTGAGGCTGTTGATATAATATTTCCTTTTTTTATTCAAAACCAAAAACCCCCCACTAGGGTTCCTTCGTTTCCAACCGAGATGAGAAAAGGCCAAAGCAACAAAAGAGCAACAGCCGCCGCCCCTCTCCAGATCTAGGGCTGCGCGCAGGGGGCGGCCGCGGGGAGGCGTTCAACGGAGGACGGCGGGGCGCCGCGGCTGGGCGCGGGGCGACGCAACGGGAGGTACGGCAGGCTGATGGAGGCGGGTGCGCGCGGGCGCGCAGCCGCGTGGAGCACGGGGCTGAGGCCGGAGGCGGCTGCTGCGCCACGTTGGAGGGCGGCGGGTGGCTGATGCGCGCACAGGTGCGGCGGTGTTCGCGCGCACCGCGCGACGGAAGGGGGAAGCCTGTAGGAGGCGCGGACGAGCTCGCGGGGGAGGATCGGCGGACGGGCGTCGGAGGGCTGGGGGTTCTGCGAGGATATGGCGCTGAGGAGGGCCGGCTGGTCCCGCCACACGCGCGCGAGGGGCGCAGGAGGAGGGCCGCCTGGTGATGCGGGCGGTCTGGCTTCGTGGAGGGGGCGCGGGGTGACGACCCGCGCCTGTGCTGCTTTTTTTTTGTTTTTTTTTAATTTTGTTATATGTAATCAGAAATGATAAAAGAAAGTATATTTTTTTTCTAATAATTTTTCTTCTAACAGCAGATGGAGAAAAGGTTTTTTTTTATTATTATTTTTTTATATATTTTTCTTTTATATTTTCCTGCAAAACAAAACGTTAGTACAAAAGCAAGTTTTTTTTAACCTGCAAAACAAATGTTAGAGAAGAATGAAAAACGACTATGTTTTTTTTTGTTTTTTTTATTTTCCTTTATTCCTGCAAAACAGAGGTTAGAGACATAAAAAAAAGGTAATTTTTTGTGTATCTTTCCTGCAAAAATATTTGTGAGACAAACAGGAAAAATATTTTATATTTTGTTTTATTTATATACAAAAAATGATGTTTGAATGGGCGGATCTCGATGATGCGGGAGAAGGATCCGAGACTCCGACCACCGTGCGTGGCCGGAGGTGGAAGGTTGCGCGAGGTAGAAAAAGAAATGCGATGGTCCAGATGTGAGATGAAAAATCGGTGTCGGAGGCGGAAAATATGTGGTGGAAATTTTTGAGATTTTTAATCTAAAAATTACTCCCTACTCCTACGCTAAGATTTAAATCTACGATTACTTATGGAAAAAGACAAAGAATAAAATGGATCTCACCTCGGGGATCGGACAAGCCATGATGGCCTCGACGAAGCTCAAGCCGATGTCACCGACTGGATCGGAGGTTAGGACCCTCTTCAACAAGAAACCTCTCGGAAACCGGGCTCCTCTCCGCCAAAGATCGATCAAGTGTGAATGAGGGAGGAGGAGCCCATTAAAAAGAGAAGAAAAACAAAAATGGAAGATATTCACAAATGAGGAAAGTGTTTATTGGTTAATTAAATAAAATAAATAAATAATTAAAAACGAATTTCGTAATTAATTAAAATAAATAAATTAAATAATTTCCAAAAATCAATTAGCCACCTTAATGGTGGCTATTTAAGGCACAAAATCAAATCTTTACATAAAAGGTAAGTTATCAAATCAAATAAAGAATTAAATAATTAAATATAAATACAAAATTCGTAATTAAATTAAATTAATTAATTAAAGTTAGATATTTTATTTTTTTGGTGTCTTTTTTTTATTTAAGGAAGTCAGTTGTATACATATATTATATACATATAATATAATGTACATAGGTGCAAATAAGGAAATAATTTTTATAAAAGATTTTTTTAATTTTTATTGTTTTTAATTTTTGTTTAATGAAAACAATATTTACAATATATATTATGTATAAAAATAAATATAAATAAATATGTTCATCAAATATATTGGAAAACTGCACAAAACACCCCAGAAAACCGACTTTTTAACCGTAACTCCAAAAATAATGAAACCACAGCCATTTGAAAGATAATTTAATTTATAGTATGATGGAAGTAAGTTTGGTTCAATTTGAGCTTGTGTGGAGCCGGAATTGATGTTTCAATTATCACTTTGTGGCTTTTTCTGGGTGTAATTATTTGCAATATATACAATATTTTATTTTACAAATATTTTTATTATTTACAACACAATTTTATTTACAACTTTTATTTACAAAAATAATTAGTTTGAGGTCAAATTATGTACAAATAAAATAATGTAAGTTTTGTACAAATATACATGAAAAATATTTACAAGATATTTTTGATTTTTCTGACAAACGACCCTATCTCCCCCTACTTTATTCCTGGTCGATCAGGTCAAGTCTTGACCTTCTCTCGGGGTTTGGGTCAGTCTGTATTTATTGCATAACTACATCCTTTATTTTTCTTTTCTTTTTCTTTTCTTCTTTATTCTTTTATTTATGTACAAAAAGTGTTAAAAATGCAATTTTAACAAATGCATGCAAAATGGTAAAATTATGAAATTAATGGGTATTTACATGTGTTTGACTAAGAAAATGAAGCTAAAATAAAAGAATAAAGGCGATGAATCGTGGATTCATCAAGGCCCGGCCTCAGGTGGCTGTGTGGTGGACGTGCGGCGGAGGTCCAGCCGCTGGCTGTTGCGACGAGGCGGAGAAGTGACGTGTCTAAGAAGATGATCGGGGGCGGTTTTCGTTGGCAGAGTTGTAGGAGTTGCTGGAATGTCGATGAAGCTTGCGGCGGTGGTTCTGTCGGTGAAGAATGGTGGAAGAGAAGTCGGAGGAGAAGGACGATGAGGCGGAGTCAGCTATGTTGAAGACGGTGGCTCTACGGTTGGCCGGAGTAGGAGCAGAGGCGCAACGGAGTGACATGGTTGCAACGAGGACCTGAGGGTTCTCGGATCTCACCGGAGAAGAATGGGAAGGGGGTCGGGTTGTCACCACCGACCTCCTCCTTGAGTTGAGCGGACGTCGGATAGGCAGTCGAGGGGGAGTCGATGTCTTTAAATAGGAGAGAGAGGGGTCGACGTGAGATATGGGGGGCGGCTATTGGCCGTTACGACGAAGGTGGGGAAGCGGCTAGCAGCGGCGGAGATCTCTGGGAAGGAAGGGCGCTGGAGAAGATGATGGGTCGCGGGCCGTTCGATCGTCCGAGATCGAACGACCGTAAACGCGCCATGTGGCGAGGGGTGAGAAGGGGCTGAGCACGTGCGGAGCACGTGCCTGGGAGGCACGTGCGACGCATGTGTTGAGGCTTAATTTTTTTTATAAAAATGAATAAATAAAAAGCTCAAAAACCGCTGACACGTGGCGGCCCCAGGGGTTGCCACGTGTCATCACCAGAAAAATCAAAGAAAAAGAATTTGTAAAATCAAAAAGAAATAGTAAACGACCTCGGATCGAAAAAGTTCCTTCACAAAAAATTCTCATCTCGATAAGATCTACAACTTTCATGAAGACATTAAAGCCAAAATTGATCAAATGCACAAAGTGAAGTTTTGGGGTATCCCATATACATAAAATACCTAGATTTTTGGGTTTTGTATTTTTTTGTCATTTTTAAACCAGATAAAAAATCCGAAAAAATGTGATAAAAATCAGAGATAAATATTTACACATTAATCTATTTTTTGAATTTTTATTAATTAAGAACATATGTACAAAAAAATATAAGGTCAAAAACCGCTAAAATACACAATGTACAAAAGAGGCCCAAAACCCAACTTTCACATATGAGCTCTGATTCACTTGAACTTGGTCTTGTTTTGAAGGTAATTGAATGTACATTAGTTCAAAAGTGAGTAGGATTAGAATGAACACTAGATGGGGAAGATATGTGGCTTTTAGTCCGAAAATCCTGAAACTAGGGTTTGGGTTTTTGGTCCACTTATTTGGATTAGTGAATTTTTTTGTATTTTTCATTTATTCTTGTGAGTGATATGTACACATTGGAGGTGGTTTTGGGTTATGCGGTAGCATGAAGGAGTTAAAAATCATGGGAGTTAGGCTCTTTACAGGTCAATTTTGGCTGAGATTTTTGGCTTCTTATTTTGTGCATAAATTATGGCTAAAATGCAATTCTTATGAAAACATGAATGAATGCTAATTATGCAGAATAGATGCAGATATGTTGTTGATTTTGAGGGATTTGAGCTTAATAAATGAAATTTAGAGTAATGAATCCGAGATTCATCAATCAGCAGGTTCCCCTTTCATTCAATTAACTGAAGGATCTAATCATTCAAGCTCCAATCCTACAGATGACAGATTGGTCTCTCCCCTTTGAGATCACAACAAATGCGTCGAATATTGCAGTTGGGGCTGTTCTAGGATAGAGGAAAGATAAGGTGCCCTATGCCATTAATTATGCCAACAAAACATTACACGAAGCTCAAAGAAATTATATGGTGATAGAGAAAGAATTGCTGGTTGTGGTATTCGCCTCGGAGAAGTTCATATCTTATTTGCTTGGGGCGAAAGTTACCATCTTCACCGACCACTCTGCTATCTGATATTTACAACAGAAGAAAGATGCCAAACCTAGACTGATCAGATGGATCCTTCTCCTCCAAGAATTCGATTTGGAAATCAAGGATATGTCTAGAGTTCAGAATGTGGTAGCAGATCATCTCTCCAAAATTGAGCAGCAAGAGCCTCCGATGAGCAGTGGACCCATCATAGACACCTTTCCTGATGAATGGATTTTAGCCATGGGTTCACTCCCTTGGTATGCTGATATTGTTAACTACCTCGTCTCGAGGGTAGTACTACAGGATTATACGAAGATTCGAAAAGACAAATTCTTATCAACGATCCATTTCTACCAATGGGAGATCCTCTCTTATTCAGGGAAGGAGCAGATTGTATTTGTCACAAGTGTATCCCTTAGGAGGAGCATCATAGTGTCCTCGAGCATTGTCGCTCACTCGAATCTAGTGGGCACCACTATGGAGAGAGAACGATAGAAAAAGTTCTTCAGTGTGGCTTTTGGTGGTCCATACTATTTAAGGATGCAACAGCTTTCGCGAAACGATGCACTGACTGTCAAAGATTGAAAAGCATACTCACAACAAAAGATTCAATGCCCCTAAAGATCATTCAGATAACAGTTATATCGATGCCTAGGGCATCTATTTCATGGGACCTTTTCCAACAGTCAGGGATATGAGCACATCCTTCTCGCTGTTGATTATGTAGGTCGTTGGGTTGAAGCTATACCTGCTCGAGCCGTAGACAGCCGGATAGTGTGCCGTTTTCTAAGAGAGCATCTCGCGGTTCAAAATTTTGAAGATTCTGATATCAGATGGGGGTAGCCATCTTCATAAATAAAGAGATCAAGAAATTAACAATGGAATACGGCATCGAGCATCGAGTTGCATCTCCTTATCATCCCCAGACCAATGACATGGCAGGACTATCGAACAGAGAAATAAAGACAATCCTTCAGAAACTTATGAAGACAGGCTGAAAGAATTTGTCCAACTCTTGGACTCCGTTCTGTGAGCATACAAAACCGCTTACAAGTCTTCCTTGGGCATGCCACCCTATCATCTTGTATATGGGAAACCATGTCATCTACCCGTGGAATTAATTCACAAATCCTTGTGGGCAATCAATATGTGCAATTTGGACTTACAGAGTAGTGGTCAAAAAAGAAAAGATGATTTGAACAGACTCCTGGAATTATGAAACTATGCATACGATAACACATTAATGTACAATGAGAAGGTGAAATGCTGGCATGACCGACACATCAGACGAAAGACCTTCGAAGTTGGGCAGAAAGTGTGGTTATTTGATGCAAAGTTAAAGATCTTCCCGGGCAAACTAAAAAGCAAATGGATAGGGCCATTTCAAGTTCGAGAAGTACGTGATAATGGAAGTATTGCAATATCATATTTGTCTCCTGATGCACAACCATTCATCGTCAACGATCAACTACTAAAGCCCTACCTTGAGCATGATACTTTCTTAGCCATTGTCAACTCAATCCAAGTACTACGCTATGAAGATACATCCACAACACTAGCAACATCAAAAGATTCAAATAACGCACCTCAAAAACTTTTCCTCTAATCTCTTTTCATTTCTTCTTTTCTTCTTTCCAGTTCCCGCTTTCATCCTACACACACACACACATAATCAGGTGTATCCCCCCTTTCGGTCAGTTTTCTGTACTTAGAGGGGAGTGCACCCGATTACCTTCATTCTTTGATCCTCTCCATTATCTCCTCTTCTTGCCTATCTCTAGGGATCTCTCACCATAAGTATAGGGGGAGACAATCTGAGTACGATCTGTTGTTCTCATCCTCGATTATCCATGCCTCGTGTACAATCTACTATACTTAGAATTATTTGATCCTAAGTATAGGGGAGACGATCAACTTCCCGTTCATTTATCCATCTCCTTATTCCTTCATTCTTTAGACTTTTCTATACTCAAGCCGAGTTATGTATTCTCTTTTTCTCTTTGATCTACGAGGACATAGTTCGAGCTAAGTATGGGGGGTCGTATATACTATGTATATACTTTAAGCCGTAACCCGTACTTTTGTATTTTAAATAATACGTATGGCTAAAAATAAAGTTAAATTCATCACAATCGTCTAATAAAAAGATGTTTATATATCCTCAAACTCTTTTTGTACATTTTGATTAATAAATAAGGTAAAAATACTTTTGCAAAATGTTTGAAAAATAGTTTGAACATCTTTTTGAAAAATCTTTTGAAAACTGTTTGGAAAATATTTTGTAAAAAGTGTTCAACCTTTGTCAAAATATTTTTGTCTGCAAAAATTTATTTTCTTTGTGTGAAATAAAAATGTTTGAAAAATGATTTGCAAATGGTTGTAAAATGGTTATAAAAATACTTGAAAAATCTATATATACTATTTGAAAAACCTTTGCAAAATAATTTTCAAATACGTGCAAATGTTTGTAAAAATCGTTTGTGAAAATTATGTTGGACTACATTTTAAAAATTGTTGAAAAAATGATTTTCAAATAAGTTTGAGGAGTATACACACCATAATCAGAAATTCTTTATATAAGATACATCCCCATGTAAAGATATTTACCTAATTTCTTAGCCTAAACATCCTGATGTCAAAAATCACAAAAATATTTGCAAAACTCAAAATACCTAAAAAATATAGTTTGTATTTACACATGTATTAATAAATGGCATTTTTATTCCTCAAAATTTTGTTTACATATACTGATTAACAAATCAGGTTAAAAATATTTTTGCAAAATGATTTGAAAAATGGTGTGACCCATTTGGAAAACTTTTTGTGAAATGTTTTCAGCCTTTGTAAAGATATTTTGATTGACAAATTCTTTTCTTTGTGTGCAATAAAAGTTTTGAAAACCTATTCGCAAATAATTTTTGAAATGGTTGTAAAATATTTTGAAAATATGTATATATCGTTTGAAAATCTTTGCAAGATGGCTTTCAGATGTTTGTAAATATTTACAAAAATTATTTTTGAACTATAGTTTTCAAAATTGTTTCAAATGATTCTGAGGAATAAATGCACATTGAAATAGAAATAGGAATAAAAAGTGTATATAAAAGAAAATAGAATTTTTTATCAATTGAACGTATATACCCATAAAAAATAACTTGTTAAAACCTATCAATTTTTTTAGTACTCTTGAATATAAATAAAAAGGAGTATGCCCATATAAATAGCTGTAAATATTTCATACTTTGTGTGCCAAATTCTTTCTATTTGCCAAAATTCTTTTTATAAAAATTCTTTTATTTGCAAAAATATTTGAAAATTGCATCATTCTTTCTACATTGTACATAACATTTGCATAGCCTTCAAATTCTTTCGAATTGATCTTGATGATTGAACAAGTCCAAATAAAGCCGAAGATTGGAGCTTGGTTAGACCTTACTGCACCGAACTGCATTGGAACCTTATGGGAACTAGGTTTAAGGTACTTCAGGTCCATTGGGACTTAATTCTTTGGGATTCAGGGCTGGGTTCAAGTCACATCAACTAACTAATTAGAACTTTTAGAGACACACTCATGACTCTTGTCGGTCGTGACCTAACTTGGACACTTGCATCTTTCACTTGGCTCAACTCAGTTGGAGTGGTGAGGGGGTTGGATTTGTCAGTCTGAGACGCACATGGGTGGAAACATTCGTCCTCGTCTAGGGAGGGAAGTGTACCCCAACCTGGTCCAGATGCCATGAAGTTGAATGATAGGAGAGTGTGGGTTGCAATAATGCTTCAAAAGAGGGATAATCTTCTGGCTCAAGAGGAAAAAGTCCTTATGTAAATGCTGTTGTAAGTAGTATGTAAAAGAACTCCAAAAAAGTGGACAGACCTGAAAATAAAAAAATGCCTGCCAGAGTATATATATATGTGTGTGTTGTATAGAAAATAAGCAAGGTTGAGCATCGAAGTTATACCATGTGAGCCTGCAGCTGGATGACTTGACTACATTGGTCAGGCATCCAAAGATAGGTACTACAATGGATACCATACATTATTTTCTTCACCTCCTCCTCTTAAGTTGGATGCCACTTAAACTTAGAAGGGAATACCCCGCTCCTCGAGGACAGAGTGATAATTTGGAAATCATTCTTTATTCTTTTTGTACTTATTGCATAAGTGTTTGCTAGGGACTAGCAAAGGCAAGTATGGGGGGGTGATGAATCTCCATTTCTTAACCTTTATTCTATCATTTTGGCCTTAAAAACCCTAGCTATTACATGTAAATATCATCAATTTGTACAAAAAAGCATTCATCATTTATTGCAATTTTTGTGTAAATAATACCATGTTAATGCCAAAATTATAGAATAAAGAAAAGAAAAAGAATAAAATATCGAATATATTTTATGACCCTAAACCCCGATACCAAGTCAAGAATTGAGTTATAAGGAATAAAGTAAGGGGACATAAGGGCCAAAAATGGAATAAAAATCCAACTCTTTTATTCATTATTTATGCATTTTGACACCTATTTTATTCTTTATTATTTATTAATCAAATAAAGAAACTTTGTACATGAAGTTGTAGATAATAATGTAAATAAAAATACAAAATTGAGTTTGTACAAAAATAATACACAATGTTCATTTCATACACATAATAAAAAGCCAAAAACCCAACTTCACATACCCATATATTTCAAATAAAAACTCAAAACATATCAAAATCACACTCTACTTGTGCATAACTTTTCATAAGCTACTTAGTGGTGGTTGTTTTATATTTTTGGAGTTACTGTGTGAAAGTTAGGTTTTTGACCCCCATTGTACATTATACCGATTAAAATATTCATTTTATTCATTCTTTATTATTTTTACAAATTTATATTTTTCTAATCGTGTAAATATTATTTATAACAAATGTACATATTAAAACTGGAATAAAATCAAAAAGAAAAATGTAAAATAAAATAATTCTATAAAAACATAGAAAAAATACCTATGTTATACCTGTATATAAATAAGTAGATCATATTCTTTATTCTTTCATATTTTTATAATATTATAAATATTATATATATTCTATTAAAAATACAAATTAAAATAAGACCCATTAAAACACATTAAAATAAAAAGATGGATATAAAATGAGTTTAATGGGGCTGCCCCCGCGTCGTTTTCAGCATTGTTTTAAATTTTTTTGAAAAATATCACCATGTATATTCATCCCTATATCCCTCCTATATGCCATTCGAATTTCGTTAGAAATAGAGACTCCTACGGCCTCCATCGAGATGGTGTCGATTTAAAAAATCCTATTACCGTTAAAAATGACTGTCTGGATGGAGGTCGTAGGAGTCTCTGTTTCTGATGAAATTCGAATGACATATAAGAGGGATATATGGATGAATCTACATGGTGATATTTTTCAAAAAAATAAAAAATATCGAAAACGGCGCGGGGCAACCCCATTAAACTCATATAAAATATAGGTAAAATATCTATAAATATACATGTAAAATACACATATCTATTTATTTAAGTGTACAAATAACATCATAAAAATATAATAAAATAATATTTATACTCATAAAATTAAGTTGTAAATATATTAAATAAAATCATAAAACATAAAATAAAATATATAAAATAAAAATAAAAATGTACAAAAGATAAATGAATATACCTATAAATACACTAATAGAAATGAACTACCAATAAAATACACCAAAAAATAAATAAAACTCATATTAAACTACTACATTAAATTATAAACATTTTTTTATAATAAAAAATTAGTAAAATCATTTACTATTTTAAAATCATTATTTTTGATTTAATAAGCATGCTTTGTCGTGTAGTATGCTGACCTGGACCAATAGCCGCCTCCCAACTGTTGACCTAGGTCAACTACTCTATCTTCGACCGCCCTGCGTGTCAGACGTCAATCACTCTATCTTCTCCGAATTTCGTCTTCCAATCCATTGATCTTCTCTTCTCACTTCCTTCACGAAAGATCTTATGCAATCCATCTTCAATCACGCTGCCTTTTCATGGTCAAACGCTCCTCGATTCGAACAAAAACCCCAACTTAATAAGCCCTCATCATGCTTGTCTATAAATAATCCTATCCTCCTTCCTTTCGAGTTTGATCCCTCTTCGAGCTTCGTTGAGCGTTCTTATGTGTTAGTCGAGGTCCAGGTGATAGCTGTGAGCCCCCTCGCACCTGGAGAAAGCGTGGCTAGGACAAGGAGGTGATCCACGGTTGTTCTCCGACCACCCTGCTCCCTGCGCTCGAGCAGCTATAAGAGCTGCATTCTTATCCTTTATTTTAGTTACATTTAATCTTAGCTTCAATTTCTAGTTCTCAGATTAATATCTAGTTAGTTAGATTAGCTTAATCAGCCCTCCATGTACTTTGATAGAGTTGAGCTCCGGGTGAGCTCCTCCGCGCACCATCAACGTCTCTCCGCCGTTTCCTCCGTTTCTACTTCGTTCCTGGTCACCTTCTGATCATGTCGCACATCTTCGTTCCCCCAGATCCCTAGTGGATCTGGAGATTCACTCTCCAAGATCCACCGTTCATCGGAGAGCGCCACCCGCTCAACCTCTCCAAAATCCACCACTTTTACAGGTCCTAAGAGCTAAAGAAGCACTTGGAGGTTAAATTGCACTCGTCGGAGGTACCTGGGGCACCTCCCCTACCCCGACCTCGTGGGAGTGCTCCGGTGATCCTCCACCCATCCCGAGACCTCCAACCACTAGAGGACCTCTCCGGGTATCCATCTGGTCCCCTTGGAGCAGCAAAGCCCACCAGATAGCGAGATTTCCCCGGAGGAAGTTCGCCCAGGCGAACCTTCCTCCTTGTTCTTCGTCTTCACCTCTCCACCATTGGATCAAGAACGATGACCCAGTTGGATCCCCAGCCGTGGGATGAAGCCAAGCCACCACCGTCAGATCAGCCCTGCTGATCTAATCAAGGCCGTTCAAGGGCGAGGCGGTACCGACCGTTGGATGCATGCCACGTGGATAAGTGAGATAGCGAACGCCATCGGATCGTGCAATAAAGTGTTAAATTTCATATTCTCTCCCACTTTTTTGTAATTAATATTTAACATTTTAAATAAAAGTTAGGGTTTAAAAATAAATGTATATTTTACAATAGGCCCTTGTATTTTTGTAAATTGCATGGGTCTAGTCCACGTCGGCTCACATGCCATCCCACGTGAGGTGGCGAAAATGAAAGGACACCCCTACAAGTTCTTTATTTATATTTAGTCCAATAAATTGTGGATAATGTTGTATATTTTAGTGAAATTTGTTAGAAGGCCCCTGAATGTTCTGATATTTGCACTCTGGTCCTTCCCAGCTCACTCATAAGCAATCCCACGTGACGGGAATTTTTCATGTATAACCCTAGAACTTTTGTATTTATAAAAAAAGTTCAATAAAATGGAATTCAAGTTATATTTTTGGCAAAATTGCAGTAGAGCCCCTATAATTTCTGTAAATTACAATTAGGTCCTTCCTAACATGGCTCACGTGTGCGAACATGTGAGTTCCGTATTTTGCAGGCATGCCCTTGGGTCTCTATGTATTTCTGATTGGTCCTATAATTTTTAAATTGCATTATATATTTTTGATAAAAAATTGCACTTTGGCCCTAGATTTCTTGCTATTTACACTTATACCCTTGCGAGTAGTGTAGTTTCTCTTTGTTGTCTCTATTTATTTCATGCATCTATAAAACTCAAAAAAATCTCCAAAATAGGCATGGCTTCCTCTGCATTGTAATTTCATGCACATATTTTTATATTGCATTTTAAAGCTTTTTATTATTTATAAAAAAATAAAAAAACATGCATTTTTGTCCCTATTTGCAAAAGAAAATACATAAAAATTATAAAAACTTTTTGAAAAATTACCAAAAAATATATTTTGTGTATTTTTGTATGTTTGATATCCAGATGAAAAATCACTAAAGAATATAAAAGAAATTAAAAAATAGAAAAACTCTAAAATCTTCATAAAAATTTATATAATCCATAAAAATCCAAAAATTGCCTTTTCTGGTTCTGAATTTTCTTTTTTGTTATCTTTATTTTAAAATTAATTTGGAGAATTTTTTGACCATATTTTGTATTTATATTTTCAATTTAATTTCATATATTTATTTTAAACCCTATTTTGGATATTTTTGACTTTAAAAATATATAAAAATTAGCAAAAATCTTTGAAAATCACAAAAATAGTAAAAAATTATATAAAACCCAAAAATATTTTATTTCCTATATTTTCATTATTTTTACCTATATATACTATGTCTCTCTTACCTATATTGTATATATACTCTATATAGCTTTATATATTTTAAAAGAAAAAGGAAATATAAAAATATAAAATATAAAAAGAAAATATAAAATTAGAAAAATTAAAGTTAAAAATAAAAAATATAAAAATATAAAAATCAAACAAAAAAATATAAAATTGAAAACCCATAAAAATAATAAATGTATATATATTATGGATGAATTGGTTGTTCATAAATAACCTTAGGCTACCTGTTTTTCCCTCTGTGGTTCGACCTCTACATGCTTATTCACTATGCATTTTATGGTAGAGAAAATAAATTTTAACCTGACTTGTGTTATGCATTGCTTTTATTTATATTGTGGGTTAACTGCTGACTAGCCCGGGTTTTGTGAGCGATCGCTTCGGCGACACTGTGGTCTCGCCTTATGTAGACTACTCTAGACCCTCGCTAAAATCTGCATTATCAGTAATCCAAACCAATGATCAATTGATAAACACTAAAGTAAAGTGCTCAATCAAGTGATATGGTGGGTTGATTGATCATAAAATAGCACATGACAAAAAGTTAATCACTGGTTATTAGTCAGTCAGATTAGCAAGATGATCAAATAATATGACTTGAACCCATACAAAATGTTAAAGAAAGGAACTATAAGGAATATATGTTATATATGCATACATACTGATTTTTTTATATATACTTATTACAAAAAACTTTTTTTCTTGTTTGCATTGTCCAGAGGTTTCGGCTTGCCCATTGAATTGGTTGTCATGATTTTTGTTGAATTATTTGCTTGAACAATCGAATAGCTTCTTTTGTCCTTCATTCTCCATAAATACGCTCTTTTATGTGAATATAACATGAAATATGTAGTGCTATTACAAAGTTTTATCATCAAAATAATAATATATTTTCTATTTTTATTATTCCTTCCCATTTTGATAACAAGCAAATAAATTTTGGAGATTAATATCTTCATTTCTTCTCTACTATTCGACATATCAAAAAGATTTCATTTGAAAAAAATTCTTGAAAATCCACCTCAATAAAAACAAAATTATTCCCATTTAATTTTTTTAAACAAATATCCCCTTTAATAGATGTTTCCATTAAAAAATATTTGCTAAATTTGAGAACTAATGCTCCCTCTCTTTAATGTAGTTTATGATGCATAAAGGAAGTAATAGGATGGAAAGACTGTACCATATGACTAAGGTGGGTGGCCATGATATGGCAACAACATCCATCTATTCGACTTATGCCACGATACATGCCTATCTCTTATGTCTACATGAGTGTTCCCGAGTTTGAGATCCATGTGGTCTTCTTCTATATTTCCACACATGTTTGAATTTTTCTTATGCTCATTTCTTGATGGCACATCTTACGTTGTTCTCCATCTACCTATAAGGATTTTTACGATATGTATTTTTTATTGAGTCCAACATTGTTATTTTTATAATTCCCAACTTCACTTTTGGGAACATGTACATTCTTTCTTTTAGGAAAAAAGAATGAGATGAATGATGATGTGTGATTAGACTATATACTATTCCACATTTTATAGAGTTTTCTATGTGAATGCCTCATAAATTATCTAAGTTTTATTTTCTATTAGAGAACTTAACAAGATCACCATTTAACTTTGTGATTCTTCTCTTGATTTTCAAAGATGTTTTTCTAGAAACTAATGCTATTTTTTCAAAAAAAAAAACTAAATTCCTTTGAAGTAATATGATGAAACCCATTCTCATCGTGTTTTATATTGCAAATCCGTCCCATCTATGCTTAAAAGTATACTGAAATCCCCTAGAATAATGTGCAATTTTATTTGACTATCTATATCCTGACAACAAGTGAGAACGTATGTAAAATTGTGTGCTATTCATATATCATTTCTTTTTCTCTCTCTTATTTTGTAAATATTTTACATTTATATTTTGGATATAAGTCCGAGATTGACCCAAGATAGATCTGAATGGAGGCGAAGAATCCATGTAGCCGACCCTACTTAATTGTGGGAAAAGGTTTTGTTGTTGTTGTTGTTGTTTACATTTATATTGGTTTTAAATATTGGAAAAAGGTTTTAATATAAAAGATACATACATGTAAAGGAAATATTCTTTTTATATTTTTAAATTATATTATATTCAAAAGTATAAAATAAAATTATAAAATCTATACCTACTTTGCTAACAAAACCAACATAAAAATCAACCAGACTTATAAAAGGAAACAAAAATTATAAAGCGTGTCCAAAATCACAAAAACAATAAGAAAACACTAATCCCTAATATCTCTACGTGCAACCTTAGTTTTCACAATATGCATCCCTGAGATCGGCACTCCTTACTTATTGCTATACATATTAGTTTTATAAACAACACATAAATTTTCTAATAATCGTCTCGATCGCTACAACAACACAACTCTTCTTTTATAGTAGCTGAGCTGATATTTCATGTATAAGTGAGAGGGAGGTGGAAAGAGGAGGTTAAGAGTTGAGTTTTTCTTTCAATACAAGGGATGGGAATCAAGATTAACATTGATTGGAATTCCCTATGTTCTCATGTTTGTTGTAAATATAATGGTTTTCATTATATCAATTCTTGCAATATGGTGGGCTGGAGTCTAATTCCACTTTATTCAAACTCCTTTGAATTAAGTTCTAAATCATCTGCAACATAAGTGGATCAGACACATTGGAATCTAATGGAATTTTTTACTCAATTCTTCTCAATTAGAACCATTGAAATGTTTATCATTCCTTAGGAATGATAACATATTATAGAATATAACTTTTATGGTTGTACCATCTTAGAGTATTTTCGTTTTCTTGCGTCAAAAACTCGAAGTACATCTTCTCGGACTTTTCAACAATTTTCCAATATTAAGTAAATTTTCTTGTAATTAATTAGTCCTTAATTGTGCATTGACCATTGTTTCTTCACATTGCTAGAGGTCTTTGAGCTCGCACTTGTTATTGAACCTCAAAAGTTGAAATTGAGCTTAACCATTGAATGAACATAAATTCTATTATCGCATGTGCATATTCATTGAGCTTGATCACTTTTTTTATCAATCATATGCAATGAGGGTTCGAACTTTGATCGTTATTTAATTGCAACAACCTTTGATTTCAAGCATGTTTGATCTTCATAATCACTTAGAGATCCGAGTCTTTACTTCTTCTTGACATATATCAAAATCTCTCTTCTACTTGCCTTTATCGAAATTAGATACTTCCGACAAGAGTGAACTTTTAGTAATTTGGTGTGTATTCCATGATATTGCATAAAATTGAAAAACTTCTTCATAAGGAAATGGAATTAACTACAATGAACTAATCATGAATTTATAGAAATCTTTTACTTGCGTGTTGATTCTTACACATATCATGTCTAATTTGCAAGAGGATAGAGACCTTTAAGAACTCTCCACTCAACATCGTTGCCTACTATGATCGAGGGCCTATTTAATAGGTGGATTGAGTCGGGGTAAGCTTTATTTGGATAGCTAGTAATAGGGATGCAAACAAGTGCGGTTATATTCGTATTCGATTGTATTTGTATTCATTTTAAGAGGATATGATTATTATTTTATTAAGTTTGGCGAATACGAATTTTGATTTAATGAATACAAATACGAAAAAATGATTATGGTTATGACTATGAATATTCGTATTAAACATATATAATATATTTATTTTAAGGTTCGATGAACTCCAACCATTTTCCTCCCCCGCTTCCTTCTTCCTCCCCCACCTTCTGCCACAACCAACCACCCTCTGACGCAACCAACCTCCCTCTCGCCTCCCCCGCCCTCCATCGCAGCCGATGCCTCACCGCCCCGCCCTCAGTCACAACCCTCGCCCTCTGCTGCTGCCGCTGCCTCACCTTTCTGCCCTCCTCCCTCCGCTGCAGCTAACCACCCTCGCATCCATCACCCTTTGTAGCAGCCGCTGCCTCGCCTCCCCCACCTTCCATCGCAACCAACCTCCCCCACCCTCCCTCGCAGTCGCAACCAACCTCCCCTGCCCTCCCTCACAACCACAACCAACCTTCCTCGTCACCCTCGCCCTCCCTTGCAGCCACGATCCCTCACCTTCCTCGTCTCCCTCGTAGCTGCAACTGATCTGATATATCATCTTAATCTTCTAATATTTATTTCATTCTACCATTTTCTTATGTGATCGCACAAGAAGATATGTTATATTGTGGCATATAATGTAGATATTATACACCATATGGTGCTTGTTTGAAACATGAAATGTGCTTTAAAAAAAGATGGAAGTTACACGGAAGTGGTCACCAAATAATCTAGGTATATTTTTATTTATAATTTAATATTCATGTTTAAGTTAACATTCGTTTGTATATTCAAATTCATTCACAAAAGATTCATTTCGTATTCATATTTTAAGGATACGAGTCTTGATTTTTTACATTTGTATAATATTCATATTCACATTCGTAAAATAATACGGATATGGATATAGTATGACCTGAATTTGCATTGTATTCGTTCGTTAATACCCCTAGTTAGTAATCTGGAAAACTTTTTTGTGAATAATTAGGTATTCAGATAGTTGGAGGATTGGAATGGTAAATATAATATGTTATTCATGAGTGGTAAAAACGGGACCCAACGTATTAATACCAATGCTCAAATCGAAGGATAGTTATGGGGTAGCCTGATCCCAAACATATACGTAAAAAATCAAAACCCAGCTTAGATAAATCTCTCGTACGCAAGGATCAAAATCAACAATAACCCAATTTTTTCGGATACTACAATATCAGAACGGCAGTTAAAAAGCTCAGACACACACATTTGCTCCATCCGTACGCTTGGAACGCATCCCAAAATCAAATAGGGAAAAGTTGATCCGGCATTTTCCATAACACCCCCTCAATACTTATAAAAATTTCAAACAGCTCCACAAGCTCCGGCCTCCAGCTTCCCCTCCAGGTCCCTCAGACCGGCCTCGAACCGCTCCCTGACCCGATCGGGAACCGAGACAAGAACTCGCAGGGCGTCCCGGTCCCCCACCACGGGCAGGAACAGGCAGTAGATCTCGCTCGCAAGCGAGCCCATAAAAACCGGGCCGTCCCCACCGAACGCGACCTCCTCGAGCCCCAGCCGCGCCCACTGGGACACAACAAGGCTCGCCGCGAGGTCTGGCCGGGCCGTCTTCGTCTCCTCCAGGTGATCCACCACTCGCCTCACGTAGCCGTCGTCGACCCCTTCCTTGGCCTCCTTCACCAGCTTCACCCCCACTCCGATGTTCCCGCCAACCAAGTTCTCCACAGTGGTCTCCGCGCACCCAAGCACGAATCCATTCCCGTAGTACCCGCCAGCAAGCTCCGGCTCGACCCGTTTTCGTGCATTCACGGAGAAGAGAAGCCTCACGCGGAGGGTCACCGGTGGGTCAAGGGATCGGACCCAATTGCGCCAGACATGCGCAGCAAGAGCCTCGAAGGAGGTGCATTTGAGGGATGGCACACATCGGCGCTTGAGGAGGAGGAGGTCGGCCGGGGAGAAGGTGACGGAGACCGGGGAGAGTGGCTGGGAGAGGAGGAGCTTGGTGAGGTCCAGGTGAGGGGTGGTGGATGGGGTGTAGACAATGGGGGGACAGGAGGAGTCAAGAGGCGTCCGAGGGGAGAGGGCGTGGCGGGAGTGGTGAGGGGTGATGGACGGCGAGGGAGAGGATGGTTTGGCGGCGTAATGGGACCATGCGTGGAGGAATTGAGACGAGCCGACACCATCGCAGATGCAGTGGTTGATAGAAGTGCAGAGGATCATTCCGCCGCAGCTCAGGTGCGTTACCTTCAAAACAGAGCATTGGTCAGTTGCGAGGGAAAAACGGCCGTTTCTAACTACCTTTTAAATTGACAGTTAATTTGATATTACATAGCTACAATATATCCACAAAATTTAGTGTAATGCGATTCTGTCAATTCTATTTCTTCATGTGACTTTCGTTACAAGGAAGAGTGCCCACGTATTTGCAACAAAATAACGTATTTCAGTAGTTTGTATTCAGTACTATGTTTCAGGATTTTAAATCGGATTTTTTTCAGAGATAATGATGGCGACCTGTACTGCTACAGGATAATAAATGTTCACTAGAGATGTGCATGTGCCGTAGGCCTTGAATTTTTAATAATTTTTCTGAGCAAAAGGCTCAAATCTCATCCATCACAGTTCTCTGGAAAAAGGTGTTTTTAATAGTTTTCGTATACAGTAGCAGTGCGTACTTTGCAGCTCATGGATACTTCGCTTCTCAGCCGAGACCAAACTGATAGGGATAGTAAATTTCTTCACTCTTGGTCAGATTTTTGCATCATTTTGCCGTGTTATTTCAAACTCAAGCATCAAATAAAATAAGGGCTAAATAAAATAAGCATCAAACAAAAAGGAGTTGGTCAGCCATGATTAGCTTATCTACTGACCAGGACCCATTAGAATAGCGTATATATCTTCTCCAGTTCTCCACCATTGAAAGCTACAGCAGTATAATCCAGGTGCTTATGTAATGGTGTCAATAGCAGATCATGATCATCACAAAGTAATAATAAATTTAAGCATGACTTCACAGGTTTCAATACCCAACTCTGCGTTATCAGAGACAAGACATGCGAGTAACGTCTTTTAATGGTCCTCCATACGCTGATTCCGGTGCCAAATTACTGTCACTGTATACGGTATTCTTATCTTTAAGGAAAAATGAAAATCCCATTAAGGTACGAATCAAAGCAAGAACAATCGAAAGGGAAAGCATAAACTTTTGCATGACAAGAACCACAAAGTAATCATCTGCAAAGAGGGTGCAGACCCACAGAGAGAAAAGCATATAAAAACAACAGGAAAGTCCTCCCACCACCTCCGGTGGTATTTGCATCAAACCAGCCACTCGCATGCCGAAGTGAGTGGACGATTTTATTACATATTTGTGTATACAGTTCCATTCGCATATGCGCTGACATATGCTGAGCATAATAGATCGAGTCCAGGATGCAGAGCACCCGAACAGGTAAAAGTAAGAGAAGAGGGAATAAAGCAGAGGATACCTGTTCTCACAGGGCTTAGATCACACTCGACGACAAGCAAGTACCCAAAAGAGGGGATATAATTTTGGCATTTGGGGTCCATGGTCCAAGGCATCATCTACAATTGGGTGAAATCCATACCATTTTAACCCAGTTTCCATGTTCCTGTTTTTGTTGGTAAGGTAGCAAAAATACAAATAAAAAAGATCCATAATCCAACTAACACTGTTACCTGGACAACCAGAGGAGGAATACCCACGAAGCTCTGGGACTCGACCCTCCACAGGAGCTTCCTCCAGGACCTGTTGGGCTTCTCAGCCACCCCCAGGAACTCCTCGGCGGACATGTCGACGAAGGCCTCGGCGAAGACGGCTCCCTCGGCATTGCACTCCACCTCCAGCCTCTCCCCCACCTCCCTCACCCTCCCTGCAAGAGGGTAGTAGTCGTCAAGGGCCCTCGAGAGGGCCACCTTTAGGGCCTCAACGTCTGCGGGGGGCTTCCGGTAGAGGAAGAGGTACTTGATGGAGAACCTTAGGAACTTCTGGTCGTCCAAGTTGGAGAGGCGGAGGGTGTGCTTCTTGGTGGGGGACTTGGGTCGGACTAGGGTGGGTTCTTGCGGGTAGTAGCAGTCTGGGATCTCCATGGGAAGGGTGGCGGTGTTCACCATTGGGTTGGAGTTGGAGCATGAGAAGGGGGAGGTGGGAGGGATATATATGTAGAGCCTAGAGGGATGGGAATAAAGGTGGGAAAGATTGAGGTGGATTTGGTGAGGGTACGAATAGATTCTCTAGTTCTTACCTCCGGGGAGGGTAGGGGTCTCCTCCATGGATGTAGCTGTAGTATTTGTTAAATGGAAATCTGGGACGTGTCTGGAATGTCTGGATTCGGCAAATCCGAATTTTGTTGCGGATTTTGGCTTTCATACAGGTCATTGGGACGCGAGCTTTTAAAAAATTGGCCCCTTCATCAATCAATAGTTGCAAAATCGGATCCGATCAGTCGGTCAAATTGGTCCGATGGTGAATCCCGTTGGAATCCGGTTTCGACCAGATTAAAAGGATCGGACCAAGAGCTTTTGGCCTCACCTTTTTGAATCGACGTCTTACATCAGCCGTTCGTTGGAGATAGTGGTTGATACTGACCGTTGGATGCAACATTTATGGGGAAACGTTGAACCCGCGTCCTAGACATTCGATGCCATTAATGGTCCGAACTCTCTTTTTTTGATAGCTATTCCCTTTTCATATACTATAATGTAAAGCCCAAAATTACATTTGTTACCGTCTGTTGTGCTGGGCACAGCCAAAAAGCCCAGCCAGAAATTGAAGTGAGAATCAAGAGATACGAGGTTACAATTAATCAGTTACGCTCTGCAGTAGGGAGCCCAAAAACTACCCAAACCTTCAGTCATCAGTTTAAATCCAGCACCATAATTTTAATTTTATGTGACAAGTCTGCGGGCGATGATAATCCAGAGCAGGTCCATCTAGCGTTACGCTCTCTCCAGATGCTCCAAGTGGTAGCCGCGAGGGCGATCGCAGTCTTTAGTTTCCTAGCGCCATTATCAATGCAACCCTCAATCAAGGGAATGAGTCCAGTTGACACCCAAGGTTGCAGTTCAGAGGTGCCACACACTTCATTCCAAACAACAACCTTATAGGAGCAATTGAAAAAGAGGTGGTCTCGTGTTTCCGGTTGCTGTCCACAGAAGTAACACCTGCTTGGTGCTGCAATCCCATGCTTGGCGAGTCTGTCAAGCGTGGGGAGATGGTTCACAATTGCTCTGTAGAGTGTGCAGGCGTGTTTCGACGCAACTTTGTTGTTCCATAGGAGCTTAGCCCATGGTACAGGTTCAACCCTTGGCCTAACCACCCCATAAGCCTCCTTGAAAGAGAAAGGTCTATTAGAGGCATGCCCTCCAACGGGAGTAGATGAGGCTAATGCTAGCCTAGGCCTGGCATCAAGTATTGTTGTCCAAACAAGTGAGTCGTCGGACCTCTTACTACATTGGAATATGTCTCTTCCCCTTAGGTATATGTCCTTCATGTAAGAGGCCCATATAGAGTTTTTTGCATTTACCACGCTCCAGCTCCAAGAGAGCACCATTGCCTTGCGGATGCAATTGAGAGAGCGCAAGCCTATGCCCCCCTCATCCTTCGGTAAGCATACCACGCTCCATTTAACATGATGGGGGCCATATCCCCAGAGGAAGTCAACGTAGATAGCGTCCACTTTCTTTATCGTCGCAGTGAGAATGAGGGTTCCGGAAGCCCAGAAGAGGTAGATCCCCGAAACAACCGAATTAAGTAGTTGAAGTCGGCCGGAACTCTTCGTTACAGGTTAAGTATGTGTATATGGATATTGGCAGATATTAAATTATGTTATCATGTTCTTAAAAATGGACATGGATGCAAAACAAATATCGATAGCATACAAATAATATTAAAAAATCTATAGATTAGCTAAAATATACATATATCATATGGAAATACACGTGATATAAATATATTAAACGTGCTTATATCATAATAATTATGAGAAACACATGTGGGTAAATAAGCTAGTTCTACTGCATCATCGCCCGGATACCCATCCAAAATTTACAAGGGTTCTCGCACGATGGAGGGAGTCAGTAAAGAAGTTAGTATAAAAGAGATTACAAAAGAAGTTGCAGATAGAAAGTTGGAATATTGGCACTTTGATTGTCGAATTGATGGAGATAGTAGATATGATGGAAAGAAGGAAGATCCAGATACTATATCTTCAAGAGACAAAAAGGGTTGGAGAGAAAGCAAAGAAAATCGAAAAGGTACGCTTTAAACTTTGGTATTCATGTAAAGATAAGGGCATAAATGATATTAGGGTAGTTGTTCATAAGGATTTGAAGGTTAATATGATTGATGTGCAAAGATTCAAGGATCATATTATTTCGCTAAAATTGGTGCTCGAAGAAGAGATTCTGAATATCATCTTAGTTTACGTACCGTAAATTGGTTTAGATGAAAGGATTAAACAAGTTTTTTTATGATTTGGATAAGATTATGCAAGGAATCATGGAAAGAGAGATGATTTACCTAGGTCGAGATCTTAATAGACATGTCGGAAAGGATGCTTCAAGGTATACTATTGTTCATGGAGGCCATGACTTTGGGAATAGAAATGAAGACGAAAAGTCATTTTGGATTTTGTAATGGCTTATGATCTCTTCATAGCAAACACTCTCTTTAAGAAGAGGGAGGCGTATTTAATTACTTATAAAAGTGGCCTGACAAAAACATAGATAACCTATTTTTCATTGAGGAGAAGAGATCAGTTGTGTTGCAAAGACTGCAAGAGAGAGTTTGGCAACCCAACATCGCTTTTTAGTCGTGGATATGCAGATAAAAATATTGGTAAAGAGAAAGAGGGCTTCCAAGATAACTAGAACTAGATGATAGAATCTTTAATTGAACCAATCAAGGTTCAGAGAGAATGTTTTAGAAGACTTGTCTTGAAATTGTAAAGGAAGTGCAAACGAAATGTGTGAGGCGATAACATCTTATATCCGAAGGATAGCCAAAGAGATGCTATGCAAGTCAAAGGGAGGAGTTCCAGGCCAAAAAGAAGCTCGGTGGTGGAGTGGAGAGGTGCAAAAGAAGCTCAAAATTAAAAGAGCATGCTTTAAAGATATGTTTAAGTGTGGAACAAAGGAAATTATTATAAACTACAAAATAGCGAAGAGGGAAGCAAAGAAGGCTATAAGTGAAGCCAAGTCAAAAGCTTATGAAGTTTTGTATAAAAACTTTGATTGTGTGTGTGTGGAGGGGGAGACTAGAAGGATATATTCAGGTTGGCCAAAGCAAGAGAAAGAAAGACCAAAGACCTTTCTCAAGTGAGTTGCATTAAGGATGAGGAAGAGCACATGCTTGTTACGCAAAGGATATATGGACTAGATAGAAGCAATATTTCCATTAACTTTTCATTGGGAAAGGAAATATAGAAATTACTTTGGAAGATCTAGCTAGTAATGGAAGTTACTTGAATCATGCAAGCTATAAACGAATACAAATGAAGGAAGTAGATGAGGCTTTGAAGGTTATGAAACACGGGAAAGGTATAGGAAATGATAACATTCCCATAGAAGTATGGAGAGTTCTAGGTGAGCTAGTTTGACTTGGCTTACAAATTTATTCAATGTTATTTAGCGAAGCAAGAAAATACCTGAAGAATGGAGGAGAAGCATCGGTGTGCCTCTTTATAAGAATAAATGAGACATCCAAAATTATCCAAATTATAGATGTATGAAGCTGATGAGTCATTCTATGAAATTTGGAAACATGGATCGAAAGAAAGTTGATGCAAGTTTCAAAAGTAAAAGAAAATCAATTCGGATTCATGTCAAGTCTCTCAACTACTGAAGTCATCCACTTACTGAGGAGAACAATGGAGATAGAGCTAAAAGGAAGAACCTCCATATATTTTTATTGATTTGGAGAAGACTTATGACTCCATCCCACATGAGATATTGTGGAGAGTTTTGGAGAAGAGACAAGTACATGTTCTTTGCATTAACCTCATAAAAAACATGTATGATAGGGTTACATATAAGGATCTAGTCTGGGAAGATTGATTATTTTGACAACAAAATTGGTCTGCATCAAGGTTCAACTTTGAGTCCATTCCTTTTTACTTTGATTATGGATTAGTTGACTAGTCACATTCTTGATAAGATATCTTGGTGTATGTTATTCCTTAATGATATTGTGTTGATTGATGTGACTATAGATGGAGTAAATGAGAAGTTGAGGTCTGGAGATATACATTAGAGGCTAAAGGATTTCGTATAAGTACAACTAAGATTGAATATATGGAGTACACTTTTGATGGAAGCAGCGGTGAAGGAATCGAGGTGAAGATTGGTGACGATAACAAGAGAAAGATCCTCTGAGATACTTGGGATCTATTTTGTAACATGATGGAGAAAATGATGGAGATGTTATTCATAGCATAATGCAGGTTGACTAAAGTGGAGATGAGCCTCTACTATTCTACGTGATAAGGAAATTTTCATTGAAAATCAAAGGAATTTTTACAAATCATCTGTGAGACTTTCTATGCTCTATGGATCTGATAGGATCTTAGTTTTTTGGATCTAAGCCTGAGAATGATCCAAGATAGATCTGAATGGAATCCATATAATCGACCCTACTTAATGTAGGAAAAGGCTCTGTTGTTGTTGTATATGATAATAATTATACTAAACGTGGGAAAAGAAGTTATAAAATTAAGTTATTTGGGGTTAACAATAAACATATAATTACGGTTATATATGAAAATAGATATACATATATACTAACATTAGTGGACATCGAAGTGATATCTATATCCACATCCATTTTGAAATGGATACGGACACATATGTAAAAATATGTGCAAAATGGAATCGACGGTAGATAGGATACAATACATATATATCTCTATATGTTTGCATCCATTTTTCTCAATCATGTGCTTCTTCCCAACCGTCGGATCGAATTGATATATTTTTATTGTTTTAAAGTACCTATTAAAGTCAAAATATATGGCTTATAATCATCAACAACAACAAAGCCTTTTCCTACATTAAGTACTGACAACTACATAGATTCTTTCCCTCTATTCAGATCTATTTGAGTCATTGTCAGGCTTAGATCCAAATAACTAAGGTCCCTTTGGATAAATAACATTCAAACACTTTTTGGACCTTTCTCGCCCTCTCAACATCCCAAATCTCACATCTTGTAGCTGGCCTCTTTTGCAAATGGCCAAACCATCTTAAGTGATATTTTCTCATCTTATTCTCTATTAGAGCTATATCAACTTTCCTTTTGATTGCATCATTACGAATATGATCATTTCATGTATGTCCACACATCCACCTTAGTGTTTTCATGTCCTCTACTGTCATTCTCTGCACGTTTCAATGGTTCATAAGACAACATTTAGATCCATAGAGCATAGTATATCTCACGGTTGCTTTGTAATATTTTTTTTTTGATTTTCAAAGGAACTTTCTTATCAAATAGAATCATAGAGGCTCCTCTCCACTTTAGCCAACCTGCATTTATTCTATGAGTAACATCTCCATTGATTTATCCATCATATTGTAAAATAGATTCGAAGTATCTAAAAGAATCTTTCTCTTAATATCATCGTCTTTATTCTTGACATTGATTCCTTCACCACTGCTTCTATCAAATGTGTACTCCCTGCATTCATTCTTAGTCCTACTTATATAAAATTTTTTAGTCTCTAAGACATGTCTCCAAATCTCAATCTTCTCATTTACTCTATCTCTAGTTTCATCAATCAACACAATACCCTCCACAAACAATATACACAAGGTATCTCATCTTGAATGTGACTAGTCAACTTGTCTATATTCAAAAGAATTATAGTTTATAATGTGAATAAATATTTTTTAAGATGTTGAAAAAATATTACTAAGGATTTCTCATAAAGATTGAAAATATGACTTTCATAATTGTGTCTTTTTTGTGGAAAAACAAGCTACTTGTAAACATTTTAATTAGGTGAATATTGCAATATATTTATTATAATAGTTTTGAATAAAATCATTTATTTGTCCAATTTTTTAGTTATTAAACAAATGCATGTCGGAAGACCATGATTTTACAAAGATTATTATTTGTGAATATTTGTAAAAGAAACATGTAATTTCTCAACAAATCAATTAAGCAAGAAATCCGTAAGTAATGCTTATACAAAGATTATTATTTATGAATGCCAGTAAAAGAAGAAAGTGATTTCACGGTTTAAATCAATTTAGCAATTCTACAATCGAGTCAAAATGATATTAAAATGATCCATTCAAGTTATTTATGAATATTAGTAAAAGAAGCATGTGATTTCTCAATTCAGATCAACTAAGCAAGAATTCTGTATGCAATTCAAAAATGGTATTAAAAAAATGACTCATTCAAGTTATTTTTGAATATTTGTAAAAGAAGCATGTAATTTCTCAATTCAAATCAGTTAAGCAAGAAATCTGTAAGCAATTCAAAAATGGTATTAAAATGATCCATTCAAGTTATTTGTGAATGTTAGTTAAAAGAAGAATATTAATATTTACGAATAATGCATGTTAGGAATCAAATAGGAAAAGCCTATGTCAAAAACCTTCAAAAAGCTATGCTTAAAAATTAGGAAACTATTATGTTTGAAATATAATGAATCAAAAAGCCATTTAGAAAGACAAAAAATCGCGTCATGAAAACATTAAAAACATTCAAAATCGCTTCCACGTTTCTTTGTGAATGCGAGGAAAACTTAAAAAGCCATGTTTGGAAATTAGGCAAATATATTTTTAGTAAAACATGAATAAGAAATTATAATTTAATAATCATTTAAGAATACATTAAAGATCATCATCATGTTAAGAAGACTGTTAAAAAATGAGCTTACTTCCTATCTTTATCCCTTTCACTTAGTCGCTGACCTCTAATCCCTGCCAAGAGCTCAACGCTCACCAGAGTGGACTCCCCAAAGAATAGGTCTATGCTACTTTTTATATTTCACCTAAGGATTATGGTAAATTGATCAAGCATCTTGCTTTCCCATGTATAAATAGAGAATTGTCTATGCTTACACTTGTTGGGAATATAGTCAACAGTTTAATCTTGCCATGAACCATGCCTTTCCTCCTCGAGATTTCTACAGCTTGGTCTCCTTAAGTATCCATCACCTAATTGTCTGTAGGTGCGAGAAAAAGTGTTTTAGGTATTACATATAGTTCAATAGCTACCTTTACCAAATTCACTACTATATTAGAGCCATCTAAAAGATCATGTCTTCCTTGATTGTGATATTAAAAGGCCTCATGTGCTTATGTAGTTTTCTACTTTCTCGAATTCCCACAAAGTTCTCTCTAATATCTAACCAACTATTAATCTAGATGGTAATAAATTTGGAACAAGTCGATCAGATAAAGAGAATATGAAAACACTGCGTTTGGAAATTCATGAGTAAAAAAACATTAAAACAATATATTAGCAAATAAATATACAAATTTTATAGTTCATGTAATTAAATTTGAATGCCATAGTTATGAATAAATCATCCATTCAAAAACCATCTCATTAGATATGTATAATTTTGTAAGTCCGCTGAAAAGGAAATAATTCAGAACCTCACAATGATTTTTGATGGAATCAGGATGTTAGATTGATTTATTTTATCCTATTTAATTGCAATCCCTCGGGATCCTCTCATGTGTTATCTCTTTCTTTCTCCACATGGTATCAGAGTAGAGATCCTAAACTAGTGTTTTGACCTAGATCCCACTGATGAATCTCCATTTCATTACCTTTATTCTTTCATTTTGGCCTTAACTCCCTAGTTAAATACATGTATGTAACATTAATTTGTACAAAATAACACTCAATAAGTGACATTAAGATATCGTGTCGATACATGTATTTAATTCCAAAATAAAATAATAAAGGAGAGAAAATAAAAAGAATGAAGTGTCAAAGATACTAATTGATCCTAGACCCCGTACCCTAGTCATCACGATGACTTGATCGATAAGGAATAAAGTATGGAGAGATAGGGTAGACAAATTGTAAAAAATACAACTCAAAATCCTATATCCATTTATCAATAAATAGACTTTTAGGACCTATTTTATTTTCTTATTTTTATACCTCAAATTAATAAACTTTGAACATAAAAGTTGTATATAAAGAAACAAAGAAAAAACCAAAATTTACTTCATACAAAAATAATATATAGTGCACTCGAGACACACAAAACAAAAAGCCACAAAGAATACTTCCCAGACATGTATCCCCTCCATAAAGACTCAAAATTGACCAAACTTACCTTTATTGTTCATAAAATTTAATTATCGATATAATGAAGGTGGTTTCATTTAATTTGAAGTCAAGATGCAAACGTCTATTGTACAATATACCTGTATATAGAAATCAATATATTTATTCTTTATATTTTTAACTTTCTTATATTTTATATATTTATGAATCTTATTCAAAATACATGTAGATAAAAAAATAAAACCAATAAAAATGCAGTAAAATAAACAAAGTGTTATAACATATAACTAAACTATACATATATTATACATATACTCATTTGTTTAAGCAAACAAATAAAATCAGAAAAATATCATAAAATGTGTAAATGTGTAATTAAATAAGTTATAAATATATAAATTATGTAATATATCAGAATAAAATATAAATGCAAAAAAATACCTCAAACACATGTATAAATTTCTTTGTATATACATATAAATATTAACAAATAATAAAGTAACTTATAAAAATAAATAAACATGCTTATAAAATACTACATAAAATAAGAAACATATTTTATGTTTGACAAAAAACTAATAAAATCATTGAGTATTTCTTATTGATTTTATACAAGATTTTATCTCTTGAATTATCTGGTTAGTCCACATGGACCTAATTAAATCATTTAATACCTTTTATTGATTTTATACGAGATTTTATCTCCTGAATTATCTGATTGGTCCACATGGACCAACTAAAGCGTGAAAACTGTTGACCATAGGTCAATTGTCCTCTCTTCCAGTTGCCATTGTCAGAACACATGTGCACCCTGCCCTTCTCTGATTTTTTTGGAGAAGATCCATGGCTCGAGGAGCCTTGATCCCTTCACTAATCTTAAGACACTCTTGTAACACATTTGATTTGATTACACGAACACTCCATCACGTGCAATCTCGTGATCAAACCAATCTTTTCCTATAAATAAAAACCCAATTTACCTTTTTGTGTTTTGATCTCTCTTGAATGGTCATTAGCCCCTCAGATCAAACATACGACATGCTCTTAGTGACAAGAAGCTGCACCCATTGATTTTCAATGAGGAGGGAACTTCTTCGAGCTGATCCAGACCTTCATCGGAGTACCTTCGGTGAGCCACCCTTGCTCCCTGTTCTAGGCATGCTCGATCTCCTTTCCTTAGCTTTTCAGTTCACTTTTTGTTCCAATAGTTTAATTTAGCATTTAGTTTCTATAATTAGGTTTTAGTTTATCCTATATTAGCAATTTAGGTTTGTTGGAGCCTTAAGTTCCAGCTGAAATTCATCATCTCTCTGACTGTCTCCGATCCACATTTCACCTCACCTTTGTTCCCCTTCATCTTCTCCACAAAACCCTTTACCTTTTACCCTCAGTTCTGCAAGAATCGAGGTCTGACGAGCTTCCTCTGCTTCCTATCGTTGGAGCTCCATCATCCGACCGTTACCTTGTGCATCCAGCTTCATCCTCTAGTCGGGCACCTTCACCTTGGGTGGAAAGTAAATTTGCGCATGATCTGGACCTTAGCTAGTTTCCTTAAGCAAAGTAGAAGCTAAAATGAGAAGCTTTAGGAGATCAGAGCACTAGACTCCTTACGATGGGGCCCGAACCCATTTGATGCAGCCTGTAAATGTGCGAGCATCCCGCAATGTGTTGAACCCATTGATTAGAAAGGAGAAGGACGAACAAGGAAGAACTCCACGATTGAAGCTTCCACTAGCCCATATTCTTTGTGTTCTAATAGGATAGTTCCCAGCCGTCAGATAGAGCCTGAGCTCCAGGTGTAATCTCCATTGTTCGATCAAGAGTCGAAACGAAGCCTCCTTCCGCCGTTGATCAAGGCATGTGGCACAAGGGGAAGTGCCCAATCTACACCTCTTTTGGGTAATTTATTTAGTAACCCCTTGTCTTTTGTAAATGCGGGGCGCATCCCACAATGTGTTGAACCCATTGATTAGTAATGAGAAGGACGGACAAGGAAGAACTCCACGATTGAAGCTTCCACTAGCCCATATTCTTTTTGTTCTTCTAGGATAGTTCCCAGCCGTCGGATAGAGCCTGAGCTCCAGGTGTAATCTCCATCGTTTGATCAAGAGTCGAAACGAAGCCTCCTTCTGCCGTTGATCAAGGCATGTGGCGCAAGGGGAAGTGCCCAATCCACACCTCTTTTGGGTAATCTATTTAGTAACCCCTTGTTTTTGTATTTTCTACTTGGTCTTGTAAATATCAAAGTACATTTAAAAGATTTTGTAACATTGCAGTTGGACCCACGTATTTAGTGTTATTTGCAAGTAGGTCTTGTGCCATGTCACCTCACATGCCCACGCACGTGAGGGACCTGATTATTTTGCAAGAAAGCCCTCCTAGCTTTTGGGTATTTGTATTGATCTTGGGACTTGTTAAAATAGCGCATAACTGATATTTGCAAGCTAACCCATGTAGAATATTTTTATTACAAAAATAGCCCTTCCAAGCAGTTTATTTATTTCTTTACATTTATATTTTTATTAAATAGTTCATGTGATATAAAAGTATGGGAAAGTTATTGCACACGCATGGTATCTTTGTCATTCATGCTCTATTTTTATTTTAACATTTATGTGTAATTTTCATTTATTATAATCATTTAGGAGTTATGTATGCCTTGTCTAGCTATAAAAATACAAAAAAATATAAAAATAATTTTAAAATACCAAAAAATTGAGTATATATATTACTATATGTTATAACTCTAGATAAAAATCTACAAAAAGTATAAATAATACTAAAAATTACAAAACCCTAAAAACCCATAAAAATTAGTAAAAATTCCTAAAAATTATAAAAAAATTTCAGTTTATATATTTTTATCTATATTATATAGTATATATTAAAAATAGTTTTGATCTTAGACTATTTATATATTTTTAAAATCCAAAACAATTTAGCCTATTATTATATCTACTATTTTGATATATTAGATACATTAAAATACCTAATATAGTAACAATTATAAGAAAAGTCCGAAAATAGAGAACCCTTAAAACACAAAAATAGTTTTTTTATGAATTTTGACTATATAAAACTATATTTAAAAATATAGATCTATATATATTATATATACTCTATTATACATAAATATTTATTATTATCATTATTAATTATAAGGAAAAAATGGGGCTGTCCCCTTAAGGTAGCCAACATGGCAACCCTCGCCCATTTTCTCGCATTTTTTTATTTTTTTTAAAATATCACCATCTTGTATATTCACCTATATATTCCTCCTATATGCAATTCGAATTTCGTCCGAAACAAAGACTCCTATGCTCACCATCTAGAACATGTAACTTTCGCAGTCTAAAGATTACTGTAATCGACCTATTCTAGATAGAAGGCATAGGAATTTCTGTTTCTGACGAAATTTGAATGTCATATAGGAGGGATATAAGATGAATATTCATGGTGATATTTTTTAAAAAATAAAAACAACATCGAATGGCTGCCCCAAGGAGGTAGTCCCATTGAACCATAATTATATATATATATATATTTAAAACCTTTAAAAAATAAAAAAGACTATTCCATAATACATTTCCTATATTTATATATATTTATTTAATATTTATAAATATATATTAAATGAGCGTCGACTAGCTCAAGAGGGCCATCTTATTGCAAATTTCGAGATCTCCTTTCTTCATTCCCTTACTGTTAATCGTGTGTTTCTCGACAGTGAAAAGAAATAGAGTTGCATGTTGCATGCATTTATTGGGTTCAATGTGATGGGGTGAGTGGATCAAATGAAGCTTAGCGGTTTTATGAGTTCAAACTATATATGTTCTAACAATATATACCGATTGTGCAGAGGAAATTTGCAGCCGCAGAGTGTTACTAAGGGCCTGTTTGGTTGCTGGGTTGGACTGGGTTGGGTTGGGCTGGGTTGGGATGGGTGAATAGTAATCTGTGAGAAGGAAGTACCCTTGTGAATAGTAAACAGGGTTGGGCCAACCCTGCCCAACCCTGCAACCAAACAGGCCCTAAGTCTGCGTCCAGCAAGCATTAATTTTTCTTACTAGGTGCTTAGTTTGATAAATAGGGTTAAATCAGCATCTCCTCAGATGAGATCACATCGAATCTGCATAGGAACTCTGCCGTCAGTTGTACAAGAGGGGAAAATAGTTCAAGGTTCACACCGTTGATCTGAGGATGCAAGCATGACAGAAAGAGCTTGCCAACTAACATCATTTTAGGGAGAATCCCAATAGCTCGATATTGCCAAGTCCACATTGCGATAGTGGAAACTTTCTTTCTCCTCACGACAGATGCACACCTGTTTCTTCCTGCTGGAGATATGTCATAAAATCTTAGATGCATTTACCACATCAAGATATTACATCACAGTTACAGTATCTGTTTCATTTTTACCCAACGAAGCGTACATCCCATTTAAGAACCGAGCTTCACATGCGTCTTCAAACTGCAGTGTCAGCTGGACCAGCATAGACAGTCACCGAACCAGCTCGATCCAGCATTCATCGCACCGCAGAACACACCCGTTTCAACATTCCCACTGCACTACTGAAATGGATATTCTTATTAGATGATTAACTAGCTCAACCAATAAAAATCTTAAACCTAGGGGCTCAAGCATAAAAAACAAATAAAAAGGAATCCGAAAATTCAAATCAAGAGAAATAAATAGAAAAATAAGAAAAATAGGGAGAAGAAAGAGAGAATGCGAGAAAAACCGCGAAAAAGCCGATGAGGTCCCCCAAGTACACATACACTCAGCAAAATAGACCTCTGAAAGAGTAAGTGTTTCTGTTCTTTAAGTCAGGATGCTCTTAATGAGACCCTCCTACTAATGTAAAAAAGAAATCCTACACTAACACTTTTTCACAAAAATAAAAATGTGAAAAATAAAGCGGTTGCTCCTCGGTCTCCTTCTCGATTTCTCTCTCCTGCTAGTTAGTCAAGAACAACTAGCCTCCTCCTAGATCGGGTGCATCGACTCTCCTAGGATCACCTAACTTTCTTGTCGGGCCCTCACAACAAAAATGAAACAAGAAAATGTTAGAACAGTTTTTATAAATATAAAAGAAATAAAAGAAAATAAAACAAGCAACTAGAAAGAAGAAGAAAAATCTATCTACCCTCATCGTACCTCCTGTAGCAATGATGCTAGTCTGATTAAAGCAAGAATTATCGGGTTTTAATTAATGAAGATGATCGTGTCGTTGCAACCCAACAATCTTAGAATCAAACAAAAATTATTTATTCTAAAGAGAACGAGTCACTAATTATTAACCTGATATACCTTTTAGGGTCGAAATCAAGGAGACAACCGTTTTTACAAGGGCCATTAATTTTTAATTAGTTTAATTTTGCAAAATTTTAATTCTTTTTAATTTAATTTTCCAAAATCATGTTGTGAATAAGATATTAACAAAAAAGAAAAGATGCCTTTTTGTATTTTAAAAATATAGGTAAAATATTCAAAAATAAGGAAATAAAATGTTTTATGTTTTATAATTTTTTTACTATTTTTAGTGATTTTTATGGTATGTTTACATTTTTTTGATTTTTTATTATTTTAAAGTTGAAAACAATTTTCAAAAGAAAACAAGATACTATTTCGTGGTTTCTAAAATAGTAAACAGAGTCAAATAGTTAGAAAATTAATTTTATATAAAATTTTTTATTAAGCTTTATAACAACTCCAGTATATATTTTTGTGATTTATTTATGATTTTATATGATTTTTACCAGTTTTTATGAATATTCAAATTTTAGTCCTTTCTGTTTGAATTTTTATTTGATTTTTTATATAGGTGATAATATAGTAAAATAAATCTATAGTATTTTTTAGACATTTTCAAACTATTTTCGAATTTTTATGAATTTTAAATGATTAAACAATGGAATTAGTTATGTTTTGTAGTTTTGATAATAGCAAACAAAATTAATTTTCAAAAACAAAATTACTAGAGTTGGATCTGATTATTAGGGAGTTAATATAATTATTATAGATTTTTTAGAATAATGAAACTATTTAATCCAAACAAAAAAAGCAAAGAAATAAAAAACAACAATATAGGGACATAAGGGCAAATCGTAATAATTTTCAGATCAATTATTATCAATTAAATGAAATTTAGGAGAAAAGTGAAAAAAATACAAATCACTCATGTGGTGAATCACATGATCTGCAATTACAAGGACCAAGTAGCAAATAAGGAAACTAATAGGAACTTTATGCAATTATTATAACAATTTATATACAAATGAATGACTAAAATGAAAATAACAAAAAAATAGGGAGAAGATGCAAATTTCACCAAGGCTATGTGTGATGTACGTGAGGGGCTGGGGTAGCGTACGACTTTGATCGCATCCTCAAATTTGATCGAGCAACTCTGTTTTGGGCATGAAAGAATGGTCACGATTGGATCTAGTACTCCTCTTGGCAATTAGATGGTTGATAGGTTTAGTGTAAAAACACCGAAGAGGACTTCACCAGGAGAGCTTCAATCGAGCAGATCTCACTCGATCGAGTCTTATCCTTGCTATAAAGGGTCCAATCGATTCCTTTCATGAATCTACGTAAGTCTATGATGTTTCACGGTCCAGGTTTTGTTGATTGGAGACCTGGAGGTGTTGTTCATGTTCCGTGCATTGATGTTAAATGCATCCTCCATATCATTCCATCTTCCTCTCCTCTTGGACTTGCAAGTGAGAATCAAGCTCTAAGAATAAGTATTCTGTTGGGAGTTATTCAAAACAAGAAGGAAAACATGCAGATGGGTTGATCTCCTGGTATTTGGTGGGAGATTTGGAGATCGAGATGCCTTGGATCTACTTTGATCTGAGGATGAACATGTTCTGGACGAAGGTGCGAAGAAGTAGGGTATCGAGATGAGGTGATTGACGATCTGATTGGGACTAAAATTGATGAGGAAAACCTCTGATCGAGTAGATATTTGGGAATGGTCTATCACTACAGATCTGGAAATTGCAAGAAAATGCACATAAACTAAATGAAACCTAAGGTTACTTGATGGAGGAAGTACATGAGCTGAAGGTTAGAGACCCTTGGGTCGTTGCCTCGACGACACGGTAATGCTGGAGGCTGGGATCTCATTGGAGGCAGAGCCGACGACGACGAAGCTAGATCTGAGGCAGAAATCAACCCGTCATCCTCACTATAATGGACTATGCACAACTGTTACTGTTGAACGAGATTTTGCCAAGGCCTCGTCAATCCACAAGGCAGATCAATAGTCATCGAAGCGACCTTAGACGAAATCCCAATTCAAACAACAATTAACCCACAAATAAATAAAACAATGTAAATAAATGTGTGGAGTTTAAATTTATTATAACTCTACAACAATGATGTGTATAGGTGCAAGTATGAGAGGTCGAACACAGGGAGAAAACTAGATAGATTGGACAATAAAATGCATAAAAGTGATTGTAAGCTTCTTGTTTATCAATTTTATATTTTTTTGTTTTATAATTTTGTATTTTATTTTTATTTTATATTTTTATATTTTTTAGATTTTTATAATTTTTGTCTTTTAGAAAATATAATACCGCTATATATAGAGAGTATATATACAATATAAGCAAATATAAATGTAAACTAATAAAAAGATTCAAAATAAATAATATAAAATGTTTTGAGTTTTAAATAATTTTTTTACTATTTTTGTGATTTTTAGGGAATTTTGATAACTTATATATATATTTTTAAAGTAAAAAATACCCTCAATCAAGGATTAATAAATACACGAAATAGAAATAGAAATTAAAAATAGCAATTCAAGTCCTAAATTTTCCAAATCAAATTTAATATATAAATATAATATAAAGAAAATTAGAAAATAGAAAACACTATTTTTGGGGTTTTTAGGAATTTTATAGATTTTTATAAGGGTTTTGAGGCTTTTTAATTTTTAGGTGTTTTCTTTTTTATTTTTACGTTTCTTAATTTCTAGAGTTGTAAAATAAATAAATAAACACAAAATATTTTTTTTTTAAATTTTTCTAAAATATTTTATATTTTTAGGTATTTTATATTATAGATAAATCCAAAATATGCTCTAAATGATTTTTATAGAATAATAAAAAGACCTAAAATGCTAAAATATTTCTAGGGCATGAAAGTACAAGCATCCAAGAACCTAATTCTTTTTTTTTGGGATTTTTTCGAGTACAAACATTGTTTTAAATAAATACAACAAAGACACAAAAATGCATGGCCTAGTAGTGGCATAAATGTAAAAAATAAAGTCCAAGGTCCTTGCTGCAATTTCATAAAAATATATAACTAAATTAAAATGTTAGAGGACATAAACAAAATACAAGGAGTCGCAGGGGCCTGGCTATGAAAATGCCCACCTCACGTGGTCGGTAAGGACTAAAATATAGCAAATACAAATAGTCTGAGGGTTGATTCATAAATATTACACAAATATTATAATGGACGACGAATGTTTCAATATTCAATATTAAATTACAAAATAGTCAGGGCTGATTGTGCAATTACCCCAATAATGGGCACGAGCCAACAATGGCGATCAAGCCACTGAAGCCACGTGGCGCCTTCTCATAGCATGCTGCTGCTTTGTGTCGGATGAATTAGATTTGGTCCTCAAAAAAGGATCGGCGACTGATGGTGAGGCTGATCCGACGATGCGTGCAAGACCTCGGAGGGTGTTCTTGATCCAACTATTCACGAGGCAGGTGGAAGAACAACATATGAAGTCACCTCAAGCGAGTTTGGAATCGACGTTGCGTGCCCTCTCGATCGCCTACACTCACGTCTTTGTGCTCATGATGTTCCAACGGTCCTCTCGTGTCTCCCAGGGAGCACAATCACGTCCGGGGGTGGTTGAATTAGCCCATGGAGCATGTGGTTTTCAGACGACCTAGGGAGATATTCTTTGGCCAAAAATAACCCACAGAAGGGTCTGTCTAGACTTGTAACAAGTCATACAGAATGGAGGGACGAAGGGATAGGTTCTAGGATTTTATTGACGGCTTTTGAAGAGGAAATGGTGGCAGAGCACAGGTGTGAACAATAGAGGTCAAAGTGGCAAGGGCTTTTTAATCCTAGATCTCAACTAACTACTTGATTAAATAACAAAATAAAAATGAGAAACTCATCCTAAGTGCTACGACTAACAACAAAGCTAAGGAACTAACCTCGACTGGCCGGAGGATAGGAGATGCGAACCTCGATGGCCATGTTGTCGGAGGTGGCTGGTAAGGGCTCCTCCTTGCTCCTTACTACGAAGAGCGGGGAGATCTTCCTATCACAAGGGGCTCGACCTAAGTGCTCTCTGAGGGGTCAAAACAAGGGGAAAAACCAACCAAAATGAAGAGGGGAGGAGGAAGGTCTTATGTACAGGATGGAGATAAGGGGACCTTTGAGTTGGCGTGGAGATCAATTAAGGAAGATATCGGAAGAGATATGGACCCGACATGAATCCAGGATGCACTAGGGACAAATTTCCTGAAGGGTCCAATCTCCATCAAGCAACGCATCATTGAGAACAAAAAAGAGAAGAGGGCAAAAAAGTAGTTCTGACAAGGGCTAGGAGACATGTTAGGCAGTTGACCTAGGTCAACGCTTGAAGCCACATGGTTGGTCCACGTGGACCTACCAGGAAAATCCATCTTGAAAAATATTATAAAATAATTAATAAATAGTAAATGGTTTTATTAAATTAAATCTATAAAATAAAAATGTTTACTATTTTATAAAGTATTTTATCATGATTTTTATTTATTTATTCGAGGTTATTATTTACAAGTTAGTTTTAGGGTTGATTTATAGGTATACTTACCAATGTTTAGTGTATTTTATTTTTCTATTATATATTTGATTTTATTATTTTATAATAACATATCTTAAGATACTTAAATACGTTTCTATTATATTTTTATAAAGCAATATGTACACTTCAGTAAATAAGTATATCTATTATATGTGAATAGTTATTGTATATTCATCTATGTAAATTTGCATTTTAATTTATTTTAATATTTTATTTATGGTTTTATTCTATTTTTAATATGTAAATATATTATAAATAATATTTACAAAATTATAAAATTATAAAAATAATAAAGAATGAATAAAATGGATATTTTAATCAAGTATATTATATAATAGGGGTCTAAAACTAACTTTCACACCTTAACTCCAAAAAATAAAATTACCTTCATTAAATAGCTCGTTAAAAGTTATATACGATTAAATGTGATTTTGATATATTTTGAATTTTTATTTGAGAGATATGGATTTGGGAAGTTGGGATTTTGGAATCTTATTTATAGTATAACTTTATATTGTATATTATTTTTAAATGAAATTAATTTTGTATTTTTCTATATATTATTATCTACAACTTTCATGTAAAAAGTTTCTTTATTTGATGTATAAAAAGTAGAAAATAAAATGGGTCCCAAAAATGCATAAATAATGAATTAATAAATACAATTTGTAATGAATTATTAGCCCTTATCTCCCCCTACTTTATTCCTTGTTGACACAGTCATCAAGATACCTAGGTCTTAAGTTTTATGATCACAAAATACCTTTGGTATTTTATTCTTTTTCTTTTCTTTTTTCTATAATTTTGACATTAAAAACAATATTTTATACGATATTTATACAACAAAAGGTGAATGTTAATTTGTACAAATTAAAGGGATTTAGATGTATTTACTATGATTTTTAAGACCAAAATGATAGAATAAAGGTGATAAGATGGAGATTCATCAGTCACTTTATTGTTTACCCGGAGCATACTAAAGAAAGAGGAAGATGTCAAAGATGTAGATGAAGTGAGTTCCATGATCTTTATAGATAAATAGTAGGTGAATTTTGAATGAGAATGCAAACAAATTGAGGCAACATCGGGATGAAAATGGTCGGGTGTGAAAGTGGGTTGTGAGGTGAACAATCGAGTGGAGATTTCTGGTCGGAGTGATGTGTGGATTAGGAGGAATAAATAGGAGAAATAGTAGACAGAGTTGGGTGGAAGAAGATATGGGGGAGTTGACTCGGGTCCAGCCAATTGGGTTCAAGCCTGAATAAAGACAGTCATAAGAGGACAAAATGGATTAAGTAATCAATAAATAAATAGAAATAAAATAGAAAATGACATGAAATTAAAAAATTATTAAAATAAAAATGTTTATAATTAAATAAACTAATTTTGGTTATTTTTAATAAATTAAATAAATTAATTGATTAGGTTGCATTATTTAAATACATGTATTTACAAGTGAAAATTACATATTTTTTATGAAAATATATGTTATTTTATAATTTATTTATGGAATAATTTACAAAATTTAAGTACAATTTTATTTTATTTTCATGAACTTATTTAATGGAATAAATAAATAGAGATATGTACAGTATATGTACATTATATCTATGTAATAAATGAAATTATTTATTTTTGATTATTTATATTTTTATTATATTTTATATAAATAATATAAAAAATGTATAAAACATTAAAAATACAATAAGTTCAAAAATATAAATGATTAAATAAATAACTGGGTAAAATACAAGTATAAATGTAAAATCACATTCCGAAAAGCCGACTTCCACATCGTAACTCCAAATTTTATGAAAAACACTTTTTTTTAAAGTTTATTTTATTTAACTACAATGAAAGTGAGTTTGATTCATTTTGAGTTCATATGGAGTATATGTTGATCTTTCTGTTCATTTTTACGGTTTTTTCAGAGTGCTGTACCTTTTATTCATTAAAGTATTTATTTTTATAAATATTTTTATTATTTAAACATATTTATATACAAGTTTTATGAAGAAAATATTTTTATTTGGAATTGAATTGATAATAAATAAAATAGTACAAAATATGTGCATAATAAATGAAATGAATATGTATAATGTGAACCTAATTTTCTGATATTTTTATAAGTTAATGACCCTATCTCACCCTACTTTATACCTTGTCAACCATGCCAATGCTTGACCTGGTCTCCATGTTTCGTTTCAATCTATATCTATTACATATATATATATAGCCTTCTTCTTTCTTTCGTTTTCTTTTCTTCTTTATTCTTTTATTTGGTTTAAAATAAGTGCTAAATATACAATATTAACAAATGATGTTAGATTATTAATTAATGAGAATTATATATTATTTACATGTGTTATACTAAGTATTTTAAGCAAAAATGAAAGAATAAAGATGATGAATTGATAAGTCATCATCTACCTCTCTGCTCTCCCTCAAATCCATACATACCATCTCAACATGGACATTGGCCCACCCTAGTTCAACATCATCTTTTACCTCTTGAAAGTGCCTATTCCATGAACTACACCCCTTGTGCATCTAACTCACCCAGCCTCTCCACAAACCTCACTACTCTTCTTGACCCAGACCCCTTCCAAGTCCACAACTCCAACTTCCTCACACGTTGTCACAATCTCCAGAAATTCTGCAACCAATTCATGCGTGCCACCTCAATATGATTGTTAAACTGACGCGGTCAACATCGTCGGCTACCTCCTAAAATGCTTTTTCCATGAATTGCTCCCCTTTTGTAGCCAACTCATCCATGCCTCTCCGCGAGCTTCGCTACCTCTCCTTGACCCATATTCCCTCCATGACCACATATTCCAAGTTCCTCACATGTGATAAAAATCTCCAGAAGCTTTGCATCTGCAACGCATCGTATAGAAGCCTAGCCTCCATACAAAAACAATTATCTCCATTGCAAGGGTAGGTCCATCTTCTATTATTTTCTGCTTACATTGCAAAGGTAGATCTGAAGGCAACAATGACTTCTACCTCTAGACATTACCAAGATCCAAATCTTGAACTGAGCTTTGGTACAGAGGACTACACCTCTATAGAGCTTCATGACCTTTTATCTGGTGTTAGCGGTGATGACGGAGCAATAACTCACTTCTCCATATCTTTAGCAAACCCCACACTACATGTAACCTTCTTAGCCCTCTTCCTTTTATTCTTATTCTTATTCTTATTCTTCCATTTCTTCTATTCTTCCTCTTAGTTTATCTACTATACTACCCCTCATGCACCTTTTCTTCTTTTGATTGGCTTTAAACCCATCTCCGATCGAGAACCACCTTCATCACTTTCCCCTTTCTCTACTTTCTATCTCGTTTGCAACCCTTGCCATGTCTAGTCAAATCAATGGTCGGAGCTTGACGCTCCTTCTCCAGCACATTCACAAGAGCTATGATCCTTTGACCCTTCACCTGAGGGTCGAGCATACAAGCTCGAGCACCTCCACCTTCCCTTGGAGGTCCAACAATGCACTAGAATATCAACACCTTACCTCTACACAAAAACTGAATTGATTGTTAGTTCTTTATTTCTCTACCTAGAAATTGTGCTTATTTTTTTCTTACTTAAGTTTTAGTGATTATACACATTATGACAGATCTCTTATAAAGTTTGTATCTTTTACTTGTAGGTATACATGTTGTATTAAAGCATTCAAGAAGATATTAAAAGATCAAAGATCTAATTCAACTGTAATTTCAATATTTTAATTTGTATCAAAGTTTATCGTATTGTTTGTTTCAAGTTGTATGGCCTGAAAGCTCATCAAATATTTCCTACTCTAGACATGATCAGAATTAGCTCAGAATCTTGATCCAATCGATCACTTAAACATTTTGATCGATCAATTTCTGATCAACCAAACTTGAACTCTAATAAATCATTTCTTGGTTAATTTTAGTAGAGTTTTGATCGATCAACTAGAAGAACCTGATCAATAACTTTATGATCAACCAATTGAGAGCTCTGATTGATTTTTCTAATTCAATTTAATGTCTATATAACAACTACTTTTGATCGATCAACTGAAGTTGATATGATCGATTAACTTTTGCTGGTCGATCAATGATTATGGATTGATTGATCAGTAGCATGGAATCTTCAGGATTTGTTACCATTTTGTTTCCAATTATCATCTTTTCAAAGGTCCAACCCTACCACTATGTAAAGGATCACAAACCCATTTTAGAAGAGACACCACAATTCACAACAACAAAGCAATCTTCTTTAGAGTTTTTCTACTTTCTCTATTCTTCAAGATTTAAGCATTCTTAGAGATATTTCAAGTTACAAGACCTCTTTGATTAATCGATTCACAAATACTCTTGAAGTTAATGCTTGATTACCTCCAAGCTATCAAGCCTCTCCATGTCTAGTCAACCACATCTTTCTATTGGCAATAACAATTTAATACTAGTGATATTTTTTTTCCTAAGAAATGCTACTTTATTCATCCATACTTTTTTTAATCAGGGATAATATTATTGATTGTGCTCATTATTAATGTAACTATCTAGAAATGTATATCTACTACTAACATAGCAAAATATTATAGAGTGCTTTTTAAGGTAACCATTTCTGCATGCAATCTCGATGTTAACTCCAATTATGTAGGTTTTTTGGACGTTCGGATACTTCCCATCCAAGAAGGCCAAGAGGACAGTTGGAGTCTTCCCATCCAAGAAGGTCAAGAGGACAGTTAGAGTCTGCCCACCCTCTCAAAACTACCACAGTGGTTAATCCATTGTTGTTGAATTTGGTGTATTAATACGAAGTTATAGAACGTTTTAGTTCTTGATCTTAGAGATTTGTAAATGGCATGAGTTATTCTACTAAATAATTTGGAATAATGAAGTTAATCGATTTAGCTGCTCAGAAATCATAAGTCAGGAAGAATTGGGTTGTGATTTTTTTCATCTAAACATATCTTCGCATTGTTGTCGATTATCGCATTTGCTTGCATATTCTCTTTAAGTTGTGTAATTGATTTAAATTACCATATTATTAGATACTAATTACCCCACCCCCTTTGACAATGTTGTGATACATAAAAACTCTCATTTGGTATCAAAGCATGTGTTCAAGTGCATATGAAGTAACTCGCCTCATCAGTTATGATGATCACATCCGGAAGAAGGTAGTAACAACGATAATGCATTCGAGAGATAGACAACCATCGGTCCACTCCACTTCGACATTACAAACTTTAATTACTAGAAAGTTAGGATGCAAATTCTCCACAAGTTTACATATATCAAAGTATGGAACATCATATATAGAAAGTATATCCACCCGATCATCGTGATAGAGACAAAATTGACAGATGCATACAAGAATAGGCGACATACAACTCAAAAGCCATGAATGCCATATTTTGTGATATTATAAAGGAATAATTTAAATGTGTCTCAACATACAAGATAGCGTATGAGATCTGAAACAAGTTCAATGTCACTTATGAAAGCACCGACAAGGTTCAAGAGACTAGGATCAACCTTCTGCAACCAAAGATATGAGCTATTAAAGATAGAAAACAAGGAATATATAAGAGACGTACAATAGATTCTTAAGTATCATCAATAGTGTGCTAAATTTCAGCGTGAATATAGAAGAACACGTATGTTGGACATGCGAGCCCACAACGAGCCATTATGCAATAAATGTTATTGCAGATATCATTCCCTGATCTGAAATGAAGAATGAATAATTTGCATAATAGGTCCCTTAGTACAATTAGGGTTATGTACCATGGCCTTCTTAATAATCACACAGCTGTTGATTCAACTATTGAATCATAGAGGCTGGGTGCTTGGATGAATATCTAAGGGGTTAGATTGAGGACTCATCAAGCATCGTCAAATGATTGTTAAGAGATGATCTCCAGCCTGAGTAGGAGATGGCAATCCTTATCTCTAAAGGCTGATATCTGACCAACCTCTTGATGTAGGTCCTCTGCATAGGAATAGAAATTCGGAGGTGTCAGATTAGTTAGGTCAAAGAGTTGACTTAACGAGATCGAGATAACCAAAGTCCTATATCGTATGCTGTCAATATATAGGCACACATCCTCTAACCGGAGACAGATGTGTTACTATATGTCTGAGTATGTACATTTGGGAGACCAATAGGTTGATGACCTAACCAAGGTCTATACACCGACGCGCTGGTGTGCATATAAGGGCATATGAGTAATATGATCTCTCAAAGGGATCATACAGGTTCAGTTACTGAATCGGAAGGCATGAGCTCACTCATGAGATATTGGGAAGAATCAAATTGCATGCGCATGGTCGTCTCGTTTTGGAAGCTTGACTGAATTTGTAGGTTTGATATATACTTTTGGAAAGTATATGATCAAGACCTAGGTATGATATATGCTTTTGGAAAGTATATGATCGATACCGACTCCCAATGATCGAATGAGAAACTTGCTGATAACACCATGAAGTAGACAATATAAAGTTGATCCAATACTTCGGATTTAATCTGAGTCTTCCAGTATGCAGGATGTACAGGTATTGGGAATACCTGATGGTGATGTGATCATAAACGATTGTATAACCATGACGCTTTCATTCCCAGGGAGTGATGAAACGGGTCTGGATTTTAGTGACTCCTCTCGGTAGAGAAGTAATATGATCTTAGTTTTAAAATGTTGGACATTGATCAGAATGTGATTCAGATGCAATGAGAAGATTAGATTTGCGGTCTTGATTTAATCAAGCATCTATGAGAGGCCCGCGATCTGGGATTTGAGATATGATCTCAATATCCAAGTCACTATACGTGGAACAATTAATCGTCCTGTCCTTATCTCCAAGTTATTCGCGGAGAAAGCGCATTATCCTTGAAAGGTTCAGGATAATTTCATTGTTGATAATATGTATCCGAGCATTAACAAAATGGATAATTAAATGTGATTTAATTATCATGATTAATATGAATTCGATTCATATTTTAAAGAGAGCTATCTTAGATAATTAAATGTGATTTGATAATCAAAGATGAAAATAATGTGAACGTGATTCATATTATTTGGGCACATGAGAATAGAGATCCAAGATGATTTAAATGTGATTTAATTATCATGGATATGAATAATGTGGATAGCAATATCCATATTAGTCATATATATTATAAATGTGATTTATAATATATAAGTGAGAACTATTTTTAATTTACATTTGTTAATTAAATGTTAATGTGAATTGGATTCACATTGGACATTAAATTGAAAATGTAATTTACATTTTATTTTGGGTTGTGATGTGATTCACAATCTTTCAATGGCAAGATTGCAATATTCACAAAATAATTATGAATTATTTTTTGGAATAATTTACAACAAATGTTGTTGCAAATATTGGAGATATATACAATCTTGGAGATTGCATTGGAATCTCCTTTCCTAATAGGAGAGGAGGACGACCACCAATCCCAAAAGGAAAGGGTGACCGTCCACTCTTCCTATATGGAAGGGAGGAGCCTCCTTTCTATTATCTCCAATGTGGATTGATTTAATTTGATGATTGAATTATATTGATTTATCAATATATATTTAATCTAAATTAAATTAATTATTGTTGGTTTTTACCAACACAAATCTTAGCCATTAAAAGAAACACAATCAATGTGAACCATTGGATTTGTGTTGTCCCATGTATTGAGATCCATGGATCCCAAAATATTATAAAAGGAGAGGCACCCCATTGCTCTTCTTTACACAATGCTTTAGAAGCACATCTCTCTCTCTCTCTCTCTCCCACTCATGGCCGTCCACCATGGATGCCCTAGAGAGGTTCTCCATTGCCGCAGCGTCGTCGTTATACTGCCCGATGTTTTGCTCGTGGAACTCCGTCTACTTCGGTGTGCCTTGCTTGTGAAGAAGATGTCAGATCTCGTGTGTCGAGATCAGGAGATCCGCCGCTTGGATCATCAACATGATTGCGAGAAGCACGCGATTCATCCCCGCGCTCGCAAGCGTCTCCTCCGTCGGATCGGACTTGAGACAGGAGGTCTCTTCGTTTAGAGACTCGATCGCAACCACGTTTCAAGAGGTAACCCTAATACTTGTTTGTGGTTTAGACAAAACGATCCAAGAAGTGTTCTTGGATCATGTGGTTTTGTCGCATGAAAATTTTTTAATTTCCGCTGCATAGAACAACTAGTGCGAACTAGTCGTTCTTCGTCATATTCGATACGACGCTCACGCTTCCGTGATGCGCTTGAGGATCTAACCATATACTTCAAGTGGTATCAGGAGCCTTAGGTCAGTGGTTTTGGATACGATCCATAAACCGATGACGACTTGGTTTCATTAGGGTTTGCGAAAGTTTTCTTGCATTTCATTTTCGCATCTCTGTTTTGAGATTATTTTCGATACTATTTAAATTATTTAAACATGAAATAATAATTGGATTTTTTTCCTCATTAAATAAGGAAATCGTAGGATCTGAGTTTATGTGATTTCGATTCCGTTTGCTCAAGGTATGCTCATATTAGTGAACATGTATCCACTGTTTCGGGGACTACGGATCCTGACTAAAATGTTAATTGCGGATTTGAAACTCCTTAAAATACATGCAAACCACTTAAGTTCTATTGTAAATCAAATTAGAAAACTTTAGGAATTTACTTTGCTTAATTTGGATTTAAATTGATTGAGATATGGTATTTTTAGTAAGTGAGGGTCACTGCTGGAAATACTTTCCTAATAAAAAATCTAGTGATTGTCATTTAATCAATTAGTGAAATTAAATTGTTTAATTTCCTGAAATAATTGTGCATAAATATTTGTGAAATATTTTATGATAATTATCTCCTTAAATGGCATTGCCTTAATCAATAATTGATTAGATGTGATCTAGATCACTAATTGGTTACATGATCTACACGATCAACATTCCAACAAACATGTTGTTTGAATAGGACTTGGGATTTGTTTAGCAAATCTCATTATAATGTTAATCAAAAATTGTTTTGATTATTATAAAATGGTATAATTTCGGTTGAAGAACCGATGATCATCTCAAGTACAAAGTGATCTATTTTGCATTATCCTTTCCCGAGGTGGATATGGTGTCTAGTCAGAGGCATTGGGGTTGCGGGTTGCAACGTATATGGTCCGTCCCACTCTCGTTGGTACTGCCATGACAACGGGTAGGGTTAGTATAATGCTCAAGAAATCATGACATATTTCTAATTATTAAAATTCGAAATAATACGTATTTGAGCTAATACCATAATTCAAGTAACAATAAAATGGTTTGTTGGATATTAATTGGATCATTAATTTAGTATGATTAGCTTAATTGGAATCCAAATTATAATTAAACCACTCTAGTATGAATAGAGATGGTATTTCCTATGGGAGAATTAAATCATAATGAATATGATTCATAATGATTAATTAAAATTTGAATATGATATGGAAGGATCACATAAGTGACATCCCGTGGTCTTCCCGTCAAGGCGAAGGGTTCCGTCGCCAGGGATTGTATATAGAGATGCCTGTCCGAAGTGACAGCTCCTGTATGCAAGCGCATCTGGATCGGGCTCTTCGCTTCTCGAAAAGAGTAAGGACGTATGCGTAGTGACCCCAATATCGGGTCCTCATATTATTGGGGCGGATATTGGATTGCGCATAGCGAGTTGTATTCCTGTTGACGTTGGTTCAATTAATGACAGGTCAACATTGCCTTAGAGGTGGTGGGCTCGGGTGTTAAAGAATGAATTGGGAGATGCAAGTTGGACTTGCAAGGCGGAATGTGTTCCCGCTTCTTTTTTATCCGAGTTATAGGTTCTCATATTATTGGGATGCAACGAAGATAAGGAAGGAGATCCAGATCTTGCTTGAGATATAATGGTAAGATATCTCTTACATTGAAAGTGATTAAGGGAATGACTTTCAGTGTGACAAGGCACAGACAACTTTGATATATAAATTCCTAAATCAAAGTAAGAATATGTATATATATAAATATGTACATTTATGCAAATTTCATATTTCAGATAATCCTTCATTAAACCCACTCAATGTTATACTCAATGATAACCGGTAAAATATCATGGATTGGACTCATGATCCAGATATTGTGCTTGCAGTTGGACACATAATGTATGTGGTTGCAATATGCAAGTCTCCTCATACTAATGAGGAATGACAATTAAATAGATAATAGGACTACAACCCTAGGGTTTGTATGTCTCTATAGTCTTGATCTCTCATCGAATGTACTTTAGAAGTGATATGTCGATGATGATCACAATTGTCAATTAATCCTTATAAAATCAATGACGATATTCTGGCATACATATGTGCTCTTAACATTTAATCATAAATGACATGGTTCATTGCATCAAGCAGAATGGTGGCTCTATAAGAGATGATGTATTCAAATTGTTTGAGTACCTACCTGAACCAATGTTTTTAGAGTTTAGATGGATGTAGATACGATGTGTGTCATCATTCTACTGTCTATACTCTGGTCATTCATGATGCTTCATAAGCATGTATAAATGTTGAAATACTCTTACTTTGAATTCTTTTGAATTTAAAAATAAGAGATCCTTTTTCCTGAGAAACGGTTGCTTATAGATAAAGGGAGCGCAATAGAAGCATGGGTCGGACCCGAGTAAGAAGGAAAGTCAAAGAGTTGACCTACTTTTTTGACTTCCACACGACATCCAAAGAGTTGGATGAATGCCAATACTGCAATAAGTTGATGTGTTGATAGTATGACTATCAAGTCTGTCTAGAATCCTTAGAGAAGGACTCGAATAGAGCATCAGAATAATCTACATAAATCATTGATATTGACTTGCTTATTGAACAAGATGAAGTCTTATAATTATATCTCAATCTTCTACAACACTTACAATGGGTTGCATATGTTTTAGAAGACTAGAAAAATTTGATCTCAAGGCTTATAGTCATCCACATATATTAATGCAATTGTTCCAACAATCTCTATTGGATTGAAAGGCCTCATAATTTCAGTGGGAGAGCCCTTAGTCTTAGAAAATGTCTCTATGATCTAGACATTAGAATACACTCATTGTTTGTTTCTAAATGTTGGAAATAAACATGAATTCTGGAATGGACCTATCATAAAGAGTTATGATGGAGATATTTCAGATAGTAATAATAAATGGTTCATTAACATTTCTAAATATTGAAATTAAACCTTAAGATCAATAGGAGGATGAAGATCATTTGACAATGATCTAGCATCAAGTCTTGGATATTTGTCTGTTGATTTGATCAATAGACTAGTAAGAGATGAAATTTTAGAATGTCTTAAATTTCAGAAATTACATACTTATAAATATTGTATTCAAAGTAAAATGTCCAATACACTCTTCTTTGGGAATGGTGTAAGATGTCAAGGTATTCTAGTTCTCATACATATTGATGTATGCGGATCATCTATATCATAATAAACATTATGGATATGTGATATCTATTGATGATTACGTATGATATGGGAATTCTTCTGTTCACCTAAGAAACCTTTGAAATGTTCAAAGATTTCATTTTTTTGGTTTACAACCAAAGTTTGAAGGAAGATAGAATGGGTTTGATCTAATCTAGGTAACCTGTACCTGTAAGATGAATTCAAAGGCTACCTTATAGAGATATGAATATCATTTCTATCTCAATCCTCCTAACACACCTTAACTCAATAGAGTTATAGGGATATACAATTGGATCATGTGTGACATGATCTTATCAGTGATGAATTTTAGCATAATTATCCTTTAGTTTCCAGGTATATATGTGTAGTAGAGACTACAATATATATCCTTAATATGATTCCATGCATGCAAGCTGGAATCTAGCGCTTGAGAGTGCTGCTTCATTAGGAAAATAAAGGATGGTATTTCATACATACTTTATGACCTTGAGATTCTTAAAATATCTCATCTCTGAGAATGCGATTCTTAGAGGTTGAGACTCTTGAGAATCAAGATGAAAATAAAGTATAGGAACTCATTTAATCTTGAGAAGATAATGAGGCTCCTGAAATTTGAAAGTAAAAGGACAATTAAAGATGAAACATTAATACCTCTTCAAATGAGTTTGAGGATGGATTCCATGTGTCAGAGAAATCTGACAATGATCGAACTTCATGTGATGAAGCATCTGAAGATCATAGCATGGATAGATGGATGTTAGCAATAAAAATCTAATGTAGACTTCATATACAAGTGTTGTATATGGACCCTCGAGGATCCACCTATATGGGCAAGACCTGTAAAGGTGTAAATGGATCTTCAAGAGAAAGGGATCTTGATGAGAAGGTAGAGACCTTCAAAGCATAGTTCGTAGCCATGAGCTACACACCAGAAGAGATGACATTGCTTGCAATGAGACTTGCTTTTCGGTGACCATGCTTAAAATCATCAGAATATTGCTAACCTTAGCTACACAACTTGACTATTGCATCTTCAAGATGTAAGTTAATATTGCATTCCTGTATGAATACCTCTCTGAGGATATTCACATGAAGTAGCCCCAGGGCTTCATGGTTAAGGAAAGCAAGGTTTACAGGCGAGGGAATCCATCTATGGACTCAAATAAGCTTTTTGAAGTTGGATCATAAGATTTGATGAAATTATAAATGTTATGATTTCAGATGGAATCTTGATGAGCCATGCGAAGCTTAGTGGGAGTGCCTTTGTGTTCATCGTGCTAAATGTAGATAATATTCTAATCATTTGGAATGATATAAGGTTGATAATAAGTGTTTTATAAATTGGCTATTCCATATCTTGAAATATGATTTCAAAGATCTTAGTTCTGAAGTTGTTCAGGAGCAAAGAGAAGAGAGTATTGGAAGTATCACATTAATAATACATCTTGGACATATTCCATTTTATGGAAAATTCCAAGAAAGGCTTCCATCCCTTAAGATATGGTACTGACCTATCTAAAGGGACAACACCTCAAAGAGTTGAGGAAGTGAATGTTAGAACTACTTGCCCTTGGGCATCAGTTCTGAGAAGCCGGGTGTGTACTAGATGTGTACAAAAGCTAGATGACTGCCATGCAGTAGGAGTAGTAAACTGTTACTAATCTTACTATGGAAATAAAACACTTGGTTGCAGTAATAACAAAATCTTCATAGATGACAAGATTTTTGAGATAGTGATCTCAAAGTCATATCTTCAAAAGCTTAAGACTTTATAGATAGAGATCTAAAAGGTCATAACTGTGGATACCTTAAGAGATAGTGATCTCCATGAATACAGGTATTCTGATAAGGATTGTGGAAATATTGGTTATGATAATTGTTAAGTTGTAGTGTCAAGGACACTGTAGCAAACAAGATTGAGTATTGGTTGCATGAGATGCAACATTCGCATTAGATGCAAGCACTGTTACTGGGGATATGCAAGTGCCATAAAAGGACTTGGCGTAGCCTCGCAGGAACAGAGTGACTGATCAGCTTACCTAGCTATTTTCTAAATAGCCTATGATTGTCACATAAGTGCGGGTTTAAATGATTAGCCCATTAATGACTCTTTGGGCTATTGGGAGATTGTTAGACATGCGAGCCCACGACAATCCATTATGTAATAAATGTTATTGCGAATATCATTCCCTGATCTGAAATGAAGAATGAATAATTTGCACAATAGGTCCCTTAGTACAATTAGGGTTATGTACCATGGCCATCTTAATAATCACACAGCTATTGATTCAACTATTGAATCATAGAGGCTGGTGCTTGGATGAATATCTAAGGGGTTAGATTGAGGACTCATCAAGCACCGTCAAACGATTGTTAAGAGATGATCTCCAGCCTGAGTAGGAGATGGAAATCCTTATCTCTAAAGGCTGATATCTGACCGACCTCTTGATGTAGGTCCTCTGCATAGGAATAGAGATTCGGAGGTGTCAGATTAGTTAGGTCAAAGAGTTGACTTAACGAGATCGAGATAACCAAAGTCCTATATCGTATGCTGTCATGATATAGGCACACATCCTCTAACCGGAGATAGATGTGTTACTATATGTCTGAGTATGTACATTTGGCAGACTAATAGGTTGATGACCTAACCAAGGTCTACACACCGACACACTGGGATGCATATAAGGGCATATGGATAATACGATCTCTCAAAGGGATCATACAGGTTCAATTACTGAACCGGAAGGCATGAGCTCACTCATGAGATATTGGGAAGAATCAAATTCCATGCCAATGGTCATCTCGCTTTGGAAGCTTGACTAAATATGTAGGTTTGATATATACTTTTGGAAAGTATATGATCAAGACCTAGGTATGATATATGCTTTTGGAAAGTATATGATCGATACCGACTCCCAATGATCGAATGAGAAACTTGCTGATAAAACCATGAAGTAGATAGTATAAAGTTGATCCAATACTTCAGGTTTAATATGTGTCTTCAGTATGCATGATGTACAGGTATTGGGAATACCTGAGGGTGATGTGATCATAAACGATTGTATAACCATGACGCTTCCATTCCTAGGGAGTGATGAAACGGGTCTGGATTTTAGTGACTCCTCTCGGTAGAGAAGTAATATGAATAATGTGGATAGCACAATAGAATAGAGATCGAAGATGATTAAATGTGATTTAATTATCATGTATATGAATAATGTGGATAGCAATATCCATATTAGTCATATATATTATAAATGTGATTTATAATATATAAGAGAGAATTATTTGTAATTTACATTTGTTAATTAAATGTTAATGTGAATTGGATTCACATTGGACATTAAATTGAAAATGTAATTTACATTTTATTTTGGGTTGTGAATGAGATTCACAATTTTTCAATGGCAAGATTGCAATATTCACAAAATAATTATGAATTATTTTGTAGAATAATTTACAACAAATGTTGTTGCAAATATTGGAGATATATGCAATCTTGGAGATTGCATTGGAATCTCCCTTTCCTAATAGGAGAGGGGGGACGGTCACCAATCCCTAAAGGAAAGGGTGGCCGTCCACTCTTCCTATATGGAAGGGAGGAGCCTCCTTTTCATTATCTCTAATGTGGATTGATTTAATTTGGTGATTGAATTATATTGATTTATCAATATAGATTTAATCTAAATTAAATTAATTGTTGTTGGTTTTTACCAACACAAATCTTAGCCATTAAAAGAAACATAATCAATGTGAACCATTGGATTTGTGTTGTCCTATGGATTGAGATCCATGGATCCTAAAATGTTATAAAAGGAGAGGCACTCCATTGCTCTTCTTTACACAATGCTTTTGAAGCACATATCTCTCTCTCTCTCTCTCTCCCTCTCATGGCCGTCCACCATGGATGCCCTAGAGAGGTTCTCCATCGCCGCAGCGTTGTCGTTATGCTGTCCGATGTTTTGCTCGTGGAACTCCATCTACTTCGGTGTGCCTTGCTCGTGAAGAAGACGTCGGATCTCGTGTGTCGAGATCAGGAGATCCGCCGCTTGGATCATCAACATGGATTGCGAGAAGCACGTGGTTCATCCCCGCGCTCGCAAGCGTCTCCTCCGTCGGATCGAATTTAAGACAAGAGGTCTCTTCATTTAGAGACTCGATCGCAACCACGCTTCAAGAGGTAACCCTAATACTTGTTTGTAGTTTAGACGAAACGATCCGAGAAGTGTTCTTGGATCATGTGGTTTCGTCGCATGAAAATTTTTTAATTTCCGCTGCATAGAACAACTAGTGCGACTAGTCGTTCTTCGTCGTATTCGATACGACGCTCACGCTTCCATGATGCGCTTGAGAATCTAACCATATCCTTCAATGTACAAGTCAATAAGATCCTCAGATCACTCTCATCTGATGGGAGGGAGGACATCAAGGATGTGAATAATTGAAACACTCTTTCACGGCACGATCTTATCGGTAAACTCCTCTCATACGCAGTTGAGAAGCAATAAATAAAGGAGATCAAGTGATATCTCTCCATCTTCCTCTCCTAACTAGTTTGGTGAGGGATCTTTGGTTGATATATCTGCTAAAATGGTTGAATCTTGCATAACCCTTGTGGAGAACGATTTTATCATTGTTTATAGTGGAGTGATTTGGGATCAGATGGCTCTTGTGATTTTCCCCATCATTTTTTAAGGTTTTCACGTTAAATCTCTGTGCGCGTTTGTGGCTTGATTTGTTTGCCCTTCTGTTCATAGGAATATTTGTCGTTGTTATCCTCTTAGGTTTGTTCCACACTTCCACAATATATGATGGAGTAGCTTTGTTCTTCTCAACAAGGTCGTTTTGCTTGAACAACAAAGCTACAACTAATTGAAAATGCAGGAGCTTTGGGACTGGCGTGAAGAAACCTAAAACTTACATAGATAATACGTCCATTATTGATTTCGGGAAAAATTGTAAAAAACGGGCCTAAAATACCTAAACTGTAAGTCGTGGGTTTTGATTTGAGATCACTAGCAAATTAAGATGCCCCAAGATGGGAGAGCTGTTTCCAGTAGGAGTCTCCAGTCGTTTGACAGATTAATGGCTAATATCTTAGTCAGGTGAGATCATCATGTCAGCCCCATTGGAGACGGCCAATGGCTTTAATGGGTTCATTGCTTCCTGTGTGTGAGTCACGAAGGTAGATGGTGACGCAGCCTCAACTTCCAGTGGCTCACACTCGACGACGTGATTGCTGATCTCATTGGCCCAACACCTTTCGCCACACGATTTGATGCTGGGAATTTGCTGTTGCTAATAAGGATGGCAGCACAGCATTAGCACGCTGTTCTTCTTCTCCATTACTTTGTCGAGATCATCTGCCTCACGTCTCTACTTACCCTAGTCTTGTGATCACTTTCTCCCTCATCTCCTGCCTTATGTACATGTGACCCTCTAGCGGAGTTCGTCGTCGAGTCCACCAACTGCAAAAAACAGAGATGTAACACCCGATAACTTGAAAGTTCGCTCATATCTTTCGATGTTAAATTTATAATAATGAATAGTTTTCATTGCAAGATCATCTTCGATCCTTAATACTACAATGAAAGATGTATTAATTATAACATCAGCTATCTATAGGCTTCCTCAAAAAATAGCGTCTAATCATCGCTTATTTAACAAAGACTACACGCGTTTTAACGTAAAATTCAATAAACGGAAATCCTTATGAATTGTTAGTGGTGAATATAATATTCATCGCAAATTCCAAATTCAAATATAAATTTAAAACAGGTGAATTTTTTTGAGAGAAAAGATGGTGAAGTCCCGAGCTGAGACTCACTGCGCTATGCTTTTATATATAGAAAATGAGGGAAATACACTATCTTGTGGACCAGAAGTGATACATGGAACGACAATAAGCTACAAAATGTTCAAAATAGAACCTTTGATTTTTGAAGATTAAGTCATTTCTACCTCCCCATATGGACCAAAGAGCAGCAAATGTCAGAATGCAATCGTCAGTTGAGTTACTTCCCAAGGACCTTAGCGATCTCCAGAAAACAACTATGCCACCATGATTGACCCGTGATGCTCCTAACTCCTTCCAAACTTGCTCCGACAAAGGACAAGTAAGAATAGATGTTCTGCATCTTCTGCATTTGCACCACATCTGTCACACTGGGTGTCTCGAATGCCAAAAATCCTTCCCCTTCTAGCCTTGTCACATACCCTACCCCTTCTGAGGCACCATAGGAAGACTTTCACTCTGCATGGGATCTTGCTTGCCCAAATTATCTTCATATCTTACTTCAAGTCTTGATCCAAATCATCCGTTTTCCCTCTAAAATCTGTGTATGCCTTCTTCACCGAAAATCTCCCTTCCTCCTAAGCAAAATGATCTCTCCCTTCAGACAAAAAGCTTGGAGAGGGTAGTTCGGACTGCAGTCTAGCCGGATCCTCTAATCTTCGGTTTGTCAGGTCGGACAGAAACCGTGGAACCCACGAACTAGACCCACCAACATCTGCTACATCACCTTCCTTTTTAGTTGCCAGTGCAAATAGTCTTGGAAACCTATTGCATAGCAACCCTTCTCGTGTCTAGTCATCCTTCCAAAAACAAAATGTCACCCCTAACCCCACCTTCAGCTTCATCGCCAGCCTGATCTGTGGTAAAATGCCACGGATCTCACTCCAAAGGGGAAGATTTGAATCTCATTGTACCTACATCTATGGATCCTTTAACCACATAAATGGTACACAACGACCTAATAGCCAATCTATCGGTGCTACCCCAAATCTGCACCACCCACTTTGCTAGAAGAGCTTTATTCATGCAACTCAGATCCCGAATTCGTAACCCTCCTTCATTTTTTTGTCTTGTTAGCTCCTCCCATTGAATCAGGTGCATGCCCAGTCTCTGTTGCTTCCCATCAGACCAGAAAAACCTTCTCATCAATACCTCTATTTTCTTTCTGACCCCTGCTGGCATCATCCGCGTAGAGGAGAAAAAGATAGGAATTGCCGATAACACATGTTTCAGGAATCAACTTTCCCCCCTTTGAAAGAGTAATCGCCTTCTATCCTGCCAGTCTCTTCTCAAATCTCATGAGGACCATGTCCCATTCTTCTTTTTTGAGTCTTCCTACCACAAGAGTCAACCCAGGTAAGAAATCGGGAGCTCACTCAAAGGGCATCCTAGAATTGCAACCCTTCTGCCACTCTCCTCCTCATCCATCCCGAACTAAATTACCACTGACTTGCTTCTATTAATTTTGAGAGCAGAGATGTTGCTGAAGATCACTACCATACGCCTTTCCCTTCTATCCATTTCTTCTGTACCTGATGAGCGCCCCGAGCGACTAAGGTAAAATGGTATCAAAGGTCGTTGCGACCTCAACCTCTCGGATCGGACTCAACAAGAAAAAGAAGACCACCAAAATAAAATTCAATCAATCAAGCAAAGATAGTGGTCTCGCTAATTTATTTTACCTGGTATAGCTACCAGGGTCGAACACAAGGAGCACGTGATGCTAATGCTACGAAGTAGTCGAGAATCCCAAAAATATCAAAATTGGTGGTTTTTAATTTTTTAATTTTTTTGCAATTTTTAATGATAAGAAAAAGGATAAAAGAACCCAAAAAGTCACAATTCAACAATTATTTAAAGCATAAAAAACACTCAGATTATTCAAATAAAAATATTTTTGGGTTCTAAAATATGCAAAAGTTTTTGTTATTTTTTCTAGATTTTTCTGATTTTTAGTTAATTTTCTAAAAATCAAATAAAGCCAAAAATCATAAACAATGTACAACCAGAATATAAAGGCAATTTAAAATTGCTTAAAATGCTTATAAAATTGAAGCGACAATTTTATGACAAACTATAAATAAAAACCTAACTACAACAAGTGAAAATACATTTATTATTTTTTTTTATGAATTTTTACTGATTTTTCTAATATTTTTTTAATTTTTATGGTTTTTAAAGTGGAAATGCAATAAAAGTTGGATTGAAATGAAAACAACACAAAACAAGCAAACAAGAATTTTTTTGAAATTTTTCAAGGGTTGTTAATATTTTCATTGGATTTTTAAAAACAAATAGAAGCTATTTTTATGGTTTTTGAATTTCTAAAAATAGTAAACGAAAACAATATAAAACCAAAAATTCACAGAAATTCCTACACCATGTGTCAAAATCTCGTGATTTTTGGATAGTATTTGCTATTTATTAAAGCAAAAATCAAGCACACAATATACAAGGACCAAAATGCAATGAAAACAAGTTTCTGGACCAATAAATAATATGCATGCAAACTACGAGGTCTTATCTACAATTTTCACATCAAATTCCACATGACCACAATCAGTACGCATAGGTGTATAACTGCAAATAATAAAACTATAACTTCAAAGCATAACAGAGAATAAGTTCAGGACACTAAATGCAATTAACCCACAAATACTCGTGACGCATCAAGTGAGACCACACATGAAGGACTGAAAAGTAAATATGAAAAACCGTAGGGGCACGGATGCAAAAGTGTTACTGTATACTTTTATTTTACAAACTAAACTATAAACAGAATTAAACACAGGGGTGGTTGAGAAAATTACCCATGTAGCACGTGCGCCACGCGTAGGGTGGACAGGTGGCAGGCGCTGAGTGGAGGCGAGGCGTACGACTCTAGTGCGTGCAGATGGCAGATCCAATGGCCCTCAAGTGTCAGCTACGTGTGCGGTACGGGGGGCGTTAGATGTCAGATCTAACAGCCTGACAGTTGTAGGCACTGAACGGCTGCGATGGCGTTTGGGCGAAGAAGTTGATCCAACGGCGGGGAAGAGCACTGGACGAACTCCGCCTGGGCGAGGTTCATCAGAGCATCGGCGATGATCCGACACTCCGATGAACGAACGAGCGGTGGCAACTGACTCAGGGGCTCCTCTGCGTCGGGTGGATGGGACAGATGAACTCGCAGACGGTCGGATCTCCGGGAAGGTGGCTGGAACCTGGGCGAGCTCTGACGAAGCGTGGCGAAGGCGATATGGGATGTCTCCACATGAACTAAAACCTGCAGGGTAACGCTCAGACTCGGAGCAAAGCTCCGGTCAGGGTTATTTGATTGAAAACAAAGAGAAGCGGCGGTGGATGGAAAGGGGCTTTCCGGTGAAGCGACAGAGGAAACCTAGAACCTAATCTTGGCTCGGATAGCCAAGATTTGGATGATCAGGTTGCGTAAGAAGGGTGACGATGAGTGGGTGTGTCGATCGGAACGGATGAGGGTGACTGATGAGGCTTCGACCGGCGGGTCAGAGCTGGCGGAGGTGCGGCAGAAGTGAGACTAAAGATTGAACTGATACGGGAGCTGAGGACCATGAGATGGATACCTGAAGGTCCTAACTGAATCCTGAGCTCCAGGGAGTGCTGTCGATGGTGGTCTTTGCCTCGACCTCACTGCGGAAGGCGGGGGAGGCTCGTCGCGGCGGTGCTCCGATCACGAGTCTTGAGTGCCGACTGCAGCGGTCCACTACGATCACCAAGGGTCTCCTCCGATTACTGTCACCAAGGCGAAGGATTCTAGAGTCTCGAGGGAGTGTGCGGCGTGAGCTGCTGAGCAGGGGAGGCGATGGAAGATTATATAACACGTCACAGGTGGTCGAAGCAATCGGGCAGGGGCGCGCAATCCGAGGACGATCCGCGAGGATCACCGATCCACTAGGAAGATGCGGGCGTCGAAATCAGGGCAAGAGTAAGTAGGATCTGATCAAGAAAAATGGGAGAAACCGGGGTAAGAGTCGGATCCACGCGGTAGGAGGGTCCGGGAGGGGTACTTGACCAGGGTCAACATCCCTTCTGGACCAATTAGAAAATAGCTTGGTCAAAAAGAATTGGAAAATAAATTAAAAATAGAAAATGATTTTAAATTTAAAAATATTCAAAATGAAAAATATTTATTATTTTTCAAACTATTTTTTGTTATTTTTAATTATTTTAATGAAAAAATAAATTATGGTATATACATTATATTATATCATATACAGGTATAAAATACATATGTATTCTGTATATTTATTTTTATTTTCTTATCTTTACACAAATACCCGAATTTTATATTTTATTTATTTACAACATAATATTGGGAGTATAAAATAATTTTATTTTTTATTAGTTATTTACAAGTGTAAAATAAATAGGTATATGATACATATATACATGTAGTATGTACAAGGTGAGATAGAGAGAATTTTATTTTTATTTTTATTTTTTTAATTTTTGTTTTATTTTTAAAAAAATATAAAAGGGGATAAAAATGCCTTTTTATTTCTGTTTTTGCAAAAATAAATTATATACATCAAAGAAGGTGTACGCACAAGGTAGAGTGGCCCTATCTCTCTCTCTCTCTACTTATTTTATTTGGCGATCAGGCCCATACTGACCCTTCTCTTGGGTTCAGGTCACTCAATATTTATTCTAAATATTTCCTTCGTTTTCTTTTATTCTTTATTCTTTTATTTTGCACAAATACATGCTAATTATTAAATTTTAATAAATGCATGCTTATTGGTAATTTATTGTATTTACAACTATATACATGATGCTTTGCCAAGATATTTAGCTAAAATAAAAGAATAAAGAGTGACGAATGAGGATTTATCAGTACTGCCCAAAAAATCACAGTATCGTCGGCACATTGTAAAATTGGAATCGATATAGATCCCACACTGGAGCCTTCGTACCACCCTCATCGATATATCTCCTAAACATCACAACTAAAGCGTATTCCACCAACACAAACAGCATCGGCGCCAACAGGCATCCCTGCAGCACTCCCCTTTGCGGTTGAAAGAAACCACCTTCTGGCCTCCCATTCACCAAAACCATATAGGATGATGTTGTTACGCATCTCTTCATCCGTGATATCCAGAGATTAGTGAAGCCACGTCGACGAAGTGACACCTAGAAGAAATTCCAATCCATACATTCATATGCCTTTTCAAAATCGATCTTCCACATCAACCCCTTCCTGTTTTCCCGCCGCCATTGGAGGCAAATCTCAGACGCCGTCACTAGCCCATCAGTCATCTGTCGTCCGGGTATGAAAGGAGATTGATTCTGCGAATGACACCATCAAGCACTTGCCTCAATCTATTTTCCAGCACCTTCACAATTATCAAGTAGATTGCATTGGACAACACGATCAGTCTATAGTCTTCTACCCGAATTGGATGTTCCTTCTTGGGTAAGAGGAAGAGCAAAGCACGGTTCACCTTCTCAAAACCCCTATTGCCATTTCTAAACTCAATGATTACGTCCATGACATCTTCATTGAGCAAGTCCCGAAATTCTCTGTAAAAGAAATTCAGAAAGCTGTCCGGGCTTGGTGCCCCATCACCATTCAAACCCCAAATTGCACTTTTGACATCTGCCTCCATAAAAGGTGCTTCTAGCCCAAGCGCCTGCTCTTCCGACACTGACCTCACCCATGTACCACGCCACCAACACCCCTCACCTTGCTTTCTTCTCAATGTCTCCACAAAATGCTCCTTGAGAGCAGTCCAAGAAAAGCTTCCCCCACCACCCTTTCCCCCCTCACTTCCAAGCACTAAATAAAATTCTTCCTTCACCTTTCGGAAGCAACTGAATGAAAGAACCTCGTATTCGTGTCCCCTTCCCGTAGCCATGTCTGTCTAGATCTCTGCCTCCATTCGACTTCCTCCTTCCTGTCTTCCAAAAGCAATATTTCTAATAACCCTGCCAGGTCTAGAACCTCCCCATCCTCCAACTCACTCTGATCTTGTAGCCCATCCAGTCGAACCACCCTCTACTGAACCTCATTTCTCTGCTCCCTCTATCGAGCCTTCACCCCCCAACCGAAGTCAATTAAAAGTTTCTTCAGAAACACCATCTTGGCTGCCAAACGGATTACGGACGGACCCTCCACCTGCCACTCCCTCCATCGAGCAGCCACCTCCTCTCTGAACCCTTCTTCCAGCAGCTATGCCTTCTCAAATCTAATGATGGATCTAGGCTGCCTCTGCTCCTCAGAAGACCATAATATTGGCGTGTGGTCTAAATGGGAACGAGGCAACGGAAAAACTCTACACCTTCTTACGACATAATAAATCTATCCAGCCGTGATCTGGACCTAGAATTCCGCCACGTATAGGCACATCCTACTACATCAATGATTGTGAGCCCCAAGGCATGCACCTGGTCTCTGAGAGCCTCCGACCCTGAGTCCCTTCCATCTCGTCCCAATGGTCTGTCATCTGGTAACAAAGTAATATTAAGATCTCCCCCAACCAGCCGAAACCCATCTTCTCTGCTAGCTCCCACCTCTGAGAGATCCAAATCCAAGCAACTTGGTGTCGAACCCGTAGGACCATAAACATTAATCACAGTAATAGTAACCCATCCATCTTTTGCTTTAGTCGTACACAGAGAGAAAAAGAAGAAACCCTCTCCGACATCTTATCAAAATCACTTCTCCTCCACTACGTGAGGAGCCCGCCAGTCGCTCCTTAAGCCTCAACTTCAGTGAAGTTGAAAGAAGAACTACCACCCAAGGCTCGCCACTCTTCCCCTGACCTCGAAACCTTCATCTCATGCAAGAGAACTATATCTGCACGAGCTTCGTCCATCAATTTCCTGACTCCTAGTTGTTTCTCGAGACGACCCAACCCTCTTACATTCAATGAGAGATCCTTCATTAGGATACAACTTTGGTCCTCTGACAGGGCGGAACTATGCCCAAGCTCTCTGCAAAACTCCTATCTACCAGGCTAAAAAACTTGGTTTTCCAAGTGGCGACCACACCTCTTCCTCCGCTCCCTCAAAACACATGTCATCACCCTGCCCCATCCTCTCACTTGCCTCTACCAAGGATATTCTCTTCCCTTTATTCCGCCAAACCTGTGGTTTTTATTCGAAGCACCAGCCAAAGCGTTGCGCCCTCTCACCCTGCGTACCTCCCTCCACCCCCTGCCTCTGACCCTCCAACTCCTTTACCTTATTCCCTTCATTTCTCACTCCACTCCTTGCTCCATCCTCACAATAACTTGTAGGCCCTCGCTCCTTCCTGACAACCAGCTCGCTGCCACCCCTGCTACCAAGCCCATTCGTCCTCTCCCAAAGGACCCACCAACCCTCTACCCTGCGCACACCACCTCCAAAGCACTGCACTCCTGCAACGAATCCCCCACGTTAGCAGACAACAATGACTAGGTCTCTGAAGTCTCCTTCGACCAAACCAAGACCCTCCCTCTCTCGGTTACGTGCCTGAGGTCCGCTGCCACTACTTCATTCAAACTTGAAGTCTGATGGAGTCCCCCACCATGTTGAATCTGGTTTCTAGTCATGTCTCTACAACAACCCCATAGTCCAGAACCTTCGCCCGTGCAGATCCGCGATTCTCAACAGCGGAACCCACCCGCAAGGCCTGACCTCCACCTCTCTGGGTTGGACTCTTCCCCAACCGTGATCCATCATGCTCAATCGGTTCCCGACCCTTTCCTGCTAGGAACTTCCCACCAGCAGTGGTCCCCATCTCTGAAAGAAATGGTAACGTGATTGCAGCCACTCCTTTTTCTTGAAACATTAATTTTCGTGTGTATTTCACTGCCCCAAATGGAATTACAATATGTCCATGTGATTTTACAACAACTGCCATAGATTTCGGAAGACAAAGCGTTGCATGGATTATGGGGTGCGACTCTACCGTCGTGATTTGATGTGGATTGCTCGCAGTCTCACGAACCATGTAGTCCTCCACGCCAAATGTCGCAGTCTTCGGAGGCACAACTGTCACAGGTTGGTGTTGTCTGGCACAACTGTTGTCCCTGATTGGCTCCATAACCATCGCATGCTCACGAACCATGCGATAAGCTTTGCATGTCATCGTGGTCTTCAGAGGCCACGCGAGCTGGCCTTTCCCGGTTGTGACCACTCCACTCGGTCGAAGAGGATGCCGCCCCTCCTCTGCACCCCACACAGTCGACGAGATCTCCAGTTGAAGCTGCCACTCTCCTGATTGCACCAACTAGCAACCCATCATCCGTGGGTGAATCTGACGAACACTTACCAGTGTATCCATACCATCTCCAGGCGAAACCCCAGATACAACCACGTCCTCCACCTCCGCAACCCCTCCCAGTAAACACATCACCCGTTGCAGACTTCTCAATTACAATCAGATCCCCTTCACCTTTACCAGATACACGCTCCTCATCAGCAAAACGCTGTCATCCTCCCACGTACGTATCCACTTATGCAAAGACTTCCCCGCACGTGACAACGCAAGCAGGGACCTTGCCTCCCCCTTAGCCAAGCCTCGTGCCACAACCCTCCAGATCAATAGTGCAATGACACTCCCCTTGAAGGTGCCTTTTGTTGCTATGCCCACATTGGACATCCCCCTGAGTAGGGCACCCCGGCTCCGCCCTCCCTATCAAAACGCATGTTACCAGCACTAATGATCCCTGATTTTCACTCTTTATTCTTTTATTTTAGCTATTTATCTAGGCAAATCATCATGTAAAAAGGTGTAAATACAATAAGTTAGAATTCATCATGCATTTGTTAATATTACAGAATTAGCATGTATTTGTGCAAAAATAAAAGAATAAAGGAAAAGAAAAAGGAAGAAGGTATTTAGAATAAATATAGAGTGACCCGACCCCCAAGAGAAGGTTCCTTGACCTGATCGCCAAATAAAATAAGTAGACAGAGATAGGGCCTACTCTATGTTGTACATATTGCCTATGTATATAAATAATTATTTTTGATAAAATAAAAAATATTCTTTCTACCTCCTTGTATATAGTCTTAGAAATAAAATAAAAACAAAAGAAAAATCAGAAAAAGAAAAATAAAATCCTCTCTTACTTGTAGAAAATACATGTATATGTCTCACTCCCTATTTATTCTATACATGTGAATAACTCATAAAAATAAAATAAAAATTATTTTGTACTCCTAAAGTATGTTAAAAATAAATAAAATATAAAATTGGGGTATTTGTGTAAAAATAATGAAATAAAAATGATTATACATAATACAAATGTATATTATACTTGTATATAACACTATATATTATGTATACACTAATTTATTTTTCATAAAAATAATTAAAAATCACAAAAAAATTCCTTAAAAAATAATAAACATTTTTTTATTTTATACACTTTTTATTTTGAATTCATTTATTATTTTTTATTGATTTTATAAATATTTTATAAATCTCTTTTTCTGATTGGTCAGGACCGGGTTCGCCAGAGATTTTTCTCCCTTTTTTCTTGATTGGGTCAGCCCTCCTCTCGACCTGAATCTTCGCCCGTTACTTCTCCTAGGATCCGTGATCCTCGTGGATCCTTAGGAAGGCGCGGATCTTCCTAGGGTTGCATGCTCTCGCTCGATCTTTGGAGACCCCTAGGAGCCCTATAAAATTATCTCTTCCGCATCCCATGTCGCACAGCTCGTTCCTCGCCCTTTCTTCCACCCCTAGGCACCTTTGGTTGAGTGACAGCTACCGGAGGCCATCCTTGGAGCGGTGTTTGGTAGCGTGGTTCACGCAGCTCCCTTACGTGGCTGACGAGCGCCGACGCGTCTAGCCTCCTGGCCTTCCACAACTTATTTGAGGCTACAATCCTGACATCCGTCATCGCCTGAATCTCGAGAGTCCATTCAAAGCCTCAGATACCCATCATATCTCATTCATTTCACCTTTTGATTCCATTCTCTCCATTTCGCACCGCTGTATGTTCATCTGCTCCGCCCCGATAGTCGGAGCCTCATCTCACCTTCACATCCTTATCGATTGAATCCCCTACGAACGTTCAGCTTCGCACCTCACCCTTATAATCCTTAGGCTCGACCTCCTGGTCGAGATTAGGGCCGCGACTCCCTTCTTTCACCTTCACCGGGAGTCAAATTCCATCCACCCTCATTTCTTTGAGTTTCGCCAAGAAATAACGTTCGCTGGAGCTATGCCTCCGAGCGAAGTACCCATTGCAGGTCCGAGATCGTGCGGAAGACCCTCAATTGGCGCTCAACTGCTTAAGCAGAGCATCCCAGATGCCGCGATGGCCATCCGACCATTCTCCTTCACATCGGAGCTTGCCACCCAATGCGGAATACCTTTACGACACTCTAGACCTCTTGGGTGTGCTCATCGGCCCGGTGGATCTCCTCTAGTCGCCGATCGAAGTTTACCTGGAGGGTGTTCTTCTTCCATCCTCGTCTGCCGTTGGATTTCCACGCCCCCTGCCGGATTGCATCACAGTCGCCCGACAGAAAGCTGTCACGACCATTAGATCAAAGCTGTAGTGCCAGATCTAGCAGCACATCCACGACATATTCTACATCATTAGGTCGACAGGTGGCATCCATCATAGCCGTACGCCGACGAAGCCTCCCGTGTGCGCCAGTACCTCTGCAGGGTATTTTACATCTTTTACCCCACACCTTTATGCTTTCTGAGTTAATCTTGAAAATAAAGTAGTAGTTTGGACCTTTTGCAATTAGAACCCATATTTTCAGTATTTGAATTTTAATCCAGTATGTGTGAACTCACGTGTTGCGCCACGTACTTGTTGGTATACTTGCATTTTATTCCCTGGATTTCATGTATGTTGTGATTTGAATGAAAACTTTTTAGTATTTGCAATTAGGCCCCTCTGAGCCTGTGGCACATGTATTGCGCGTGTTTGTCTGGATATTTGCAATTTAGGCCTTAGGTTTTTAAGTGTGTTATTATTTGGTCGAAATCTTTAGGGTAATTGCATCTAGGTCCTTGCTGGATGTGTGCTTTGTTTTTAATTAACTAATTACTAAATCAACTCCAAAAATTCCATAAAATTTATAGTTATCTCTTGCTAACATGTAATATTTATGATATTTTTTGTGAATTAATTTAGTTTTATTTTATATTTTCTAAAAATCAAAAACACCTAAAACTATTCTCTATATTTTATAAGATACATAAAAATTCGAAAAATTGTCTAAAAAAATCTTTAAAAATTTCTGTGAGTGTGTTTTTATATGCTTTGTATTCAATAGCATTTTTTATGTGAAAATTCCTTGTAAATACCTAAAAGTCATACAAGACTCAAAGACTTATAAAATCATTAAAAATTCTAGAAAATTCAAAAAATATGACTTTGGTTCCTGCTTGTAGCTCTTTTTATTTACTATATCATAAAAATCACAACCAGGCATTTGGACACTTTTTAATATTTTATATTTTCCTTGTAGTCCAGGTTGTACATTGTTTTCCTCGTTTATCTTTCTTTAATTTTTAGAAAATCATATAAAAATTGGAAAAATATCATAAATCAACAAAAAGCATCTGAATATATGAAAAAATATAAAAATATTTTTGTTTCTAAATTTTGTGCATTTTTACTCTTAATAAAAATTGTTGAAGCTTGCCTTTACTTTGTTCTTTTTATTTGTGTTGTTTGTTTTCTCAATTTTGAAAATATAAAAAAATTCAAATTAAAAACCACAAAAATATGTCTTTTATTTTTTGATTAGGACTACTTGGTAGGTTTCACTCGTGCTCCTTGTTTTCGACCCTTGTCTCTATACCAGGTTAAATAAATAGCAGAGACCGTTGATATTTCATGTTTTGATTGCTTTATATCTGTGTGGTTTCGATTTTCTTGATTATCGAATTGATTGGCTGAGAACAATGACTTGTTTATTTTTCCATCTTAGCCTATCTCGACATTCGTGCCCATCAGAATGACGTCGTTGCTAGGGTGCACAAGTTAGTAGTCTTTTCAGATTTTTGTATATATTTTTATCTCTATCTTATATAACTGTTTACCGACATTTTTCTGCTTTGAATTTTGTGCGAGGGACCGCCCGAGGACTCTACGGCTTTCGGTTGGAGTAACTACTCCCGAGGAGGAGCAGGACGATAAGGGGGAATTAGTTATATTGGATAGAGTAGAGTTGCTTAGTTTATTTTGCAGCACATTATTATGATGATTATTATTGTAATAATACAGTGACACTCAGACACTTCTTGGACACTTGGCTTATCGGGATCTGTTTCGCCGAGTACCGGTGTACTCGGGGGACCTCACTGCAATTTCCGCCAGTTTTGATTTTTGTCGTATTTTATTTCCTTCGATTCTCGAAGAATTTGGCTCATAGATTTAGGAATTTCCTTGATTGCAACATAAATAATTAAGGCCTAATCCCTAATATATTGCTTGCACCTATAGATTTGTAGTTGGACCTTATTAATAACTTTTAATAAGAAGTCAAATTAATTAAACTCAAGTCCACGTGTCGTGAGGAACCGCAGTGCTAGCAGGACCTATTGTGGCAGGCACCGAGTGGTTCCCAAGATAGGACTCCGGACTTGATCTAGTAAGTTGACTCCTATTTTTCACGATTATAAATTGCTCATCTAAGGTCGTTTTCTTCTTACATCATTTAGATTAGTTTAAATTATGTCTATAAATTTATGCACGGATCACCCTACATGTAGAGTGCTGACGACAAGTACGCATCTCTTACTTTGCATGCATCATTGTGTTTGATCGTGCATCGGTTTTTTCGATTTCTCCCCCTATTTATGGACTTAAAATAATCAGGAGATCGAAAAATTCGTTAGGCATTTGTTTGATTATTGAAAAATACCATAAAAAGTGATAAACATAAAATTGGTACTGCTAAGCAACTAAAAGACACCTCACTTAAAAATTTATCTTGGGAGAGTCAACTCCTCATTGTTTGGTTTGCTTGCACTAGAGAGTGACCCGCACACTAGGCTAGAGCCACACCTAAACTCTCGTTAGACTACTGGTCTTGGGGTTAGTCATTCTCCAGTGAGGATTACTCTGGTCTTCGGTAAAGCAGCCTGCGATATCCTTAGCAAAGCAAGTTGATCGGGTAGCCGGTAAATGGTCCGCAACTTGTACTAGCTGGGAAAGATCTAGCTTTGGGATTGGGACGGTCTCTTGAATGAATCGGGTACCTAATAGCTCGCTTAATCGCCTTGATAGACTGAACTATCACCTAAATAAAATTGACAAGATAAACAATCGATCCCTTACGGTCATCAACTCTGCGTTGCGTAGGTGAATTGGGGGTTTTACTGCCGATCTTGTTTGTTTACAGATCCCATCCACATTTACTCTACATTATGATGATGGGTCGGAGGTCCCTTAGGCTGCACTTGGTAGCACCGCTTTCGAGCACTCTGCCCCATTCATCTAGGCAGGGTCTGGAGAGCTTGGACCATCTCTCTGAACCTGAGTTTGATTCCACCCTGTTCCCCCTCGACCACCCTTCTTCTAGTCATGAGGTGCCCGAGAAGAGACCAACACAGATATTTGTTCATCTAACGACACCTGAGTTCGAGTCTTTTGCCTTTACAGAGACCCGCAAGATGGCCAACAGTGAAGAGTGCACCGATGGACAGCCCCAGAGTTCAACTTACGTTTTAGATCAGGAGCCATCAACAACACACTTCTAGCCTCCCTGGAGACAATGCAGAGGAAGATTAGAGATCAGGGAGCCTTCATGGCAGAGGTGCATAGAGAGATGACACATATGCGAGCCGATAGAGGAGAGCCTAACTGAGCAGGCGATGGAGAAATTCCAGAGGTTGGAGAAGGAGATGGAGGACAGCCAGACGAGCCGTAGGAGCCAGTCTGACCAGCCAGACCAATGAGGGAGTTGCATAACCCTGGTGCAAACCTTACACACTGTTGGATATAGCTTCCGATGATTCTGGGGGACTTCAAGCTCCCTCCCCAGACCATTCAGCTCTTGCCCAAGTTCCATGGGCTTGCCACCGAGGAGCTGCATCTACACTTGCAAGAGTTAGAGATGATCTGCAACACTATCCACGATAGACATATGGACGAGGACACCATGAAGATGATGTCTTTTCCATTCTCCGTGGTCGACAGAGCAGCCTGTTGGCTGAAGCATTAGGGAGATATGTCACTTTGTGGGAGCATCTACGAATCGAGTATTTGAACAAGTACTACCCACTCGTCCAGACAAACACAACGTGAGCTCTGATCAACAATTTCTCTATGATCCCCAACGAGCAGTTCCATGAGGCATGGGATCTATTTCGTGAGCTCATTGACCGGTGTCCACATCATGACATTTCCAAGCCCAATCTAATACAGAGGTTCTTTTGTGGGCCGACAGCGGTGCTAAAGGGTCTAGTGAATGCTTCTTGTGGGGGCTCCTATTTCACCAAGGACGAAGATCACATCTGGGCCATCTATGAGGAGATGGCAGAGAATTACAAGTAATGTCCCGGACCCAACTCTACAATCAGGGGAAGCCCTCACCCCATGTCACGTCCTATCAGAGGATAGAACGAGTTGATGCAGGTCCATCCATGTCTTCAGCAGCCGCAACACAGGCAGAGTCGTCGACCACTGATATGGGCATCATCAGCGAGAGGCTGGACCGCATCGAGATTATTGAGAAGAAGCAGTGCTAGGGCATGACTCAGGTCGATCAGTTGGCATAGACTTTGATTGACCTTAAGACCCAGATCATGTGTCTCCAGGAGGCACAAATGGCTTCTCAACCCCGTCTCAGGTCATAAGCTGATCCGAGTAGCAACAGCTCATCTCAGCACTCCGCCCCATTTTGCCAGGTTCACCACATCCAGGCGGAGCCGTTCCAGCAGCTTCAACACCAGTACTCTCAACCACCGCCATCTCAAGACACTCAGATGGTGGTGTATCAGTAGGATTAGCCACTGGTAGTTCTTCCCCCATCCCCCTATGAGTAGTAGATGTTGATGGAAGTCAACGAAATTTGGTATGACTGGCAGTAGCCTGGGATCCTCCGAGACCATCCTGGATCCAGGTGGTCGACTGGAGGTACATCATCCCAACAACAACCTCTAGCTCAGGGTGGGCAGTTCGGCCTGCAGCAACAACCCCAGTTCTCCCACCAGCCACAACAACAGTAGTTCCAGTCGGGTCCTCTTCCCTACTAACAGGGACAATAGTGGAGGCAGCACCAACAACAACCTCAGCAGTATTCTCAGCCTCCCCCTCATCAGTTCCAGCAACCGCCTCCCTATCAATGAGGCAATTCATCCAATTCTCATGGGATAACCTATGAGAATCCAGCCCTTGATGATCTATCCCGCCTACTTACAGACCATCAAACATCCTTTAGGCGGGAGATGGATGAGTTTCGTCAAGAGATGAGGGAGATTATCAAGGGAAAGGTCGCCATACCCGCTCATATCGAGCCCAACCCTAATAACCTAAAGAGAAAATATGAGTTGGTACAGTTCACAGAGACCACCACTCCTAGTGATTTATTGGGTGACATTGCTTCATACACATTTGTTGCTGATTTTGTGTCACTTAGGAGCGGTAGGATGTCAGCTGGCAGTTCCTAGTATGAGAGAGGACATCATGAGGATTCAGGAGTGCCAGACGAGGAGGATAGCAGTGCTGATATCGTTAAGGATGATGATGATGGTGGAGCTGTAGCCACCAAGGACATTGATCCAGCCGATGGTACTGATGCCGTCATTTCTCTAAATGCAGAGGGTGGTACTGATACCACCAGATTCTCAGATGTTGAGCCAGAGTACGGTGCTGATGCCATGGGTGGTACTGATGCCACCACTTCTATTCCAGTTGTGTCTCCTCCAATTTTGTTTCTCAGGACATTATGAAAAATACCAAAAAAATAAAGGAAAGGTTTCTTCGTCTTAGAGTCCATATGTGATGATTGATGATTCTTGTATGGATCCCATGCCTTCTCAGCAACAGAAATATGTTCCTAGCCCTCTAGCTGAGGAGGGCCCAATAATTCCCTTTCCTCAAGCACTCTACATAGCAAAGGGTAATAAAAAAGAAAAACACAAAACGATCAGTAGTTAGAGTTCATCCAACAGATAATTGATAGGTTCCATATCTAGTTGACTCTATAGGAGGCACTTGAGCACATCCCTCTCTTCCAAAAGAACTTGAGAGAGAAGACCACTATCCGCTGGAAGAAGAGGAACCATCAGGCAGAAATCCATGTGTTACCCCGTGCCATCTGCTTTGTTATTCAGAACCGTCTGCCAACCAAGAGGCCAGATGCAGGATCTCCCTATGTCAGATGCCACATTCATGAGCAGATATTCGATTGTACTCTATTAGACACCAGCTCTTCTATCAACCTTCTTCCAACATCCTTACTCGACTGATTCGAGTTTGGACCTCTTCGACATAGCAGGGTAGTCCTTCAATTTGCTGATAGATCGGTCAAGAGGCCGAAGGGGTTGTTAAAGGACATAGTCATCACAATTTAGGGTCTTAAATTCCTCGTATACTTCATTGTGTTGGACATGGAGATCCCTAAATCTGTGACTGATACCCCCATCATTCTAGGGTGTCCATTCTGGGCCACAACCAAGATGGTGTCTGACCATGATAGTGGGAAGTTGTACTTTCACGTTGAGGGAGAGAGTATACAAATATAGATGATTGATGAGACCAGAGCATGGGACTCAGCTTGCTCGGAGCAGTTCAGCGATGTAGAGCAGACGAGAGAGGCAGAGCAAGACGTCCACTAAGAGTGAGACTGTGATCATTGATGATGAAGTCACTTGGCCCAATACTATTTCACGTTCCCTTCTCTCACCTTCAGATACTGTAGATCCATAGTTTCCAGTAGAGGAGAGTTCGGAGAGCACACTCTTGGCCGAGGATATTTTTGAGGCTGATGATCGCTTTCAGGACAATGAAGCAGAATATGTATCATGTAATTCTGATTCAGATCCCTTGAATTCAGACATAAACTGGGCAGAATTTAATGATTTATTACCTTGTCTGATATTCACAGATCCAGCAGCTAGGGTGGAGACAGAGCCTACACCGAGTACAGATACACTAGCAAGGCAGTCTTCACTAGTTTTGCATCATCAGAGAGAGAGTTCTCACATTCATATCTGGTCACAATCACTCAGATATTTCAGAGGCCAGATTTGCCATCTCCCAGTTATCAGGAACTGAAGCCTTTGTCGCAGTCGCCGAAGTATAGATTCCTTATAGATGAGCATGAGATGTACCCAGTCACTATCTCAACAGATTTAACTGGAGAGCAAGAATCTCATCTAATAGAGGTTCTTGAAAGAAACCACAAGGCGATAGGATGGAGCGTAGCCGATCTCTAGGGTATAAGTCCGGCTCTTTGCTCCCACCGTATCTATCTTGAGGAGGATGCCAAGCCATCACGTGAGTTCCAGCGACGGCCGAGCCGAATCTTCGAGAGGTGGTCCTAAAGGAAATTTCAAAATGATGGAACGTCTATTTTATCTACCCCATTTCCGACTCCAAGTAGGTTATTCCATTGCATGTGGTGCCCAAGAAGATGGGTGATAACGCGGAAAATCGAGCGATCGTATTGATCCACAAGGCGGATCAACAGTCGATGTGTTGACCACTTCAAAATCACGTATTAATCAACAATTAACCCACGGTATCAAATCAGACAATGACAAGCAAAGGTGGAGTTAAAATTTATTATTAACTCTACAAAAGTGTGTATAATGTGCAAGTGTGTAGAGTGTCGAACTCAGGGAGCAAGCAAGATAGATTAGATGAAATGTGCAAAGAGTGAATGTGATTAAGTGTCTACAAGTATGCAAATTTTTTTGTGTGGGTTTTTAATTTTTATAATTATTTTATTTTATTTTTAATTTTTGATTTTGTATTTTGGTTTTTAATTTTCTGATTTTATCTTTTCTTTTTATATTATATATTTTTGTATTTTCTTTTTCAATAATAGAATATATATACAAAGTAAAGAAGAGAGGGATGAAGTTTTTTTATAAAAATCAGTAAAAATACTCAAAAATCAGGAAATACAATGTTTTTTAGTCTTTTTATAATTTTATGATATTTTTGTGATTTTTGGAGATTTTTATGAATGTTTTTGGTATTTTTAAAAGTCAAAATACTAGAAAACAATGTACCGAGCTACTGGCTGAAATTAAAATGAGGGTTAAAAGTATCAAACAATATCCAAAATTCCTCAAATTAATTTTGAAATAGAGGCAATATAGTAAGGAAACTACAGAAACTGAGTTTGTATTTTTAGGATTTTTCTAGAATTTTTTAGATTTTTGTGAAGTTTTTAAGAGTTTTCTAATTTTGAAGGTTTTTGTCTTGAAATTTTTAATAATTTTGTGATTGACATTCAAATATGATTAAATACACAAAAAATATTTTTTTGGAATTTTCAAAAACTTTTACTAATTTTTATGGATTTTCTAATGCAAACAGTTTTGAAAATGCATGTTTTTGATTTTTAATAAATATGCAAATGCAATAAAAATGCAATACAAAGATAGGGCGTGAATGAGCAAGCAAACATGAGCTTAAACTAATTTTTTTGGTGATTTTTAGCAATTTATAGATGCATGGAATAAATAGATACAACAACAAGAAACTACACTACTGACAAGGGCATGTATGTAAATAACAGAACATCCAGGGGCCACAGTGCAATTTTCATACAAAATATATAACTAAGTGCAATTAATGGACCAAATACCGATGTCAAAATCCGCAAGGGTGCCCTTGCAAAAACACCAAGACCACGTGCGCAAGCATACGCGCCTGACAGGGGCACAAATGTAATTAATGAAACTTGCAGGGGCTATAATGCAAATATTCCAAAAATATTACACAGTGTATAAAAGTTTCTGGACTAGAATGCAATAAGCAAAACTGCGGGGTTCCCTCTGCAAAATGCCCTTCACCTCACGCACACAGGTACGCGAGGTAACGTGGCGAGGGACCTATTTGGAATAAAGAAAAGTCTGGGGCCTTCTTGATAAATATTACAAAGATAATATAACCTCAGATAGAAGTTTAGGTTTAATAAGCTAAATACAAAAGAGAGCGAGGGGTGAGTAGCAAAATACCCCTAGCGCGTGATCCAACGGCGGGGATACTGCCACTTATCCACGTGTCGACCGCTGCTGAGACGATACCCCTTCGCGTCGATGGCCGAGATTAGAAGCGGCGATGATGATCCAACGACACGAGGGCTTCAGATCCGATGGCTGCTGTACACCTGGAGGCGCGTCCTAGATCTGACGGCGTAGACGGCCGGAGCAAGAACAGGGGAGTGTCGCTGGCGAGGCGAGCTTCCCCGCTCTCTATCGGCGTCCTCCGGCGTTCCTTGGGCTCCCAAAAGAGTCCTGCAACCTCTTGCGGTCTTCCTCTAAGTGCTGGAGACTTCAAAACTCCTCGGCGACGGCCGAGGCGCTCGCTAGAAGGCGGTGGAGCTTTGGGCTCCACATATCTCCGGTGAGTGAGCAAAACAAGCTCCAGGTCCTTGTCAAAGAGCTTTGACCTGTAGAAAAGTATGAGAGGACCCGGGGCAAAGTTCCTAGGTCCCACGATGGTGGTAACGAGGCGAGGGGGCAACTGCGCTTGGTGGGTGGCCGGAGGAGCACTCCGGCGAAGCGAGCGATTAAGTGGGTTGATGGATGAAACGTGCGATTTCTTGGCGGAAAATGATCCTAGTGCCAAGGGGAATGAAATGCAAAGAAAATAAAGGGGAGAGAGTGGCTGCCTCGATGTCCGGAGCTAGAGGGAGATACCTCAACGTCGGCGAGATGGCGGAGGTGCTTGGAGCCGCCTCAGGCTTTGCTCGACCGGCCTGAAGCTCAGGAGAGGAAGCTGTCACCTTCCTCGAGCTCGCGGGCTTGAAAGGGGGAGCTAAACCTATCTAAGAGGGGTTCAAATTTCAAAAGTAAGAGGAGAGTGCGCTATATGGGGTTTGACCCTGTGGTTCTGGTGCTCCAAAGACCGAGAGAGATCGACACAATCACCGGCTCTCGGCCCTAGGAGAGCTAAGGGCATGCATGGTGGATAATCGAGGAACAAAAGTCGTAGAGGTCGCGACATGAAAGGGTGCCAGGAGTGCCCTCAAAAATTCGTTGAAAACAAGGTCAAACAACACTCTGAAAAGTGCACATGGCGAGGACAGCCAGTTGACCAAGGTCTACTTGGACTGTCTCCTGGTTGGTCCACGTGGACCAACTAGGAAAAATCCTTGGAAAAAGATTTGTTAAATCATTTAAAAATAAGAAATGATTTTATTATTTTTAGGGTATAAAATAAAAAATATTTGTTATTTTATACGGTATTTTAATATGAATTTTAATTATTTTTATGAGGTGTATAGCTACAAGTTACCATTTTAGGCTATATAGGTATATTCATTTATATATTTTAGTATTTTATTTTTATTTTATAAATTTAATTTGTTTATTTTTGTTTAGTATTTTATATATTTATAAAATATTTTTATACACTTAAATATTTTTTTATTTTATTTTTCTATTGTATTTTATACACTTAATAAAATATAAGTAGTAATTATATATGTGTGTATATAGGTATTATACCTAGGTATTATGTACATATATTTTTATTTTGTATGTTCTTTAGGTTTTTATTCTGATTTTAATGTACAAATATATTATAAGTAATATTTACAAAATTATAAAAATATAAAATTAAGAAAATAAAGAATAATAAATAAAATGAATATTTTAATCTGTACAAGTATGCAAGTGGGGTCCAAAACTCAACTTTCAAACCGTAACTCCAAAAAATACAAAACCACCTCCATTAAATAGATTATTTTAAACTATACATAATTAAAGGAGTTTGATGCATTTCGAGTTTTCATTTGCAAGATACAGGTCTGAGAATTTGGGGTTCTGGAATTTTATTCAGACCATAACTTTTTATCTGTACATTATTTTTGAGTGAAATCAATTTTGTATTTTTATTTATTTAATTATCTACAACTTTCATGTACAAGGTTTCTTTATTTGAAGTATAAAAAGTGAAACCAAAAATAGGTCCCAAAATGAATAAAGAATGAATGAATTAAAAGGATTTTTTATTGTATTTTGACCCTTATCTCCCCCTACTTTATTCCTTGCCGACCTAGTCATCGAGATGCCTAGGTCTAGGGGGTTTTGGGTCATAAAATATTTACAATATTTTATTCCTTTTCTTTTCTTTTATTTATTCTATAATTTTGGCTTTAAATACAATATTTTATACACTATTTACATGCACATGCATGGATGCTAAGATGCTGGAATTTGAAGGTATTTACACGCATTTACCAGGGTTTTTGTGGCCAAAATGATAGAATAAAGATGATGAAATGTGGATTCATCATCCCCCTATACTTTACCTTTGCTAGTCCCTAGCAAACACTTATGCAATAAGTGCAGAAAGAAAAAGAAAGAATAGAAAAAGAAGAAAGATGGATTAAGTTTAATTATCAAACTTGTCTTCACACAATCAAAGTTTGGAGCTTAAGTCGGACCTTTGGAATTTAATGCGGGCGGAACCTTTATGAGAACCGGATTTGAAATCCAACAGTCCTTGAGAATCCCAAGACTCTGCTCAAGTCTTCTCAATAGCCAGGTCAGAAATATTTCAACTCATACACAAACCCTTACGACTATGAATCTGACTCGTACAGTATAAGTGAGGGTGGCTCTCCCCAACTGAAATGACAAAAAGACTGACTTCTCCAGTATGACAACCCAATGATTCCCCAAATCCAACAACTCATTCCTCAAGGAGCAGGGAATTCCCTTCTAAGTTAAAGTGGCAACCAACCCAAGAAGAGGGGTGAAGAGAAGAATGGACGGTAGCCAGTGTAGCTACCTATCCTAGGATGCAAGACCAGTGTAGTCAAGTCATACTGCTGCAGGCTCACATGATTTGACTTTGAAGCTCAAGCTTGCTTATTTGACTATACACATATGTACACTCCGGCAGGCATTTTTATTTTTGTACAGGCCTGTCCACTTTTTTTTTGGAGTTTTTGCTTTTTGCATTTTTTTTCTTTTTGAATACTATACAACATCATTTACATAAGGAGTTTTTCCTCTTGAGCCAGTAGACTATCCCTCTTTTGAAGCTTTATTGCAACCCACGATCTCCTATCCTCGAAACTCATCATCACTAGAAGGGTTGGGGTGCACTTCCCTCCCTAGAGGAGGACAAGTATTTCCACCTGTATGCGTCTCATACCGGCAAATCCAACCCCCTCACCACTCCAACTGAGTTGAGCCATGTGAAAGGTGCAGGTGTCCAAGTTAGTTCATTATCAACAAGAGTCTGCGTGTGCTCTGAAATACTCTACTTAGGCAGTCAAGAATCCATTGAACCAAGTCTCATGATCCTCAAAGAATTAAGTCAACTAGACCTGAAGTACCTCCATTCCAGCTCCTATAAGGTTCCTGTTAATTAGGTAGATTTTAAGGTCCAACCAAGCTCCAATCTTCAGATTTTACTTAAACTCGTTCAACCCTCAAACTCAATCCGTAAAATACGAATGCTATGAAATTCTATGCAGAAAATAACTTTGTGATGCAATTTTCAAAGATTTTTGAACTTTTTATGTATTTTTGAAAAGATGATGCATATGTATTTTTTTAGATTTTTCAAAAATATTTTTCAAATGTTTTTTCATTTTAATTTTGCAAATGTTTATGGGATTTTTGAAAACAAAAAATTTTGGCTAAAAACTAGGTACAAATATTTACACGGGGGTGCATCTTATATTTACAAGAAGTGGATTTTAAGAATTTACAAGGGTAAGTGGTCAATTTTATAACTATATATGGTGAATTTTGGTGAGATGTATGTATTCCTCAAACTTATTTGACACAAGTTTTTCAAATGTTTTGAAAACTATAGTCCAAAATAATTTTTCAAACAGTTTTTACAAACATGTACACACATTTGAAAATCATTTTGCAAAGGGTTTCCAAACAGTATTTACAGATTTTTCACATATTTTTACAACCATTTTTCAAACCATTTCAAATTGTTTTTTCAAATATTTTATTTCACACAAAGAAGATCACTTTTCAATCAAAATTTTTTACAAAGGTTGAAAACATGTAACAAAATGTTTTCCAAATAGTTTCAAAATATTTTTCACAAAGATTTTCAAACTATTTTTCAAACATTTTGCAAAAATTATTTTCACCTGATTTATTAATCAGTAACTACAAAAAATTGAGGAATAATCACATCTTTTTATTAAGGTTTTTAATGAATTTTAAAAGTATAATTAGCCATACTTATTAAAAAATATGAAAGTACGAGTTATGGCTAAAGTATATACACAGTATATACGACCCCCCTATACTTGGCTTGAGCTATGTCCTCATAGATCGAAGAGAAAATAGAAGACATAACTCGCTATGAGTATAAAAAAGTCTACGAATAACATATGAAGGAATGAACGACTAATCAAATGAGAAATCAACAGTCCCCCCTATACTTAGGATCAAATAATCCTAAGTATAGCCGACTGTACACAAAGCAGGGAGGGTCAAGGGTGAGAATGAACAGATCGTACTCAGATTGTCTCCCCCTATACTTAGGGTAAGATATCCCTAAGTATAGACAAGAAGAGGAGACAATGGAGAGGATCAAAAAGAATAGAACACTTGGGGTGCACACCCCCTATACTTAGGACAAAGTACGTCCTAAGTGTAGAAAACTGATAAAACGGGGCGACACCTTTTCGGTAGATACAGAAGATAGAAGAGGAAAAGAAGAAAAGAAGAAAAGATATCAACAGATGAAAGAATGATATGGACAGATGAATTTATACAGCGTAAGATGGAAGTGATGACCATGTATGAGATGCAAATGATCTGAGTCGAAGAGAACATCTCATACCAGACAGATGGGGGCAACGTCAACGGCCGACGGATCATGGTCTAGATATAGCTTCAGGCGTTGACCGTTAACACGAAAGGTAGAGGAGGATGACGGCTCGGATATATCAATGCTACCATTGTCATGTACCTTTCTGACCACATATGGACCTTTCCACTTACTATGTAATTTACCTGGAAATAACTTCATCCTGGAATCAAACAACCATACACGCTGATATGGGAATCATGCCATGTCTTCACTTTTTCCTTATACTGTAGGCTGCTAGAAAAGGCTGTATCTCTCAACTCCTCCAGGGCTGCCAACTCTGCTTTCCTCTGTTATCCTATACTCTCGGGATCTAATAATAACTCAGTGACTGCCCAAAGTGACTTGTGCTTGATTTCCACTAGCAGATGGCATGGCTTGCCATAGACGAGACGAAAGGGAGATGTCCCTAATGGATTCTTGAAGGAAGTCCGATAGGCCCACAAGATCGAGTCCAAAAGCTGTGACCAATCCTTTCGGTCTGGGCGGACACACTTCTATAAGATAGTCTTCATCTCCCTGTTCGATACTTCAGCAAGACCGTTAGTCTGAGGGTGATACAGCGTGGCAACACGATGGTCAATGCTGAACTCGTCTGTAAGGGCCCTAACTTTGTCATTAATGAAATGAGATGCCCCGTCTGAAATCAGAACTCTAGGTACCCCGAATTGTGAAATGATATTTTTCCTCAAAAAGCGACACACGGTTTTAGCATCTGCGGCTCGGGCGGGGATGGCCTCAATCCAACGACTAACATAATCTACAACAAGCAAAATGTGCTCAAACCCCTGACTCTTAGGAAATGGGCCCATGAAATCAATTCCCCATGCATCAAAAACCTCACAGAAGGGAATGGGCTGCATGTGCATCATGTCTCTCTGTCTGCAAGTACCCATCTTCTGACAGTCAGTGCATTTCTTCATGAATTCATCTGAATCCTTGAAGAGAGTAGGCCACCAAAGGCCGGATTGGAGCACCTTCTGTGCTGTTCGTCTCCCAGAATGATGTCCTCCTGCCTTAAGCTTGTGGCAGTAGGTGAGGACGCTATGCTGCTCTTCTTGAGGAATGCACCTCCTCCAGATGCTATCCCCTCCTTCATGATAAAGGACGGGATCCTCCCAATGGTAAAACTTGGCCTTCCCTAGGAAGGTCTCAAGTTTCTGCCTGGGCCAACCCTGTGGGACCGTCTTGGTGACAAGATAGTTCACAACGTCGGCATACCATGGGAGTGAGGCGACAACCAAGATTTCCTCGTCTGGAAACATCTCAGTGATAGGTGCGCTGGGCTCAGATTCGTCAAGGTTCTCTAAGCGGGAGAGATGATCCGCTACCACATTCTTAACTCCAAGCTTATCCTTAATCTCAATATCAAACTTCTGGAGCAGAAGGATCCATCTGGTAAGGCGAGCTTTGGCATCCTTCTTGGCCATGAGGTACCGGATGACGGTGTGATCGGTAAAGATAGTCACTCTAGATCCGAGAATATACGATCGATACTTATCCAAAGCAAAGACTACGGCCACCATTTCCTTCTCTGTCACAGTATAATTCCACTGAGCGGCATCCAAAGTCTGGCTGTCGTAGTGAATGGCATACGTCATTCCATCCTTCCTCTGTCCAAGCATAGCCCCTACGTCAAAATCATAAGCGTCCGTCATGATCTCGAATGGGAGAGACCAATCGGGTGGCTGAAGGACAGGAGCCGTGACAACCGTACTCTTGAGAGTCTCAAAAGACGCAAGACACTTATCATCTACAATGAACTCAGCATCTTTCGTCAGCAAATCAGTAAGCGATCGGGAAATACGACTGAAGTCATGAATAAACCGTCGGTAGAAACCGACATGCCCCAGAAATGACCGCAACTGACGCAGATTGGACGGTGGATTGAGTTTTCTAATGATATCCACCTTGGCAGGATCAACCTCCATGCCCCGGTCGGAGATGATATGACCAAGGACCGTCCCTTGAGTCACCATGAAGTGACTCTTCTACCAAGACAAAACAAGGTTGACCTCTATGCAACGCTGAAGCACACAGTCTAGGCTGTCAAGACAAGCTTCAAACCCATCGCCATAGACCGAGAAGTCATCCATGAAGACCTTTAAACAGTCACCCACCATGTACAAGAAAATGGACAACATGCACCTTTGGAATGTTGCGGGGGCGTTACATAGACCAAAGGGCATCCGTCTGAAAGCATAAGTCCCAAACGGACAGGTGAATGTCGTTTTCTCCTGGTCTTCGGGTGTAATGGCCACTTGGTTGTAACTGGAGTACCCGTCAAGAAAACAGTAGTGACTCTTCCCAGCTAGCCTCTCGATAATCTGATCAATGAATGGTAGTGGGAAATGATCCTTTTTGGTGGCCTGATTCAATCATCTGTAGTCCACACAGACCCTCCAAGAAGTGGGTACCCGGGTAGCTATCTCCTCTCCGAACTCACTCACAATTGTAGTGATACCCTCCCGCTCTCGCCGGAGGTATTTTTAAAAGTCAAAATACTAGACAATAGTGCACTGAGCTACTGGCCGAAACTAAATGAGTGTTAAAAATATCAAACAGTATCTAAAATTCCTCAAATTAATTTTAAAATAAAGTCAATATAGTAAGGAAACTACAGAAATTGAGTTTGTATTTTTAGGATTTTTCTAGAATTTTTTAGATTTTTGTGAAGTTTTTCGGAGTTTTCTAATTTTTAAGGTTTTTATTTTGAAATTTTTAATAATTTTTGGGACTGACACTAAAATATAATAAAATACACAAAATGTATTTTTTTTGAATTTTTCAAAAACTTTTACTAATTTTTATGGATTTTCTAAAGCAAACAGTGTTAAAAATGCGTGTTTTTGAATTTTAATAAATATGCAAATGCAATAAAAATGCAATACAAAGATAAGGCGTGAATGAGAAAGCAAACATGAGCTTAAACTAATTTTTTGGTGATTTTTAGCAATTTATAGATGCATGGAATAAATAGATACAACAACAAGAAACTACACTACTAGCAAGGGCATATATGTAAATAGTAGAACATCCAGGGGCCACAGTGCAATTTTCACACAAAATATAAAACTAAATCTTGCAATTAATGGACCAAATACCGATGTCAAAATCCGCAAGGGCCTTGCAAAAACACTAAGACCACGTGAGTAAACACGCGCACCTAGCAGGGGCACAAATGTAATTAACGAAACTTGTAGGGGCTATAATGCAAATATTTCAAAAATATTACACTGTGTATAAAAGTTTCTGGACTAGAATACAATAAGCAAAACTGTGGGGTTCCCTCTGCAAAATGCCCTTCACCTCATGCACACAGGCACGTGACGTGACGAGGGACCTATTTGGAATAAAGAAAAGTCTGGGGCCTTCTTGATAAATATTACAAAGATAATATAACCTCAGATGGAAGTTTAGGTTTAATAAGCTAAATACAAAAGAGAGTGAGGGGTGAGTAGCAAAATACCCCTAGCGCACGATCCAATGGCGGGGACGCTGCCACTTATCCACGTGTCGACCGCTGCTGAGACGATACCCCTTCGCGTCGATGGCCGAGATTATAAGCGGTGATGATGATCCAACGACACGAGGGCTTTAAATCCGACGGCTGTTGTACACCTGGAGGTGCGGTCTAGATCCGACGGCGTAGAGGGCCGGAGCAAGAACAGGGGAGCGTCGCCAGCGAGGCGAGCTTCCCCGCTCTCGATCGGCGTCCTCCGGCGTTCCTTGGGCTCCCAAAAGAGGCCTGCAACCTCCTGCGGTCTTCCTCTAAGTGTTGGAGACTTCAAAACTCCTCGACGATGGCCGAGGCGCTCGCTAGAAGGCGGTAGAGCTTTGGGCTCTGCGTGTCTCCAGCGAGCAAGCAAAACAAGCTCCAGGTCCTTGTCAAAGTGCTTTGACCTGCAGAAAAGTATGAGAGGACCTAGGGCAAAGTGCCTGGGTCCCGCGGTGGTGGTAACAAGGTGAGGGGTGACGACGCTTGGTGGGTGGCCGGAGGAGCGCTCCGGCGAAGTGAGCGATTGAGTGGGTTGATGGATGAAACGTGCGATTTCTTGGTGGAAAATGATCCTAATGCCAAGGGGAATGAAATGCAAAGAAAATAAAGGGGAGTGAGTGGCTGCCTCGATGGCCGGAGCCAGAGGGAGATACCTCAACGCCGGCAAGATGGCGGAGGTGCTTGGAGCCGCCTCAGGCATTGCTCGACCGACCTGAAGCTCAAGAGAGGAAGCTGTCACCTTCCTCGAGCTCGCGGGCTTGAAAGGGGGAGCTAAACCTATGGAAGAGGGGTTCAAATTTCGAAAGGAAGAGGAGAGTGCGCTATATGGGGTTTGACCATGTGGTTCTGGCGCTCCAAAGACCGAGAGAGATCGACGCAATTGCCGGCTGTCGGCCCTAGGAGAGCTAAGGGCGTGCATGGTGGATAATGGAGGAACAAAAGTCGTAGAGGTCGCTGAAAGGGTGCGAGGAGCACCCTCAAAAATTCGTTGAAAACGAGGTCAAACAACACTCTGACTGGTGCACATGGGGAGGACAGCCAGTTGACCAAGGTGAACTTGGACTGTCTCCTGGTTGGTCCACGTGGACCAACCAGGAAAAATCCCTGGAAAAAGATTTGTTAAATCATTTTAAAATAAGAAATGATTTTATTATTTTTAGGGTATAAAATAAAAAATATTTGTTATTTTATAAGGTATTTTAATATGAATTTTAATTATTTTTATGAGGTGTATAGTTACAAGTTACAATTTTAGGCTATGTAGGTATATTCATCTATATATTTTAGTATTTTATTTTTATTTTATAAATTTAATTTGTTTATTTTCGTTTAGTATTTTATATATTTATAAAATACTTTTATACACTTCAATATATTTTTATTTTATTTTTCTATTGTATTTTATATACTTAATAAAATATAAGTAGTAATTATATAGGTATGTATATAGGTATTATACCTAGGTATTATGTACAGATATTTTTATTTTGTATGTTCTTTAGGTTTTTATTATGATTTTAATGTACAAATATATTATAAGTAATATTTAAAATATTATAAAATATAAAATTATGAAAATAAATAATAATAAATAAAATGAATATTTTAATCTATACAAGTATGCTAGTGGGGTCCAAAACTCAACTTTCAAACCGCAATTCTGAAAAATACAAAACCACCTCCATTAAATAGCTTATTTTAAACTATATACAATTAAAGGTGAGTTTGATGCATTTCGAGTTTTCATTTGCAAGATTCAGGTCTGGGAAGTTGGGGTTCTAGAATTTTATTCAGACCATAACTTTTTATCTGTACATTATTTTTGAGTGAAATCAATTTTGTATTTTTATTTATTTAATTATCTAAAACTTTTATGTACAAAGTGTCTTTATTTGAAGTATAAAAAGTGTAACCAAAAATAGGTCCCAAAATGTATAAAGAATGAATGAATTAAAAGGAATTTTTATTGTATTTTGACCCTTATCACCCCCTACTTTATTCATTGTCGACCTAGTCATCGAGATGCCTAGGTCTCAGGGGTTTTGGGTCATAAAATATTTACAATATTTTATTCTTTTTCTTTTCTTTTATTTATTCTATAATTTTGGCTTTAAATACAGTATTTTATACACTATTTACTTGCACATGCATGGATGCTAAGATGCTGGAATTTAAAGGTATTTACACGCATTTGCCAGGGTTTTTGAGGCCAAAATGATAAAATAAAGATGATGAAATGTGGATTCATCAACGGGCATCAGCACAGTTGTGAGTGAGTCTGGAGAGGAGATAGCTACCAAGGTATCCACTTCTTGGAGGGTCTGTATGGACTACAGAAGATTGCATCGGGCTACCAAGAAGGATCATTTCCCATTGCCTTTTATTGATCAGATTATAGAGAGGTTAGCTGGGAAGAGTCACTAATGTTTTCTTGATGGTTACTCTAGTTACATTGAGGTGGCCATAGCGCCCGAGGACCATGACAAAATGGCATTCACCTCTCCATTTGGGACATGCTTTCAGACGGATGTCCCTTGGTCTATGTAATGCCCCGGCGACATTCCAAAGGTGATTGTTATCCATCTTCTTGGACATGGTGGGTGATTGTTTAGAGGTCTTCATGGATGACTTTTCGGTCTACGACGATGGGTTTGATGCTTGTCTTGATTGCCTTGACCGCGTTCTTCAGCGCTGCATAGAGTTCCATCTTGTTTTATATTGGGAAAAGAGTCACTTCATGGTGACTCAGAGGAAAATGCTTGGTCATATCATCTCCAACAGGGGCATGGAGGTTGATCCGGTCAAGGTGGATATCATCAGGAAACTCAATCCACCGTCCAACTTGCGGCAATTACGATCTTTTGTAGGGAATGTCGGTTTCTACCAACGTTTCATTCATGACTTCAGCAGAATTGCCCGACCGCTGACTGATCTGTTGATGAAAGATAATGAGTTCATTGTAGATGATAAGTGTCTTGCATCATTTGAGACTCTCAAGAGATTAATTGTTGAGGCTCCTGTCCTTCAGCCACCTGATTGGTCTCTTCCTTTCGAGATCATGACTGATGCCTCCGATTTTGCTGTAGAGGCCATGCTGGGATAGAGATGGGATGGAGTAACATTTGTCATTCACTACGTTAGCCGTACATTGGATGCTGCTCAACGGAACTATACTGTCACAGAGAAAGAGATGCTAGCCATAGTTTTCACCTTGGACATTCGTATCGTATATTCTTGGATCCAAAGTGACTATCTTTACTGATTATACCGCCATCAGGTACCTTAGGTCTAAGAAGGATGCCAAAGCTCGATTGACCAGATGGATGCTTCTACTCCAGGAGTTTAATATTGAGATTAAGGATAAACCTGGAGTCAAGAATGTGGTGGCGGATTATCTCTCCCATTTGGAACATCTTGAGGAATCTGAGCAAACTGATCCCATTATAGAGACCTTCCCAGATAAGGAGATCCTTTCTATCGTCTCTCTCCCATGGTACACCGGTATTTTGAACTATCTTGTTGCCAAGAAAGTCCCACAAAATGTCCCAGGCAGTGACTTGAGACCTTCCTCACGAAGGCCAAGTCCTACCATTGGGAGGATCCCATCTTTATCATGAAGGAGGGGATAGCATCTGGCATCGGTGCATTCCTCAGGAGGAGAACCACAATATCCTCACTTACTGCCACAAGCTTGAGGCAAGAGGACATCATTCTGGGAGGAGAACAACACAGAAAGTGCTCCAATCTGGCCTATGGTGGCCTACCCTCTTCAAGGATTCTGATGAATTCATGAAGTGGTGTACTGACTGTTAGAGGATGATCACATGTGGACATTGTGATATGATGTTGATGCATTCCATTCACTTCTGTGAGGTTTTATGCATGTGACATCGATTTCATGGGTCCATTTCCTAAGCGTCAGCGATTTGAGTACATTCTGTTGGCTATTGAGTATGTGACTTGTTGGGTTGAGGCCATACCCGCCTGAACTGCAGATGCTAAGACTGTTTGCAGATTTTTGAGGAAGAATATCATTTCACGATTTAGGGTGCCTAGAGTATTGATATCTGACTGGGGGTATCACTTTATCAATGATAAGGTAAAGACCCTTGCTAACGAGTTCAGAATAGACCATTGTGTTGCCACTCCATACCATCCTCAGAACAATGGTCTTGCTGAAGTATCGAACAGAAAGATCAAGATGATATTGCAGAAGGTAGTCTGCCCAGACCGAAAAGATTGGTCGCAACTTTTGGACTCGATCTTGTGGGAATATCAGACTTCCTTCAAGACTCCTTTGGGTGCATCTCTATTTCATCTCATTTATGGCAAGCCATGCCATTTACATGTTGAGATTAAGCATAAGTCACTATGGGTTGTCACTGAGATATTATTGGATCCAGAAAGTATAGGAGATCAAAGAAAGGCCGATTTGGCAGCCCTGGAAGAGCTTAGAGATACAACCTTTTCAAACAGCCTACAATATAAGGAGCGAGTAAAGGAATGACATGATTCTCATATCAACCATAAGCAGTTTGAGCCAGATCAAAGAGTATGGTTGTTTGATGCTAGGCTTAGATTATTTCCATGGAAATTGCAGAGTAAGCGGAAAGGACCATACCTAGTTCGAAAGGTGCATGATAATGGTAGTATCGACATATCTGAGATATAATCTGAGTCCACTTTTCGTGTCAATGGTCAGCGCCTCAAGCCATATCTAGATCATGATCCGTTGATTGTTGACGTAGCCTCGATCAAGTTTGCATGAGATGTGATATTTGAATCACATCATTTGCTTCTCGTGCTTGATTATCATTGTTCTTCCACCCTGTATAGATCCAAATGTCCATATCATATCAGTCTTTAGTCTAACACCCCATTAGCATCTTGTGGTTATGCTATACTTAGGGTGTACTTTACCCTAAGTATAGGGGGTGTCAGATTTTTTATTATTCTTTTGATTCTTTTTATCTCTGTTTTGATGCCTATACTTAGGGATATTTTAACCTAAGTATAGAGGAGGTAAACCGGTACATCCTAACCCTTGATTTCCCCTTTGTGCACAGTCTACTATACTGAGGATTACTTGATCCCAAGTATAGGGGGATCACCGACTTCTATTCATTCCATTCTTTGATTCGTTGTTGTATTAGCATTCCTTTTCACTTCCCTATACTAAGCACAAGTTATGTCTTCTCCTTCATTGCTCGTTGATCGCTCTGAGGACATCGTTCGAGCTAAGTATAGGGGGTATCGTACATATTACATATATACTTTAGCAATAACTCGTACTTTATGTGAATTTGTTAATAAATAAAATGGCTAAAAATCACTTATTAAAAATCACAAAATTCTTAAAATTTTTCTTGTACATAAAATTCTTTCTTGCACATACATAGCTATTTATAAAAACCATTTCAGTACAAATGATTGTAAAAATGTTTTGCTGGTAAAATGTTTGTAAATATTTTTGTATCCAAATTATGTATATAGTAATTTTTTTTGTAAATATTTGAAAAATAAAAATTTTAAAAACTCTTGTGTAAATGTTTGCAAATAGTTTGCAAAACTTCTGCATTCATGCATTCAAACATTTTCAAAAATTTTGCACATTTTTAAAAACTTGGCATAAAAAGACTTTAGCAAATATCTGTACATTCTTCTGAATCATAGTTGACATTTAAATTAGTCTGGAATTAAATTGGAAGATGGAGCTTGGTTAAGACTTTAATCCATCTAATTCTCAGAGGACCCTTATAGGATTTGGGGTTAAAACTTCTCAGGTCCATTAGTGACATAATTCTTTAAGTCCACTAGGCTATGTTCACATGTCATCTTGATGAGCCTAAGTAGAACATTTAACAACGCACACATGACTCTCACGAACAATGGCTTTACTTGCACCAGCACCTTACACATAGCTCTCTACGGATGAGGTGATGACGAAGCAATATCCTTTGGCTTGGGGTGGCATATGAGGGTAGTACTTCTAGGTAGAACCTTTCATCTTCCTTTAGGGAGGGAAGTATGCCTCAACTTGGTCCGACGGTGTTGAGGTCTAAAGACAGGAGTTGTGGGTTGCAATAATGCTTCAAAAGAGGGATAGTCTATTGGATCAAAAGGAACAAGTCCTTATGTATATATGATGCACCATGTAGATATGTTATACATATTCACATCGAAAAAAACAAAGTGCAAAAATAACAAACTCCAAAAATTGGACATGCCTGATTGAATATAAAATGCCCGCCGGAGTGAATAAAGTCAAATAAAGCAAAGCTTATGTTACACCCTCTCATCTCATGAAGCTTGCAACGGGAGACTTAGCTACACTGGCTGGTCTTCTAGGGATACATGGCTACACTGGTCATGGTCCATTCTCTTTTTGCCCCTCTTCTTGAGCCGGTTTTACTTGAACTTAGAAGGGAATACCCCGCTCCTCGAGGAAAGAGCTGCTAGACTAGGGCATCAGAGTTACCTTGTTATGGGGGCTGTTTCTTTGTCATTTCTGAGGTGGGGAGCTACATATCACTTACACAATACAAGAAAAGATTCATGGTCATTAGAGTTTGTGTATGTAGACTTGTTCTGATCTGGATTATTGAGGAGTCCTGACCATATATTAGTGGAACTTAGAGGCTGTTGAATCTTAAACTTATGTCCAAATAAGGTTCCAACAAACTAATAATCTAAAGTCTGACTGAGCTCCATACTTCAATTTAATGAAGATAAGTTTAATCATCAACCTTGATTCTCCTTCTTTTTCTTTTCTTCTCTTTTTCTCTTCTTTTTCAAATTAGTGTTAAGCGACTAGTAAAGGTAAAGTATAGGGGATGATGAATCCCTGATTCTCACTATTTATTCTTTTATTTTAACTATTTATCTTGGCAAATCATCATGTAAATAGGTGTAAATACAATAAGTTAGCATTCAACATGCATTTGTTACTATTGCATAATTAGCATGTATTTTGCAAAAATAAAAGAATAAAGGAAAAGAAAAAGGAAGTAGGTATTTAAAGTAAATACATATTGACCCAAACCCTAAGAGAAGGTCAAGTCTTAATCTGATCGCCAAATAAAATAAGTAGACAGAGATAGGGCCTACTCTATGTTGTACATATGACCTATGTATATAAAGAATTATTTTTGATAAAATAAAAATAAAAAATTCTTTCAACCACCTTGTATATAGTCCTAGAAATAAAAAAAAATAAAAATAAGAAAAAAGTAAAATCCTTTCTCATTGTACAAGTATGTCTCACTCCCTATTTATTCTATACATGTGAATAACTCATAAAAATAAAAATTATTTTTTACTCCTAAAAATATGTTGAAAATAAATAAAATACAAAATTAGGGTATTTATGTAAAAATATAAAAATAAAAATAATTATACATATTACATATGTATATTATACATGTATATAACACTATATATTGTCTATACACTAATTAATTTTTCATAAAAATAATTAAAAATCACAAAAAATCCTTAAAAATAATAATCATTTTTTTTATTTTATACACTTTTTATTTTGAATTCATTTGTTATTTTTTATTGATTTTATAAATATTTTATAAATCTCTTTTTGTAATTGGTCGGGACCGAGTGTTGACCTTTGGTCAGCGCCCTCTTCCAGGGCAGACCTGACCCGACTTCCCTTGTCGGCGAGTTTTCTCCCTTTTTTCCCGATCGGGTCAGCCATCCTCTCAACCCGAATCTTCGCTCGTCGCTTCTCCTAGGATCTATGATCCTCACGGATCCCTAGGAAGGCATATATCTTCCTAGGATTGCATGCTGTCGCCTGATCTTTGGAGACCCATGGGAACCCTATAAATTATCTCCTCTGCCTCCCCTATCACACAACTCGTTCCTTGCCCTTTCTTCCACTCCTAGGAACCTTTGGTTGAGTGACAGCTACTGGAGGCCATCCTTGGAGCGGAGTTTGGTCGCGTGGTTCACGTAGCTCCCTCACGTGGCCGACGAGCGCCACCGTGTCTAGCCTCTCGGCCTTCTACAGCTTAATCGAGGCTACAACCCTAATATCCGTCATTGCTTGAAGCTCAGGAGTCTATCCCGTCCTCAGGTGCCCATCATATCTCATTCATTTTGCTTTTTGATTCCATTCTCTCCATTTCGCACTGCCGTAAATTCATCTTCTCCACCCCAGTCATTGGAGCCTCATCTCACCTTCACATCCTTATCGATCGAATCCCATACAAATGCTCACCTTTGCACTACACCCTGATCATCCTTAGGCTCGACTTCCTAGTCAGGATTTGGGGTCGCAACTTCCTTCTTTCACCTTCGTCGGGGGTCAAACTCCATCCACCCTCGTTTCTCCGAGTTTTGCCAAGCAATAACCCTCACCGGAGATACGCCTCCAAGCGGAGTACCCATTTCATTTCCAGGATCATGCAGAAGACCCTCATTCGGCCCTCGGCTGCTCAGGCAGAGCAGCTCCATATGTACCTCCATCGCGATGACCATTCGATTGTTCTCCTTCACATCGGAGCTCGCCACCAGATGCGGAATACCTTCACGACACTCCAGACCTCTTGGGTGAGCTCATCGGCCTGGTGGATCTCCTCCATTCGCCGATCGAAGTTCACCTGGAGAGTGTTCTTCCTCCATCCTCATCTATCGTTGGATATCCATGCCCCATGCCAGATTGCATCATAGCTGCCCGATAGAAAGCTGTCGCAGTCATTAGATTAGAGATGCAATGCCAGATCCATCCGCACGTCTGTGATAGATTCTGCATCGTTAGATCAGTACGTGGCAGCCATCAGATCCGTACGCCCACGAATCCTCCCACGTGCCACGTGCCTCTGCAGGGTATATTGAATCTTTTACACCACACCTTTATTCTTTCTAAGTTAGTCCTGAAAAAAGTTAATAGTTTGGACCTTTTGCAATTAGACCCTTGTATTTTCAGTGTTTGCATTTTAGTCCAGTTTGTGTGAACTCGTGTGTCCTGCCACATGCTTTGTTGGTATATTTGCATTTTATACCATGGATTTCATGTATGTTCTGATTTGAATGAAAACTTTTTAGTATTTGCAATTAGGACCTTCTGAGCCTGTGGCACGTCTATTGCGCATGTTTGTCTGGATATTTTGCAATTTAGGCCTTAGGTTTTTAAGTGTGTTATTATTTGGCTGAAATCTTTAGGGTAATTGCATCTAGGTCCTTGCTGGTTGTATGCTTTGTTTTTTTATCAAATAATTACTAAATCAACTCTAAAAAATACATAAAAATTACAGTTAGCTCTTGCTAACACGTAATATTCATGGTAATTTTTGTGAATTAATTTAGTTTTATTTGGTATTTTATAATAATAAAAAACACCCCAAAACTGTTCTGTCTATTTAATAAAATTCAAAAAAAATGTTTGAAAAATTCTATAAAGATTTCCTTGCTTGTGTTTTTATATGCTTTGTACTCAATATAATTTTTGTTTGAAAATTCTTTATAAAACCCTAAAAATAACAAGAGATTAAAAACTTATAAACATCATTAAACATTCTAGGAAATAAAAAAATAGGATTTCAGTTCCTGCTTGTAGCTCTTTTTATTTACTATATCATAAAAATCACAACCAGGACATTTGGGACTTTTAATATTTTAAACTTGCCTTCTAGTCCAGGTTGTACATTGTTTTTCCTGTTTGTCATTCTTTGATTTTTATAAAATCATATAAAAATTGGAAAATCCTATGAAATCACCAAAAACATCTGTAAAACATAAAAAAATATTTTTATTTCTAATTTTTTAGTATTTTTACTCTTAATAAAAATTGTTGAAGCTAGCTTTTACTTTGTTCTTTTTATTTGTATTGTTTGTTTTATCAATTTTAAAATATAAAAAATTGCAAATTAAAAATAAAAAATATACCTTTTATTTTCTGATTAGGACTACTTCGTAGGTTTCACTCGTGCTACTTGTGTTCGACCCCGGTCGCTATACCAGGTTAAATAAATAGTGGAGACCACTGACATTTCCCTGTTTTGATTGCTTTGTATCTGAGTGGTTTCGATTTTCTTGATTGACCGAATTGATTGGCTGAGAACAATGACTTGTTTATTTTTCCATCTTAGCTGATCTTGACATTCATGCCCATCAGACACCTATTCCAAAGCCTCCTTCCCTGGACATCCTCCCTCTCCACAGATGCTGCTACGATGTGAGAAGCCCAAGCACTTGTAACATCGGATGGGATCTCTACACTGCATCGCCCAGTGCCCCAACGAGCCGCATCGAAAACACCCTCTACCAAATGGGGAAGAGAACCTCGAGTGGCGGAGACCCCGCCATGGGTTCTGCAATGGGTGCCATCCCAACCCCTCCGCCTGCTGGCCCTTTGCCTGCGAACTTCCACTCAACCCTCCTTGCTCTCGCTCCTCTCGCTCATTAGGCCCAACACCCAAAATAGGTTAATTTGTTGTTATGCATACGACATTAGTTAATATAGCAATGAATTTTCAAATTGTTTGTTATTGTATATAAACCATTTTTTTTATTTTGATCTGATAATTTCTCTTAATAGAGACATGCAATAACTACTTGGTTGGTAATAGAGGGGGATGGAATGTTTACATGAATGGGTTCAGAAATTAGTTCTATCTGGCTTATATTTTTTAGGTTTAGTTTTTCATAACAATAGAACCAGTTATAATGACAGATAATTTGTCTATTTATTATTATATTATCTGATGCCAAGCATAAAGCAATAAAGATTATTTTGTTGTAAAATTATCTTTGATTGGTGAAATTCACATAGAATGTTAATCATTGCTGTCCTAGCAACTATTACAAGCAGAACTCTTGAGAAAGTCAATGAATAACCATCATATCATTCTTTGTTAAAAATATATCAAAAATATGCCATTCATTGTGAATATCAAGAATCAAACATAATGGATAATATTCATTATTTCAAATTTGTGTGCTAAATTAGAGAGAATATTGGTAGTGCAAGAATTGTCTAAGCATATTGGATATAATAAGATGATCAGAGGTTTCATTGTAACAAGTATCCTCTTGTTGATGGGGCCATTTAAACACAAGACGTATTGTCAATCACACGAAGAATAAATTATTTATATGGAATAACCCCACTCATGTAGTGGGAAAAAGTTTCGAGTAAAGAGAGATCTCAATATATAGAAAACTAGAGTACGTGACGTAGAAACCTTCTGCTCGGAAATAGACTCTCTCATAACCTAAGCACGGTAAAGACTCGCAGTCATATCCCAAAAATTCATTACTTCAACCAAGATCCATTTACAAAATAAAAGTTAGTGCATTATATTTCATTATTTGAATTAAATTTCTGCTCGCATTTATAAATGTCCATTAATAGTACAAAGAGGGTAATGTGTCATTTTCGTCTTGATATCATACAATTGTCGATATAAAGACCTAGATCATTGAGTTTGATAACAGATTTTAGATTTAAAGAGTTAGATCGAGGACACAACTAGCATAGTGAAGTGGTATTCAAGAATGATCTCTAATATGAGAAAGAGATGACCGAACTTTCCCTAAGACTAATTTCTGATTGACCTCTTGATGCATATCCCCTACATATGAATAGAAATTTGAAGGTAACAGGTAAGACATGTCAAGGTATTGACTAAAATCAAAGTATTGATCAAAAGTCAACATGTTGACCAACCAAATGTTGAGCAAAGGTCAAATGTTGATATATACCACGACACTTCCATTCTGATGGAGTGGTGAAATCGAGTAAATTTAAGTGATCCAATTTTGTGGAAAAATGATTGAGATTTAATTCAATTTATAGATTCCAATTTTATATCTAAATGATTGGGAAAATGGTTCAAAATGGTTGAAAACTAATCTGAAATGGTTCGTAGAAATGGTTTGAAATGGAACCAAATGGAATTTCCCAAAATGGTTTAAACCCTGATATGTATATCTAAGTATTAAGTCATTATACATGGTTTACATAATCTCATCGACATTATCTCCAAATATCCAAGAATGCTGCTCATTAATCCTAATTGGATTAGAATTCACGTATTGATATATCAAATATCAAGATAATAATTGTTATTATCATGAATAAAATTTATATGGAAATATGTGAATATAATTCACATTATTGGCAATTAATATGAATAGAGATCCATAATAATTAATATAAATATGAATATGATTCATTCAATTATGACTTATGTGAATATGGTTTACATAAAAAATAAATATAAATTGGATTTATATTTTAGTTAGGACTAATGAACTAGATTCATTTTTGACTGAATGATTACTGTAATTATCTCATAATGGTTTGTGAAAATTAATTACTTATTTGAATAATTAATTTCATAACTTTCATAACTTTTGACCATGTGAAACTGGATTGATTTAGATGAGAAATTGCAGATATGACTTTCTCCCCATAATCTCATGGTAGGAGAAAAATGTTTTCTCGATTATCTAATGAATCCGTGATTCATCGCCTTTATTATTTCATTTTGGCTAAAATCCTTGCTAAAATACATGTAAATAATCACTAATTCTCATTAACTAACATCCTAACCACAATTCTTAATATTATATATTTAACACCTATTTTTACCAAAATAAAAGAATGAAAAGAAAAAGGAAAATAAAAAGAAAAGTAGGATGCATATAGAAGATATACGGACTAATCCTAACCTCAAGACCAAGTCAATATTGACTGGGTCGACAAAAGAAATGAGTGGGGGGGGGGTATAAGTATCCTAATAAATAAAAATATTCAGAAAATCAAGACCAAAAATATAATTTAACCAATTTTCACCCTGTAAATACTTCATCTATTTTATTTGTAATCAAAACCATCTCAAATCAAAACACTTCTTTTGTAAAAATTGTTCATAAAAATATATATTATTTTATAAAAATATTAGAAAAATATTTTGAAATAAAAATAAAATAACCGCAATGAACCGTAAAAAATGCAAAATCCGACTTCCGAGGTTCATAACTATTTATAGAAAACTCAAAATGATCAAACTCACTTTTAAAATCAGTTCTGTACATAATACTATTCATTAAAAATATTAGAAAAATATTCGGATAAAACCGGTGAGTATCGGCTTTTTGGACACCGTTGTATATATGTACTATATGTAGAAACTTCTCGGATTTTTAATTAAATAACCGTAAACCCGATTAACTTAATTCTTTTTCACCGCTACTTTTTCCGCCCCGGCCTCATAACTCGACCGTGAACTCCTAATTAAGCAAACTCAGTCCGCAAAATTATATTTTTCAATTATCTACAAAATGACACTAGTTTCGCTAAAATCAGAGTTAATGAAAAAACACAGTTTTCTAGTCTGTATTGGTGTATTGTACAATAAATCGTAACTTATATTATTATTTAATACCTTATTCCTTTATTTTTATTTAAAAAATATTTTATTTATTTATTTAAAGTATTTATTTAATTAATTTATTAATTAATTACTTAATTACGTACTTAATTATTTAATTAACAGTTAATTACCTTATTAATCATTTTTATTTATTTATGTATTTATTTAAGAAATTAATTATATTAATTAATTTATATATAATTATTAATTATATTAGTATTTTTATTTCATTTATTTATTTATTTTTCTTTTCTCTCTCCTTCCATTTCTCTCTCTTACTTTCCCTTTTCCCCTTTCTTCTCCACGTCGTGCACCTCTTTGGCCTCTCTTCTTCTTCTCCATCATGCCGCTGGTAATGATTCTACTATGGTGCAACGAATTCGCAAGATGATCCTAAGTAATCGTTGTTGTTCATTGGATTCCAGAGGGAGGACTTCGTTAGGATTGGAGAATTGCTGCGATTCTACTTGAATAGACTGGATTCTCCCGTCGAGAGTGGCTTGGAAAGTCTGGCCTAAACTCTTCCGACTGAATATGAGAAAGCCTATAAAACAACCAACTACAATCATTTCTTCATTATATATTGATATCTTCTTCGAACTTGATGCACAAATAGATGGAATAACAGCAAATAACATCTTTCGATATTGCATATCCGTTGAACTCTCTCTAATCTAGAAACTTCAACGGCCGGTCGTTCCTCCAACGCCTCCTAAGCGCTCTGATGACCAGAACCGCAACGGTGACGACATCCAACCGCTCCTATTTATACCTCGTCAACCCCCCTCAAACCGACCATCTGCCATTACACCATTGCTTCCACTTTCTCCGCGAGTTCCAATGAGAGTGGAGTGAGGTGACAGATCCACCTCTGTCTCCGTCGATTGAGTGAAGAGATGTGAGGCACATCGCGATCATCTACTCCGGCGACGTCGCAAGTCAGCGCTCTGGTGTGGGATCAACCTCTGTATCACCGCACGTCGAGGTTATCACCCATCGGAGCTCCTCCGAGCTTTGCATCCTCAGGCGATATCAGCCATTTCTACAGGCACACGTCTGACTCGCATACCGGGTTAATTTCTATCCCTCATCTTCTCCGCCTCCTCCATTCTTCTTCTCAATCCCTCCAACTTCTCTTCCTCATCATTTTCCTACTCCGATTCCCAATTGAAACCTCCTTCCATGCACCGCCTCACCAACCTCCCTCATCGTTGCTCCTCTACCTCATCAGAATCTCATTCGCCTCCGGCCTCGCTAAGACCGAAGCTCAACTCTTGTCCTTCGCCACGAAAGGAGCCCCACTCCCTGTTTCCTCTTTGATTGTTCTAACTCTTGCAAGTCATGTTGATCTACCTCGGTTTACTTGAAGCCCCTCGCCAGATCACCTCTGCCATCCAAGCCCAGCCGCTAGATATCACCAAGCAGCTCCATCTTCGTTTGAACTAGCCACAACCATTGGTAGCCCTTGGTCTGTGAAGAGAAGCGTCGGATACATAGAACAACTGCAGAAAATAGATTAAGCTTTGCATTCGTGTGGATATTCACATCTGATCGAGCAATATTGAAGCACCCTCCCCCCATGTGAAGATGAAGCAAGCTCTGCCGTTGTATCTTCCATTTGCAAGCTGCATGAGATCTACCTGAAGGATTGCCGCCCGATCGTGTCACTTCCCATTGCAGGAAATTATGATCTCCTGATCCTCTGTAGATCATCATCCATCGTCGCGTGCATCAACCACCACGAAGGAGATTCGGATTTGATCACTGAATCCGCCTCTTGGAGTTATTCTTATTGTTGAAGAACCTATACTCAGTGCCTCGAACATGGAAGGAAAACGCCTCTTGTGAAGGAGAACATGAACTTTATTTGGGGGTTTCAACCAGAACCGTCGGATAAAATTCGATAGATTGGTCCTCGCATGCCCACACGTCGACATGCGTCGCAACCAGACTGACCCCACCGCTCATGTCGGAGCAACGTGCACGTGACCAGCGCGTATCCAGGTGCTGAAGACTTCACGTGCATGTGTACATGATATTGGGAAAATTGCACAGAGCGCCCCGAAACATTGTGATATTGCGAATAGGTCCACATCAGAGTGAAGGCACATGATCTGCACATGCACTTTGGCAAGTTTGCGCTCTCAACCCTCAAACTTTAATAATTTTACACACGCACCCCTCATTTCCATAACAAATACACAAATACCCTTCACATTGTATATAATACCCTCTAGGTATTAAATAAAGTTACAAATCATAACAAAATATAAAAATCACATTAAAATCTAACAAAAATTACATGACGTATAGTTTACTATATTTTACACATCAATTTAAAAAACATAAAACAAAATTCAAATAATAAAACTAATAAAAAAATCTAAAATTCATAAAACTTGCAAAAATCATAACTAATTCAAGAAAGATCTCCTAAAAACGCACAACCTATCATTTTGAAGACAATTTCATCTACTTTTAGGTAAATCAAATAAAAAGATTTTGTTACTATTTGCTACCTTAAAAATTCAAAATAAGTCACAATTTCCAATAATAAAAATAGTCTTTCTTTTTGAAAATAAACCAAACCCATAGACATCTTAAAAACCCTTTAAAATCCATAAAAAAACAACAAAATAAAATAAAACATAAAAATAATAAAATAAAAAACAAATAAAAAATTAAAACATTTTCAAAAATTAAAAAATACAAAATATAAAAATAATATAAAATTCATTAAAAATAAAATAAAAATCCAGAAAAATATTCAAAAATAAATAAAAATTAAGAAGCATTTTACCTTAGCTTATCTATATTTTAACTCTAGTCTTCAACAGTTTGCCTCCATGAGTTCGACACTCCCGTGCTTAACCGCTATACACTTACATTTAGGAGTATAAAAAATAAAGAAGATTAATTCATTTTAATCTTTGCTGACAAAACCCACCCAGTCGATACAACGATCGTGAAATTGTTTTTGTTTGCATGAATAAAGAAGTGATCGGGTAGTGTTTTTTCAGATGGCGTCGTTGCTGGGGAGGCAGCGCTAGGGCATCCGTAGACTTAGATTTAGGGTTTCTCTTTGCACCATTTTATTCTTTAACCTCAAGGCCTTTTGTTTCTTAGTTGTGCAGCACGGGTCGAGCCGCATATCTATGAACCGCAAAGTCATAAATTTTTCATTTTTTGTAATTTCTTGTAAAAATATAAAAAAATTAGGGCACTTGCTCGTTTCTTTGTTTTCATAGAAAGGGGCCTTGTAAAGGCATCCCGACTTGTACTCTCTCTCTCGAGGTCTGTTTCACCAGGGATGTACTCCTGAGGGATCAGGGCACCCACCACGGCTTTTTCGATCGCGATTTTTCTCGATGGTTTTCCACGGCTTTTCCGAGATAGGTGCTTGTTAGGATTTCTCGACTTTTCTCCTTCTCTGCACATCGTAGCTTAGCTTAGATGTTTACTTAGGATTCGACACCTAGGTGCTCGTATCCAGGGCTGACCATGAAAACAAAAACACGTTAGACGTTTTCTCTGAAAATATCCAACAAAAAGTGAAAATCGAAAATTAAAACACGGACTGCTAATTCTATCCAACTTTAAAATAAATGTAATGACTCCACTTGTCTTGGGAGAGCAATCCCTGAAACTGCATCGTAGGTACTACCTCCGGATCAGTGAGTGAGGGACGACACATAAGGTAGAGTCAAAGTCTGAGCTTCTATCGAAATACTACTTAGTTCACGTCTTTAATCACCTTATCATCAGTGGGTACGCTCGAGTAGCCGGAAACAGTCCGCGTTTACTTAGCAGAGTGGGAGGAATAGAGGACACTGCGTACGGCTCCATCCTCAAGTAACATGGGTAGCCGGAAATGATCTGTACTTACTTCCATACTGGCTGAGACTAGGTGATTTCTGGTGAGAACTCGGGACAGTACGATATTGAAGTCTCGAGCACCTATCTGATCTTGTTAATATGTGAGGACATTGTTTGCCAAATAACCGTAAAACCGAAAAGATAAACGACCGAACTCTTACGATCATCACCAAGGTTGTGTTGGTAAACTCGGGGGTTGTCTTGCATTTGATTGCGATGTGAGTCCAATTTTCTAGATCTAATCAAAGAAAACCTTTAAAGATGATGGGAAGGCGATCGCTTCGGTCGACTCTGACCGATCCACTCTGTTGCGAACCTACCCGTTCATCAAGATCGGTTCGGGAAGACTCTCTTTCCAAACCGAAATCAAAACGAGTTGCTACTTCCAGGCATGACTCTTGCTCTGGAAGCCCATAGTCAATTTCTTCCCTTAATCTTTCTCTACCATCATCACCTCCAATTAATCATCCGCAGTTACACATCGATTTGGCAAAGCCTGACTTAGACTCCTTCTCCTTTTGAGAAGACATGGTTGGCAAAGGACCGCAGAGCACTTCCGTGGTCATAGATCAGGTTGCGATCAACAACGGTTTACTTGCTTCCCTTGAGACAATACATAATCAGATTAAGGAGCAAGGTAGAATGATGAATGATGTTAGAGCTGACCTAACTCAGCCGCGAGCTCAACGTAACAATCCTGCAGCCGAGAACCCCGGAGCTGATCAACCAGGACTTGAGGATCACGAGCTGCAAGATGGAGGAGAGAGACCTCCACGCGATCCAAACCGCACGATGCAGCAACTCTACAATCCTGGAGCTACTACAACCCACCGGTGGATTCGTCTCCCTGTCATCCACGGGAATTTCGAATTCTAACCTTAGACGATCCAACTGCTGCCCAAGTTTCATCGGCTTTCTACTAAGGAGCCGCACCTGTACATTCAGGAGTTCAAGCTGATCTGCAGCACGGTGCACTATGCACACGTGAATGAGGACATGATCAAGTTGATCGTGTTTCCTTTCTCCCTTGTTGATCAAGCATCCTACTGGCTGAAACACTTAGGGTGATACGTTTCGACATGGGAGGAGCTGAGAACCGCATATCTGAATAAATATTACCCTCTCGATCGAACGAATGCTGCTAGAGCCATGATTAGCAACTTTACCATGATCAGGAACGAACAGTTCCACGAGGCATGGGACCAATTTCGAGAGCTCATTCATCAGTGTCCCTACCACGAGCTTTCCAAGCCGACTCTAGTACAAAGTTTCTTCAGTGGGATAACACCAGAATTACAGGGACTGGTGAATGCAACATGTGGTGGATCATATATTTTAATGCACGAGGATCGAGTCTGGGCCATTTACGAGAAAATGGTAGAGAACTATTCCACGATGTCTCATACTCGGGTCTACAATTAGACGAAGCCACCAACTTATCACCAGCATTCCCGAGTGCCACAAATAGAAGGGAATCCGCCTTCTGTGGTTTCAATTCCAATCGAATCCTCATCAACTGATATGGGGATCATTTGTCAGAAGTTGGATCGTATGGAGATAATCGAGAAGAAGTGCTAGAACTTAGACAAGCTCGATAAGATCCTTGTCAGTGTGGATACGGGAAAGAATCAACGGGTTCAGGTGTTGGCAAAGAAGCTTCGGTGACGTTTCATATACTCCTTGGCTCAAGTCAGGTCGGACAATTTCATTTGCATTTTCTTTTTGCATGTCAATTCAGCATTGTAGAATAGCTTTTGATTTCATTAATCAATCAATACATTAGAGTAATCTATAAGATCTTTATTGGCTGGAGCTTCCTGATCCATCTTAAAATAACCATCAATCACTTATCTCCGACATACCATTTCACTCCCTTTTCGTACCTCATTGCCTTCTTCTCAAAACCCCCATCATTGCCCCCTTTGATTCCACACAAATCAATGAATCCGAGCTTCGTCTTCCATCTTCACCTGAAGCTTATCCATCTATCCACTATCCCGCTTTTCATATTCAAAGTTAGCTAAGGGAAACCCTTCGAGCTCCATGACACTTCTGTGCAGTAAGGAGCCTCTAGCAGCACCTGGAGCGTGGAATCAAAGCCTTATTTGAAGCTCCAGGTCCCTTGGAACCAACATTTCTCCATGCCCATCTCGATGGGGCTCGGATCCATTTGAGAATTCCTGCAGATGTGGCTGAGCCCCAGGAGTCTTTAGTACTTGTCGGAGAAGGTAGGAGCGGACGGAACTGAGAGGAACCATCAATTGAAGCAAGCATCTGATCGAGTTATTGACTGTTCTTAGTGATAGCCAAGATACCATCGGATCACGCCTCAACCCCAGAATCTATCACGCCTGTCAGATTAGGCGAATTGTTGCCTTACCTCTACCGTCGATGCGCCTTAAGTATGCATATTTGACATCTGATTATCGTTCGATAAAGCACCCTTGGGTAAACATTTAAGTAGCCCCTCCACCTTTTTGTATTTATCATTAAGTCTTAAAATATATGAAATGTAGTTTTAAAACTTTTGTATAAATTTGCATGGACCCGCGTAGTTCGTTCTATTTACAATTGGGTCCTTGCACCTCACGTGTTGTGCCACGTGAGGCATTGTGATTTTTGCATCGAAACCCTCACAACATTTATTTATTTATGTTATAAACTTTAATTTTGCAAATTAAGAGTCAAACTTTTTGGTGAATTGCATAAAGGACCTCGTATTTTATTTTAATTACAATTTCCCCTTCTAGGAAGTATATTTATTTCTGCTTTTCTATTTTTATTAAACAATTCTTGTATGCTACAAATTATAAGGAAAATAGAGTGAATGACTGATCTGATGCTTGTTGATGCTCACATTTCTATTTGGCATTTTATTATATTTTCCTATTTTCTAAAAATCAAATAGGATCTATTTATTCTCAATTTATATATAAAGACCCAAAAAATTTAAAACCAACTTTAAAGTATTCCAAAAAATAGCATTAGTATATTATTATTATATATTCTATCTCCAGATCCAAAATCACTAAAAAATATAAAAAATCTTATAAATATATGGCCCTAAAAACCTATAAAAGGTAGTTACATTATTTAAAAATCCAAAAAATAGTTCTCTATTCTATATTTTATTTATAGCATATAGTATATATTAATGGTAGTTTTGGAAAATTTTGACACTATTATCTTTTTAATACCCAAAACACATCAACCTATTTAGTATATTCCATGTTTTGTACATTTAAATAAATTAGAAATACATAAAAATTAGTAAAATTATATAAAAATCCCTGTAATAGAGAAATTACAAAAATACAAGAACATATTATTTTCTAAATTTTAAGTATATTTATATTTACAATTATAAAACTCTATATATCTTATATATCTTATAATATTTATATACTAATTATTATTTCTACTTAAAAATATATATTTTATTTAAAAACTCAAAAAATAAAAATACCATTCCTTTATATATATTTTTATTATATATTCTATATATTATTGATAATAACAATATTATCATTATTAATATATATATATATATATTCTATATTTAAAAAATAAAAATAAATTAAAATTTCGTAAAATTAAATAACAAATAAAAAGTAAAAATTTAAAATATATAAAACAATAAGAAATAATTAAAATCCGTAAAAATTAAATATAATGAAAACCCCATATATATATATAAATACAAAAAATATTATTATTAGTTATTGATTAATAGCAATTATACATATCTCATGTACTCTCAGGTTTTCGACGTCTACACTTGCTTGCTATATACATTTATTTGTAGGGCATAATAAATTTGACGACGCATTTTACATTTTTTAATTATTATTGTGGGTTGATTGTTGATTTGTTGATTGAGATATGTGTTGAGAATTGAGAGAGGACTGATACCACAATCGTTGAATCTGACTTCTCGGACACCGCATGCTCCTCCAAGACCGTGCATTAGGAACCTCTATTCGATCCTCAGTTATCACTGGGGAACATGGTGGGATACATTGCCTACATTGGTCTTGGAATCATGAAGCCCTTCTTCACTATTTCTACTTTCAAACCCCCATTTAGGCTAGAACAACATCATTGACTCAAGGTGGTGATCCAATACTGCATGCTCCTCCACAATCGTTGAATCCGACTTGTCGGACACCGCATGCTCCTCCAAGACCGTGCATTAGGCACCTCTGTTCGATCCTCAGTTATCACTGGGGAACATGGTGGGATACATTGCCTACATTGGTCTTGGAATCATGAAGCCCTTCTTCACTAATTCTAATTTCAAACGCCCATTTAGGCTAGAACAACATCATTGACTCAAGGTGGTGATCCAATACTGCACTTATGGGGCATCAACGTCATAATCTTCTCTCAATTGTTGATTTTTGTTGGGCTTCGATGCAGTCCAATATCATCATTTGAGCTTGAAGGCCCTCATAACGAAGAGGGACAAATACATTATTCATATTATGTAAACAAAAGTTTGATAAAGAAGATAGAAGGGAAGTTCGTTGAAGTGAAACCTTCTCCATCTATGTATAGGAAATTTTTATGGGATCTCCTCCCTTTTCTCTTAAAAATAGTTCACTATAAAATTCATATTTGCATCAGCATCTCTTCCATTTTCTCTAAAAAATAGTTCACCCACAATATGTCAGGATGAGCGAATTGTAAATTAGAGATTGGGACCTTCATTCGCATCTCTCTCTACAAGAAATCTACTCATTCAAGAGAACAAATGTAGTCGTTCTACGCTCATATTGAATTCCCATTGTGGTCAAAATTAGGCCTTGCAACTACATGTAGTCGAAAGCCTTCTACTCGTATAAACTAGGTTGCAGCAAATGGACTTATGGACACAGTATGGTCGCATTATGGTCGCAGGTTATGAGCATTGTAGTGGCTTGTAGTTCCACCCACTAGATGAATGTGCATGTACTGTGCAGAATATGCAAGTACATGCACGCCTAAAAATAGTCGCATATACCACATATTGTAAAAAAACTAGTTGTTGAATTATATGAGCCAACATATAATGGAATGTGTTGTAACCACAAATATTCGTTGTGAAGAATGGGAGACATGGCCACCATGTCGCAACGAAGGATTGTCATTGCAGATGAGGTGCTGCGTTATTTGGCACCTACAATGTGAGAATGAGGTGTGGATGCATTTGGTCTAACCCCATAAATGACCCATTTACTCAATGTAGAAGAATCTCAATTAACCTCCCCAACCAAAATGGACCTTTCCTCCCCTCCCATGCTTCCCCATTGATGAATCCGCGATTTATCATCTCAATATATTGATCTTAGCAAAATCCCTGAGTGAAATCTCAAATAAATGTCCATAAAATCAATAAATTAACAAAATAACTTTTGTAAATAAAATGCACTAATTATCGTATATTAGATTGTACAAAATAAATTAACAATAAAAAACCGCAAAATAAAGGAGTTTTTCACATATAAATAGCCCAGAACTTCATGTTTTTTTAATAATTTCATTTTAACTCCTTTTTAGCTAATTCTTTCTCTGATTTGTTCCTAAATAAATATATATACAAAAATATAAAATAAATTTCACTCAAATAATTGCTCCTATATCCCAAAGAGAAAAAGTTGTAAAGTCCAACTTCCCGACAAAATTCCCGCTCCATATGAACTCCAAATTCACCAAACTCACTTTTAAAGTTTAAGTTAGAAAATTATCTATCCAAGTGAGCATCTAGGTACAAGCAGAAGTGAGGTTCAAGACCAAAGTGGCTTATTAAAATTGGAGCTCATTTACAAAATTTGAGTTTTGGGACCTAGGTGTGCATTGTATATAATGTGCATATTTTTCCTTTCTTCATTTTTTATTACTAAAAATCCAAAAATAAATCATTTTTTGTGTAATATTTAATTTCTAGTATTTTATTCTATTTTTATGTTGTAAATATCTTTTATTAAAAATATAAAAAAAATCAAAATTAGGAAAGTAAAAAAACATGTTCATATGGTTTGTCTTATTTTGTAAATTCTCCACTATTTTTCTTCCTTTTATTTTATTGTATTTTAGTAACCAACTTTTTCTTTTTCATTTCCTTTTATTTGTTTCCCCTTTCTCTACACTGACTTCCCTCTTATTTTCATTTTACCATGAACTCCCGTTCCACCCCATATTCTTCATGCAACCTCCCATTCAACTCCATATTCTTCATTTAACCTCCATTCAACTCCACCAATAACGTAATCTCCATTCAACTCAACCACCATTCTAACCTCCCTTTCTCTTCTCTTTTTATTCATCTCTCCATCCTCATTTTCCCCATCTGCCATTTTTATAGAAAAAGGAGAGAGCTTGGAACGTCGTGTCGGTGACAACGACTTATCATCTTCCTAAAGTGACGACCTCCTTCAGGTGAGATCCACGACGACCACAGTCCCTGCATCACGAGTTCCCCATCGAGCTCGCATGGCTTCTCTGATTTTTATTTCACCAATCGGATCGAGGCGACGACAAAAGTCCAGCGTAGCTGCTCCGCACATCCGGCCGCCTGCTCCAACCCGGTGGTCTGAGCTCCATCAGTCACATCCACCCGCTTTGATCGACTACCAAGTTCACCTTCACCCTTCCCCTGAATCCTGATCATCCAAATCATGGCTATCGAAGTTGAGATTAGGTTTAGGTTCCCTCCTCCTCCTCGCTGGAACCTCCCGTTGCCATTCGTCATCGCTTCACTTATCCTTAGGCCAAATAACCCTGACCGGAGTGTCCCTCCGAGTCGAAACTCTCTTCTGCAGGTCAGAGCATGCGCAGAAATGCCTCAGGATACATTTCATACACTTTGTCGGAGCTCGCCCAGGTCATGCACCCCTTCCCGGTGATCCGATCGTTGGCCAGAACATCATGCCCATCCACCCGATGCAGAGGAGCCACACGACTTTGTTCCCACTGTCTGATCGTCCATCGGAGTTCCGGATCCTCGCAAGTGCCCCGGTGAACTCGCCCAGGCGAAGTTCATCCCGCATCCCCCATCACCATTGGATCGTCAACTCAGTCCAGATTCAATCGCCACCATCCCATGCCTGCGCCTTGTCAGGCCGTCAGATCTGACATCTAACGCCCGCCGTACGCCCACGTTCGCGCCCGCAAGACCACTGTTAGATCCACCAGGTATCAGTGCTAGAGCCGCAAATCTTCTTCTAGTTAGAGAGCGACACCTGTCACCCCACGTGACCTGTACGAGCCGGCTGGTAATTTATGACACCTCCCTGGCATTTCTTTTCTGTCATTATTTAGTCTGTAAAATAAAAGTTGCATTGTGGACTTATTTGCATTATTACCCCTGTAGTTTTTCATATTTATGTTTTAGTTCCTTCGTTGTGGTTGCACATGCTTCGTCACGTGTCATTTTGGGGTATTTGCATGTATGGACCTGGGTTTAATGAATGTTATGCTTTGATATTTTAGTTTCAATATTTGCACTTATACCCCCGTGCATGCTAAGATTTGACATGTGTTGAATATTGCGTGAAAATTGTAGTAGGCCCCCTAGACTTTTAACGCGTGTTATCATTTAGTCCTTAGAAGTTATTTTCTTTGCATCTAGGTCTGTGTGTGTTGTGCTTCTTTGATTGGCTTGAATAAATAGCAAATCTCACCCAAATTTCATGAATTTTGGATACATGGCTCCTTCTATGGTTTAAAAATTTCTGTGAATTTTTGGGCTCATTTTTACCCCTTTGATAATTTTAAAAATTCAAAAACCTTAAAAATTGCTTCTGTCTAGTTTTAAAAATCAACTAAAAATATTAAAAACCCTCTTAAAAGTCCAAAAATTTAGTGATTATTTGTCTTGTTGTGTTTTCACTTCTATCTAATTTTCATTGCATTTGTATTTATAAAATCCATAAAAATTAAAAAAACATTGAAAACTTAGAAAAATCGTTAGAAATTCACAAAAATTCAAAAATCACAATAAAATACTTCAAAAAAATGTGATTTGATAATGAAACAAATGAATACATGTTAGAAAATAATGATGATGACCTGATGAACAAAACGATAACACATGCAAATACAGACATTTTATGCCCTAAAATCACTCAGTAACCTAAGCAAGTGATCAGAATAAAATCATGACTCATTTGAGTAATTAATGATAAGACAAGTTTCATTTCATGTGACAAATAGTATTAATAATATCTTTAATTAATTAATCAATTATTATGTACAAATCATATAATAAAATAAACCATATAAACGGAAATGAAACATGGATCAAAATGCCATTGAAATTACTTCATTTTTAGTTTATATGCTCAAGTTATTCATCATAGAATATTGGGGCATAAATGCAATAAAATTAAAAACCAATATTGAATTTTAATAAATACCACCTACACGAGGATATTTTTGCAAATAAGGAAAACCTGTGGGATAGAAGTGTAATTAGCCTTAGTGATCTGAGGACACAAATTATGTGCCTTCAAGAGATACAGACATACTCCAATCGGTCTTGGAGATCACATGCTGACTCTGATAGCCGAGACCGAGGCATCCTTCCTAGGCCTCCAGTACAGCACATTTACCATGTGCATTCTGAGCCGTCTCATCACTCTTCAGCATACCCGCAACTCCAGCAGATGCCATCATATGATACTCAGATGGTGGTGTATCGAAGCGATCAGCCTTTGGCATCCATGCCCCCACCGTACTCTGAGATGCCTGAGCCATTGACTGAGGTCAGTGGGATTTGGTATGACCGATCGCAGCAAGCAGGGATCCGTCGTGATCATCCTGGTTTCCAATGGTCTATAGGAGGTGCATCTTCCCAGGAGTAACTGCAGGAACCGATGGGGTAGAACAGAGAGCAACAACAACAATACGGTCCTTGTCAGTATCAACAACCTCAGAGGAGGCAGAGCACTTACTAGCCTCAACATCAGCAGCACTATCCTCCACAGCAGCAACCAGCTCTACAACAGCCTCAGTATCACCGAAGCGACTCATCCGGGTCTCATGGGCCTTTCCATGATAACCCAACCTTAGAATATCCCGCTAACCTTATCACTAACCAATAATCATCTTTTAGGCGAGAAATGGATGCGTTCAAAATCCATGTCACTGATCTTGTCAAAGGAAAGTCCATCTTGCTGCCTAGATAGAGCCCAACCCGAACAATTTGAAGCGGAAGTCAGAGCATATAGATTTGACAGAGCCCACCCTCCAATCACAGGTATTCTCTGATGACGATCTTTACTGTGATGACGCTGATTTCATATCTCTTAGGAGTGGTAGGATTCCATAAGGCAGAGACTCTACTAGGCTCGAGGAAGATACCCCAGATAACACAAGCAAGCCTATAGATTACACCGAGGGCGGTGCTGAAGCCGCATCCTTTGGCAATGGAGATGATGGTGATGAAGACACCAAGTCTGAAGAGCAGCTAGAGCCGAATGTCAATGTAGCTGCTTTACTGTTTTTTGTTTCTAGTGATGATGAGAGAACATCACAAAAAAATGGACAAAAGGGAAGAAATCAAAATAAGAAATAAAAAGATTGTTGATCAAGATCTTGCTCATCCTGATATTTCACAGAAAGCAAGTCCCCGTCTTGCAAAAACATCTCCTTCTTTTTCTTTTTATCCTCCGATTGTACAGACTAAACTGGGGGATGTACAGATTCTTATTTAAAAGCACTCTATTTAGAAAAAGATGCTAAAAAAGAAAACATAAAAACGATCCAAATGAATGATCTGACGAAAGAGATGCTCGAGAAGTTTACGATCCAACTCACTCTTTCGGAAACCTTGGCTCACATCCCTCTTCTGTATAAAGGCTTAAAGAAGAACCACCATCCGCATAAAGAAGAGGCAGCGTAATCACTATTTTGAGATCCGTGTGCTGACCAAGGAAACATGCAATGCTATTCAGAATCGACTCCCAGTCAAGAGATCAGATACAGGAGCACCGTAAGTCAGATGTGAGATACTTGATCAGACTTTTGATCGGACACTATTAGATAGCGGATCTTCGATTAATCTCCTTCCATCTTCCCTATTCAACAAGTTTGAATTCGGGCCTCTTCGGCCAAGTCGAACGGTCTTGCAGTTTGTTGATAGATAGGTCAAGTGATCTAAGGGTTTAATCGAAGACGTTATCGTCACCATCCATGGTTTGAAATTTCCCGTGGATTTCGTCATGTTGGACATGGAGGTCCCTGAATGCGTGACTGATACCCCGATCATACTAGGATGACCTTTTCTGGCTACAGCGAAGGTTTTTTCCGACTATGGAACTGGGAAGGTGTACTTCCGCATCCAGGGCAAAAGTATACATATAGAGAAGATACAAGATCAGACCTCTAGAGCAGCTAAATCAGAGAAAGCATCTGATGATGAACCCAACAATCATCAGGAATGTAACTTCGTACAAACCTATGATGAGGCCGTATGGGCTGAACCTAGTATCCAATCTTTCATTCCACCTTCAGTCGGAGCTGAGATTCATATATCCGAGGATGGGAGATTTGAGAGCATTAGCGAGAATCTTGACAGAGACGATTCTGATACCTTATCAGATCATTCATACATTTTATATCCCTCTGAGTCAGAAGTGAATACTCATAGCTATCAGTCACTTGCAGATCATTCTGATCCCGACGAGTCAGAAGTGAATACTCATAGTATTGATTGGTAGTGCTTTGTCGAATTCCTATTACTTCAGACTCCATCTACAGAGCCTGCAACCAGCCTGGAGACCGAATCAAATTATAATACCCTGCAATCTCCAAATCTTTCTGAGTCAGAGTAGGTAGAGCTTACACATATCGATCTAGCAGCCTATACCAAGGCTCTAATCAAACCCGCCCTCCCTATTCCTTCTCCCACTGAGCTTAAACCGTTGCCTCAGAACATGAAGTACTGATTCTTTCCGGGTGAATCGAAAATATTTCTGGTCATCATCTCTTCTAATCTGATCGAAGATAAAGAATCCCGTCTGATGGTGGTTCTTGAAAAGAATCGCAAGGCAATCGGGTGGTCAGTAGCTGATTTCCATGGGATTAGTCCGGCTCTGTGCTCCCACCACATCTTTCTCGAGGATGATGCCAATCCATCTCGTGAGTTTCAGCACAGGCTAAACCCAAATCTTCGAGAGGTGGTTATGAAGGAAATATCCAAGTGATGGAGTGCCGATTTTATATATCTCATCTTCGACTCGAACTGGATTAGTCTTTTGCATGTGGTACCCAAGAAGACGAGTATCACTACAGTGATCAATGAGGATGGAGAGGAGATCGCTACCCAAGTACTGACTTCTTGGCGCGTCTGTGTGGACTACAGATGCTTGAATCAGACGACCAAGAAGGATCACTTCCCATTACCATTCATTGATCAGATCATCGAACGGTTAGCCGTGAAGAGTTATTATTGCTTCCTTGATGAGTACTAGGGATATAATCATGTGACCATCGCTCCAGAAGACCAAGAAAAGACGACATTCACCTGTCCATTCGGAACGTTTGCTTTCAAAAGGATGCCCTTTGGATTATGTAATGATCCAGCTATATTCCAAAGGTGCATGCTTCGATATTCACGAACATGATGGGAGATATCTTGGAGGTCTGCATGGATGATTTCTTGGTCTACGGCGATGATTTTGATTCATTCCTTTCGAGCCTAGACCGCGTGCTTCAGAGGTGCATGGAGGTTAACCTCGTGCTTTCCTGGGAGAAGAGTCATTTCATGATGACTCAGGGGACGGTCCTTGGTCACATCATCTCCAACCAGGGCATGGAGGTGGACCCGACCAAGGTGAATATCATTAAGAAACTCAATCCACCGTCCAATCTGAAACAGTTATGGTCTTTCCTCGAGCATGTCAGTTTCTACCGACGTTTCATACGAGACTTCAGCAAAATTACCCGACCGTTGTCTGATCTTCTGGCAAAAGACACCGAGTTTATTGTTGATGATAAGTGTCTTTCAGCTTTTGAAACTCTCAAGAACATGGTTGTAGAGGTTCCTGTCCTTCAGCCACCCGATTGGTCTCTCCCATTCGAGATCATGATGGATGCCTCCGATTTTACCGTTGGGGTTGTGTGGGGACAGAGGAGGGATGACCTTCCATACGACATACACTACGCTAGCAAGACTTTGGATTCTACGCAGCGGAATTACACTATTACAGAGAAAGAAATTCTAGCCGTATTATTTGCCTTAGACAAATTTAGGTTCCACATCTTAGGATCTATAGTTACTATTTCCACTGATCACACCACCATCCGGTACTTAATGGACAAGAAGGGTTCGAAGCCACGTCTGACCAGATGGATCCTTCTACTCCAGAAGTTCGATATCGTAATCAAGGATATGTCTGGAGTCAACAATGTGGTGGCGGATCACCTCTCCCGGTTAGAAACACCTGAGACTACTGAGTTCGATGCACCAATCACCGAGACCTTCCCCGACGAGGCGATTCTTACTGTCACCTCGCTGCCATGGTATGTTGACATTGTGAACTTTCTTGTTGCTAAGAAAGTCCCACAAGGTTGATCTAGACAGAGACTTTCCTCGCGAAAGCCAAGTCTTACCATTGGTAGGATCCGTTCCATTATCATGAAGGAGCGGATTCTATCTGGCGTCGGTGTATTCCTCAGGAGGAATACCAGAGTGTCCTCATGTATTGTCATAGATTAGAAGTTGGAGGACACCATTCAGGGAAGAGGACAACACAGAAGGTGCTCCAATTCGGCTTTTGGTGGCCTACTCTCGTTGCGGATGCCCACGCATTCGTAAAGAGATGTACTAACTGCCAGAAGATTGGAAACTTGCGAATATAGAGATATGATGCTTATGCAGTCGATTCACTTCTGTGAGGTTTTCGAAGCATGGGGAATCGACTTTATGTGCCTGTTTTCTAAAAGTCAGGGGTTCGAGTATAACCTTCTAGCTGTGGATTATGTGAGTCATTGGGTAGAGGCTATTCCTGCCCAAGCCACTGATGCGAACATGGTTTGCAAGTTCCTGAGAAAGCATATCATTACACGGTTCGGGGTTCCTTGTGTTCTGATCTCAGACGGAGATAGTCACTTCATCAATCACAAGTTAAGAGCACTTACTAACGAGTTAGGTATAGACCATCAGGTTGGTACTCCATATCATCCTCAGACGAATGGTCTACCATTGTTTCGAATAGGAAGATCAAGATGATTTTGCAGAAGGTTGTTCGCTCAGACTGAAAGGATTGGTCGCAGCTTTTGGACTTGGTTCTTTGGGCCTATAGAACATCCTTTAAGACTTCATTGGGCACGTCTCCCTTTCGGCTCATTTATGGCAAGCCATGCCAATTACCTATCGAGATCAAGCACAAATCCTTGTGGGCAGTGAAAGAAGTGATCTTTGGTCTGGATGATTCGGGAGATCAGAGGCAGACTGAACTGGCAGCCCTGGAAGAGCTGAGAGACCAAGCCTTCACGAGTAGACTTCATTTACAAAGAGCGGATGAAAGAGTGGCATGATTCCCACATCAGCCACAAGCAGTTTGAGCCGAATCAGAAAGTATGGCTATTCGATGCGAGACTAAAATTGTTTCAGGGAAACTTCAGAGCAAGTGGAAAGGCCCATATCTTGTGTGAAAGATGTATGACAATGGTAGCATCGATATATCTGAGTTATTGTCTGATTCCACCTTTCGAGTCAACGGTTAGCGGTTGAAACCCTTTCTCGATCATGAACCGCCGACCGTTGAAGTTGCCCTCAACTATTTTGTATGTGATGATCTTTTCACTTTTACACTTTGCATCTCATACATGATTCACCAGATCTTGTATATACTCTTATTTTTATTCTTTCCCTTCCATTTGTCTTACACCCTTAGGTTCATCTAGAATTTTTCTATAGTTAGGACGTGCTTTATCCTAAGTATAGGGGGTGTAGACACCATATTGTTATTTATATCGTCTTGTTCGATTACCCCTGTCGTTGCTTATATTTAGGATGAACTTTACCCTAAGTATAAAGGAGGTAATCTTGCTCATTTCCCCTTTTGATAGTCGTCGGTTTTTGTATCGTCTGGTCCCTCGCTTGTCTCTCATCTTTTGATTTTTGTGTCTATAACTTAGGGATATTTTACCCTAAGTATAGTGGGGACAAGTCGAGCCGCTAAGCTTGTACATTCTCTTGACATCGATCATCTTCGATTTTGAGTCTGATATCCTTAGGATCACTTGATCCTAAGTATAGAGGAGATGATCGAATACTATTCATTCATTCGCTATTCTTTGAGTCGTTGTAGTATAGATTCTTTTCACCGATCTATACTTAGCCCGAGTTATGTCTTCCTTTGACGCTTTTTTGGTCACTATGAGGACATAGTTTACGCTAAGTATAGGGGGTGTCATATATATATATGCTATATATACTTTAGAAGGCATAACTCGTACTTTATCATATTTTTAATAATAAAGCTTCCTAAAAGTATGGGTGTATATTTTGTGTTTCTAAAAGCCGCAAGAAAACCGTAAAATTGTTTTATAAAAAATGGCTTAAAATTTGTAAATAAAAATATTGTAAAATTCTTTGGATAAAATCCTTAAAATTTTGAAAATAAAATCCGTATAAAATCTTGTATAAAAACCATATAATCTTGTATATAAAAGGTGTATAAAATCCTTTGTAAAAAATATAAAAATCCATGTAAAATCTGTGTAAATTGAATTAATCTACTATCTTTTTCAAAAAGAGCCCTAAAAATTAAAAAGTTTTAAAATCTTGTAAAAATTTGTGAAAGTCTTTAAAAACTACTTAAAACATTTAAGCCGAAAAATTTACCTCATAGAAAAATAATGCATTCATTAGCATTTTTCCAGAACAAGTCTAATTCTTGAACCGAATGGATCTAAATCCGAGAGATGGAGATTGGTTTAATCCTTAATCTAGTTAATTCTAAAGGGACTTTATTAGGAACGGGAATTGAGACTCTTCAGGTCTTTCAGACTTAATTCTTTTGGTTTCATGAGACCGTGTTTGGAATTCAACTTGAACGTGCCTAAGTAGATGATGACCGAAAAATCCCACAAGATCCAGGTAAAGGTAAAAACAAGGGTCGTTGCGACCCGAATCTCGTAGATCGGTCAATCAAAAAGAAAATTAGACCACCAAAGTATAATAATCAATCAAATGTCGAATATTGGTCTTGCTATTTATTTAACATGGTATAGCGACCAGGGTCGAACATAAGAAGCACAGATTGGCCAAATGACCTACGAAGTAGTCTAAAAATGAATAAAATGAGAAAATATTCTTTGGTGGATTTTAGGTATTTGTAATTTTTTGTATTTTTAATTATAAAGAAAAATAAGAAAAGGGCAAAAAGAGGCACACTCAACAAATTATTGAACACCACAAAATATTTAAAAATTTCAATAAAAATATTTTTGGGTTTTATAATTTTGTTAAGTGTTTTTGGTAATTTTCTCAAATTTTTATGATTTTTGGCTAATTTTCTAAAAATGAAATAAGAAGGAAAATAAAGGTTACTATACAACCAGATTTGAAAGGTTATTTAAAAATATATGAATAACTCTAAAATCTGGAGACAATTTTATATCAAAATACAAATAAAAACTAATCCACATGAGAAGAAATTGCATTTTTTTATTTTTTAAGATATATTACTGATTTTTATAAGGATTTTAGGGGTTTTCAAATTTTAGGTGTTTTGTAAATCCAAATTAGGCAAAAATTGAAATGAAGCAATCAAACACTAAAACAAACCATACCTAATTTTTTTAGAATTTTTGGAGAATTTTTAATATTTTTAATTGATTTTATATTTCAAACAGTAGTAAAAATGAAGGTTTTTGAATTTTTAAAAATAGAAAATCAACACAAAAATGTTCCAAAAAATTACTGAAATTTTTACACAGTGGTAGGAGCCAGTGTCCAAATTTCATAATATTTGGAGTTGATTTAATATTTTATTCAACCAACAAACAAGGCACAGCATACAGGGACCTAATCGCAAGAGAAACAAGTTTCAGGGGCTAAAATGAAACACGAGCAGAAAGTATAGGGGCTACAATGTAAATTTCACAACAAATCAATACATGTTCGAATTACAGTACGCATAGGGGTATATATGCAAAAATTAAAACTTAACTTTCATTCCACGACAGTCAATAAAACCCGGCCCACTACATGCAATTTTCCCAAAATATCACGTATCGAAGTACGTGCACCACAACTGGGGGGACTAAAATGCAAATACTAAAAACTACCAGGTCCAGAGTGCAATTATTCCAAATTCAAAATAACTACGTCCTAAAATTACAGGACTAAACTATAAACGCTAAAGAAAGAGGGGCCTGAGCGATATTTACCCCTTTATTATGATCCAACGGCTGGTAGGGGGTCTTCTAGAGATCGGACGGCTGAGATGTGTTGACACCCCTTCGACGATGAGCATCCTGGATCTGATCCACAGATGGATCGAACGGTGGAGAGCCTCCCTCAGATGGATGGCTGTGATCTAATTTGGTGCGAGGGGGCTCGATCGAACGACAATGGAGGCTCCTGGAAGAATTGAACATCGGCGAACATCGCCCGGCCATTGAGCATGCTAGGGAGGTCCTCCGAGGCTTATGATATGGGGAAATGGAAGCTGGAGGTGTTCCGCAGCTAGTGGGGGTCTCCGATGAGGCTGGGAGCGTCGGAGGAGCTCCGGAGACGAAGGGGACCTGGGGGTCCTGTTCCTGAGTAACCGAGCCTCCAGATGAGGCTCTTAAGCCTTGGTACCTGCAAAGGAAGCAAGAGGGGTCGAGGGCAAAGTGCCTCGACTCGGTGAAGGCAGAATGGGTGAACGAGGGGGTCGATGCAGTTGGACATGTGAGCCCACGACGAGCCATTATGCAATAAAAGTTATTGCAAATATCATTCCCTGATCTGAAATGAAGAATAAATAATTTGCATAATAGGTCCCTCTGTACAATTAGGGTTATGTACCATGGCTATCTTAATGATCATACAGCTGTTGATTCAATTATTGAATCATAGAGGCTGGTGCTTGGATGAATATCTAAAGAGTTAGGTTGAGGACTCATCAAGCACCGTTAAATGATTGTTAAGATGTGATCTCCAGCCTGAGTAGGAGATGGCAATCCTTTCTCACATAGGCTGATATCTGACTGACCTCTTGATGCAGGTCCTCTGCATAGGAATAGAGATTCGGAGGTGTCAGATTAGTTAGGTCAAAGAGTTGACTTAACGAGATCGAGATAACCTAAGTCCTATGTTGAATGCTGTCACAACATAGGCACGCATCCTCTGACCAGAGACAGATGTGTTACTATATGTCTGAGTGTGTACATTTGGCAGACCAATAGGTTGATGACCTAACCAAGGTCTATACACCGACGCGCTGGTGTGCATGTAAGGGCATATGAGTAATACGATCTCTCAAAGGGATCATACAGCTTCACTACTGAACCGGAAGACACGAGCTCACTCATGAGATATTGGGAAGAATCAAATTCCGTGCACGGTCGTCTCGCTTTGGAAGATTGACTGAATTGTAGGTTTGATATATACTTTTGGAAAGTATATGATCAAGACCTAGGTATGATATATGCTTTTGGAAAGTATATGATCGATACCAAATCCCAATGATCAAATGAGAAACTTAGTGATCAAACCCTGAAGGAGACAATATAAAATAGATCTTGATCTTCGGGTTGACCATGGGTCTTCCAGTATGCAGGATGTACAGGTATTGGGAATACCTGAAGGGTGATGTGATCATAAACGATTGTATATCCATGACGCTTCCATTCCGAGGGAGTGATGAAACAGGTCTGGATTTTAGTGACTCCTTTCAGTAGAGAAGCAATCCGATCTTAGTCCAAGTGTTAGACATTGATCTGAATGAGATTCAGATTCAAAGAGAAGATTGGATTTGCTGTCTTGATTTAATCAAGCATCTGTGGGAGGTTCGTAAGATCTGGATTTGAGATAAGATCTCAATATCCAAGTCACTATACGTGGAATAATACAATCGCCCTGTCCTTATCTCCAAGTATCTGCGGAGAAAGCACATTATTCATGAAAGGGTTCAAGAATAATTCTTTTGATGAAATATCCAAGCAAGGACTTGATGATTAAATAAGATTTAATTATCAAGCTTAAATATGAATATGATTCATATTGTGAAAATGATTATCTAAGATAATTAAATGGGATTTAATTATCAAGGATTAAGAGAATGAGGATAACACTATCCATGATATATGTGTGTTATAAATATGATTTATAATATACATATATAAGAGAGAGAATTTATGTAAATAGGATTTGTTAATTAATAATGTGGATTGGATTCACATTTATTAATTAATTGTAAATGCAATTTACTAATTAGTTTGGGTTGTGAATATGATTCACATAATATTCAATGGCATGATTGAAATATTCACAAATTAATTTGGAATTAATTTGGTGAATAATTTTGTGATAATTTTTATTGCAAAATTAATTAAGAAATAATAAGATAAATAAAAAGGAGACAAATTAACCACCTAAATAAGAGGAGGCGCCACCTATGACTCATTCATAGGTGACACCCCCTATGATTTAGGAAGGTTGGTTGACTCCCTTTTTGTTGTCACATTATCTCTTAAATAGTTAAATTAAATTATGTTGATAATGTTGCAACATATTTTAATTTAAATAAATGTTGTTTGTTTTAGCCAACAACAATCATAGCCATTGATCTTACATAGACCAAGCCTAGCCGTTGGATCTATGAGTCCATGGATTGAGATCCAATGGATCCTAAACTAATATAAAAGGAGGGCTAGGGTAGCCTTCCATGGTACATGATAAAAGAGTTGTGCAAGGTTACAACTCTCTCTCTCTTTCTCATTCTCGCCCTCTCTCTTTCTCTTCTCCATCAAGTGGCCGTCCACTTTGTGTTGAGAAAGGAGAGACTCTCGGCTTTCGCCTTCGACGACTCATGGATCTCCATCTTCTTTGGAGTTGCTTACTCTAAAGGAAGACGACGGATTTTGTTTGACGAAATCGGGGGAGCCATCGCTTGGATCTTCATCGAGGATTGCGGGAAGGAACGTGACTCATCATCGCGCCCGCAAGTGCGTTCTTCGTGGATCGGACTTAAGACAGGAGGATCTCTACTTTGGGATCTCGCGATCACAACCACGCTTCAAGAGGTATTCCTTGTACGTTGTGGTTTGATGAAACGATCCGAGAAGTGTTCTCGTGATCATGTGGTTTCATCTTTAAAGTTAAAATTTTTAATTTCCGCTGCATCTAGCATCTAGTACGACTAGTTGCTCCGATTGCATACGATGCAATCAACACGCTTCCGTGATGCGCTTAAGGATTCTCAATATCCTTCAAGTGGTATCAGAGCCAGCTTGAATAATGTTTGGATATGATCCATAGACCTTAGATGATTTGGTTCTTGAAAGGGTTGCGAATTTTTTACTGCATTTCAATTTTCGCACCTCTGTCTAATTGATTTTTTCGGCACTGTTTAAAATGTTTAAACACGAAATTTTCAATTGGATATTGTTCCCCATTAAACAAGGAAATCATAGGACTTGAGTTTACTAAATTTGGACTTTATTTGCTCAAGATATGACTTTTTGAATATGACTATATCCACTGTTGCGGGAACTGCGGATTTAAACGTGATTACTGAGATAATTACGATTTTAATCCGCTTAGAAATGCGTGAATTATCACTTGGGTTCTTTAATAAATCAAATAGGCAATCTTTGGAAACTGAGTTTGCATTTTTTGGATTTAAATTGATCAAGATAAGTTAATTTTAGTGATTGGGGGTCACTGCTGGAAATTAACAATTTTGATCTTGAACCTTGTGATATGTCATTCAATTATCATGATGAAAATTAATTGTTAATTTTCTGGAATAATTAGTGATAAATATTTGTGAAATATTTAAAGAGATAATTATTTCATTGAATGACACTTGCCTAAACCACAATGATGAGATATTAGATCTTGATCATTGGTTCATCAACAAACATTGCTTTCATGAAAACCATAGTTTATCCTACAATAGTTGTAGGACAACTTTTACATGAAAAACCCTCTTGCTTGAATAGGATTGGGGATTTGTTTAGCAAATCTCCTTATAATATAATCAAAATTGTTTTGATGTATATTATATGGTATAATTTCAGTTGAAAAACCGATGAGCATCTCAAAGTACATGATGATCTATCTGGTATTATCCTTTCCCGAGGCGGATGTGGTGCCTAGTCGGAGAGCATTGGGGTCGCGGGTTGCAACGTATGTGGTCCGTCCCACTCTCGTCGGTACTGGCCATGACAGCGGGTAGGGACTGTATAATGCCGGAAAAGGTCAAAGTGTATTTTTCTAATTATTAAAATTCGAATAATACGTACTTTGAGAATATACCTACTATTCAAGTAAAAGACATGTTTGTTGATTGATGATTGGACTGATGATTAATTTAATGTGATTAAATTAATTATATCCAATAAACACTCTATTATGAATAGCTGTGTATTTCCCTTGGAAGAATTAATTATGTGAATATGATTCACGATAATTAATTACAATTTGAATATGAGGTGGAGGATCACATAAGTGACATCCATGGTCTCCCGTCAAGGCAAAGGATTCCGTCGCCAGTTGTTGTATATAGGAGACGCCTGTCCGAAGTGACAGATCCTGTATATGATTTAATTGGATCGGGTTCTTTGCTTCTCGAAAGAGTAAGGCCGTATACGTAGTGACCCCAATATCGAGTCCTCATATTATTGGGGCGATATTGGATTGCGTATAGCGAGTATTAAGCCTGTTGACGGTTGGTTCAATTAATGACGGGTCAACATCATCTTAGGGGTGGTGGGCCCGGGTGTTAAAGACCGAATTGGGAGATGCAAGTTTGACTTGCAAGGCGGAATGAGTTCCCGCTTCTTTTTATCGGAGTCGTAAGTTCTCATATTATTGGGATGCGACAAAGATAGGAAAGGATATCCCAGATCTTGCTAGAGATATAATGGTAAGAATATCTCTTACATTGAAAGTGATTAAGGGAATGAACTTTCAGTGTTGACAAGGCAAGACAACTTTGATATAAAAATTCCTAAATCAAAGTAAAACATGTATATATTATATATATACCCTTATGCAAATTTCTTATTTCAGATAATCCTTCATTAAACCCACTCAATATTATACTCAATAATAACCAGTAAAATATCTTGGATTGGACTCATGATCCAGATATTGTACTTGCAATTGGACACATAATGTATGTGGTTACAATATGCAAGATTCCTCAATATAATGAGGAATGACAATTAAATAAAACAATAAGACATCACCTTAGGGTTTGTATGTCTCTGTAGTCTTGATCTTTCATTGAAGTGTACTTTGGAAGTGACATGTCGATGGTGATCGTAATTGTCAAATAATCCTTATAAAATAAAAGAAGATATTTTGGCATACAAATGTGCTCTAGACATTTAATCATGAATGACATGGTTCTCTGCATTATGCAGAATGGTGGCTCGAAAGAGATGATGTATTCAAAATGTTTGAATACCTACCTGAACCTAAGTCTCTAAGAGTTAAGATGTATGAAGATATGATGAGTGTCATCATTCTATTATCTATACTCTAGTCATTCATGAAGCTTTATGATATTCATATTGTATGAATTTAATGAAGCATGTATAAATGTTGAAATGCTCTTGTATCGAAATCCTTAGAATTCAACATAAGAGATTCTTTGTCTTGAACAATGGTTGTTTATAGATGAAGAGAGTGCAGTGGAAGCATGGGTCGAACCCGAGTAAGAAGGAAAGTCAAAGAGTTGACCTACTTCTGGGACTTCCATATAACATCCAAAGAGTTGGATGAATGCCAATACTGCAATAAGTTGATGTGTTGATAGTATGACTATCAAATCTATCTAAAATCCTTAGTGAAGGACTCAGATAGAGCATCAGATTAATCTACATATAATCATTGACTCTGACTTTCTTATTTCATAAGATAAAGTCTGACAATTGTATCCCAATCTTCTAATGAAATTTGTAATTGGTTGCATATATATTAGAAGATTAGAAATTTGATCTTAAGGTTTAAAAGTCATCTACATGGATATTGATGTAGTTGTGACAACAATCTCTATTGGATAGATGGACTTCATATTCTCAGTGGGAGAGCCCTTAGTCTTAGAGAATGTCTATATGACCTAGATATTAGAATACCCTCATTGTTTGTTTCTAAATGTTGGAAATAAACATGAATTCTGAGATAGAACTATCATAAAGAGTTATGATGGAAATATTTCAGATAGTAATCTAACATCTAGTGGACTCCACAAAAAAATTAGAAAATTAATGAATGGTTCATTATGATTTCTAATACTGAAAATCAAACCTTATACGATCAATAGGAGGATGAAGATCATTTGACAATGATCTGGCATCAAGCCTTGGACATTTGTTTGTTGATTTGATCAATAGACTAGTAAGATATGAAACTTTAGAATGTCTAAAATTTCAAACCTTACACACTTGTGAATATTTTAAAATGTCCAATACACCCTTCTCTGGGAATGGTGTTAGATGTCGAGGTATTCAAGATCTCATACATATCGATGTAAGTAGATCACCTATATCATAGTAAACATTATGGATATGTGATATCTATTGATGATTACGTATGATATGAGATTTCTTCTCTTCACATGAGAAACCTTTGAAATGTTCAAAGATTTCACAATTTTGGTTTAGAACCAAAGTTTGAAGAAAGATGAAATGAATTTGATCTAAGCAAGGTAGCAAGTACCTATTAGATAAAATTCAAAGAATACCTTATGGAGATATGAATACCATTTCTATCTCACTCCTCCTGATAAACCTGAACTCAATAGAGTTGTAGGGAGATACAATTAGATCATGTGTGACATGATTTGATCAATGATGAATTTTAGCATAATTATCCCTTAGTTTCCAGGTATATATGTGTAGTAGAGACTACACTGTATATCCTTAATAAGATTCCATGCAAGTAAGCTGGAATTAAGCACTAGAGAGTGCAACTTCATTAGGAAAATAAAGGATGGTACTGGATACCTACTTTATGACCTTGAGATTCTTAAAAGATCTCATCTCTGAGAATGTGATTCTTAGAGGATGACTCTCTTGAGAATCAAGATGAAAATGAAGTGAAGGAACTCATTTAATCTTGAGATAATAATGAAGTTTCTGAAATCGGAAACTAAAAGGATAATTAAAGATGAAACATTATACCTCTTCAAATAAGTTTGAGGATGTATTCCATGTGTCAGTTGAGTCTGACAATGATCGGACTTCATGTGATGAAGCTCCTGAGGATCGTGACATGGAAAGATGGATATTAGCAATAAAGTCTAAAGTAGACTTCATATACAAGTGGTGTATATGGACCCTAGAGGATCCACCTATAAGGGTTTGACCCATTAAGGTGTAAATGGATCTTCAAGAGAAGAGGGAACCTGATGAGAAGGTAGAGACCTTCAAAGCTCGGTTCGTAGCCATAAGCTACACACCGAAAGAGAAGACATTGCTTGCAATGAGACTTGCTCTTCGGTAACCATGCTTAAACTCATCAGAATATTGCTAACCTTAGCTACACAACTTGACTATTGCATCTTCAGGATGTAATTCAAGATTGCATTCCTCTAAGAATTCCTCTCGGAGGATATTCACATGAAGTAACCCCAGGGCTTCATGGTTGAGGAAAGCAATGTGTGAAAGCTAATGAAATCCATCTATGGACTCAAATAAGCTTCTTGTAGTTGGAACATCAGATTTGATGAAATCATAAGTGTTATGATTTTAGATATAATCTTGATGTACCATGTGAAGCTTAGTGGGAGTTCCATTGTGTTCATCGTGCTAAATGTAGATAATATCCTAATCATTTGGAATGATATAAGGATGATAATAAGTGTTTTATAGACTGGCTATTCCATACCTTGAGATATGATCTCAAATATGCCTCTTGGATCTTAGTTCTGAAGTTGTTCAGAAGCAAAGAAAAGAGGATATTGGGATTGTCACATTTGTGGTACACCTTGGACATATTCCATTCTTGGAAATTCCAAGAAAGGCTTCCTTTCCCTTGAGATTTGGTACTGACCTATCTAAAGGGATAGCACCTCAAAGAGTTGAGGAAGTGAATGCTAGAACTGTTTGCACTTGTGCATCAGTTATGAGGAGCTAAGTGTATGCTAGATGTGTACAAAAGCCAGATATATGCCATGCAGTGGGAGTAGTAAACTGTTACTAATCCTACTATGGAGAGAAAACACTTGATTGTAGTAATAACAATATCTTCAAGAAATTAAGACTTTTAGATGAAGATCTAAAAGATCTTAACTGTGGATACCTTGAGAGATAATGATCTCCCGGAATAAGGGTATTCTGATAAGGATTATGGATATACTGGTTATAATAATAATTGAGCAATAGTGTCAAGGACACTATAACTGCTTTGAATAGATTGAGTATAGGTTGCATTAGATGCAACATTCGCATTGGATGCGAGCACTGTTACCTAGGGATATGCAAGTGCCGTAAAAGGACTTGGCATAGTCTTTTGGGAAGAGAGTGACTGATCAGCTTACCTAGCTATTTCTAAATAGCATATGATTGTCACAAGAGTGTGGGTTTATATGATTAGCCCATTAATGGCTCTTTAAACTAGTGGGAGATTGTTGGACATGTGAGCCCACGGCGAGCCATTATGCAATAAATGTTATTGCAAATATCATTCCCTGATCTGAAATGAAGAATAAATAATTTGCATAATAGGTCCCTCTATACAATTAGGGTTATGTACCATGGCTATCTTAATGATCATACAGCTGTTGATTCAATTATTGAATCATAGAGGCTGGTGCTTGGATGAATATCTAAAGAGTTAGGTTGAGGACTCATTAAGCACCGTCAAATGATTGTTAAGATGTGATCTCCAGCCTGAGTAGGAGATGGCAATCCTTTCTCACATAGGCTGATATCTGAATGACCTCTTGATGCAGGTCCTCTGCATAGGAATAGAGATTCGGAGGTGTCAGATTAGTTAGGTCAAAGAGTTGACTTAACGAGATCGAGATAACCTAAGTCCTATGTTGAATGCTGTCACAACATAGGCACACATCCTCTGACCGGAGACAGATGTGTTACTATATGTCTGAGTGTGTACATTTGGCAGACCAATAGGTTGATGACCTAACCAAGGTCTATACACCGACGCGCTGGTGTGCATGTAAGGGCATATGAGTAATACGATCTCTCAAAGGGATCATACAGGTTCACTACTGAACCGGAAGACACGAGCTCACTCATGAGATATTGGGAAGAATCAAATTCCGTGCACGGTCATCTCGCTTTGGAAGCTTGACTGAATTTGTAGGTTTGATATATACTTTTGGAAAGTATATGATCAAGACCTAGGTATGATATATGCTTTTGGAAAGTATATGATCGATACCAAATCCCAATGATCAAATGAGAAACTTAGTGATCAAACCCTGAAGAAGACAGTGTAAAATAGATCTTGATCTTCGGGTTGACCATGGGTCTTCCAGTATGCAGGATGTACAGGTATTGGGAATACCTGAAGGGTGATGTGATCATAAACGATTGTATATCCATGACGCTTCCATTCCGAGGGAGTGATGAAACATGTCTGGATTTTAGTGACTCCTTTCAGTAGAGAAGCAATCCGATCTTAGTCCAAGTGTTAGACATTGATCTGAATGAGATTCAGATTCAAAGAGAAGATTGGATTTGCGGTCTTGATTTAATCAAGCATCTGTGGGAGGTTCGTAAGATCTGGATTTCAGATAATATCTCAATATCCAAGTCACTATACGTGGAATAATACAATCGCCCTGTCCTTATTTCCAAATATCTGCAGAGAAAGCACATTATTCATGAAAGGGTTCAAGAATAATTCTTTTGATGAAATATCCAAGCAAGGACTTGATGATTAAATGATATTTAATTATCAAGCTTAAATATGAATATGATTCATATTGTGAAAATGATTATCTAAGATAATTAAATGGGATTTAATTATCAAGGATTAAGAGAATGAGGATAACACTATCCATGATATATGTGTTTTATAAATATGATTTATAATATACATATATAAGAGAGAGAATTTATGTAAATAGCATTTGTTAATTAATAATGTAGATTGGATTCACATTTATTAATTAATTGTAAATGCAATTTACTAATTAGTTTGTGTTGTGAATATGATTCACATAATATTTTATGGCATGATTGAAATATTCACAAATTAATTTGGAATTAATTTGGTGAATAATTTTGTGATAATTGTTATTGCAAAATTAATTAAGAAATAATAAGATAAATAAAAAGGAGACAAATTAACCACCTAAATAAGAGGAGGCGCCACCTATGACTCATTCATAGGTGACGCCCCCTATGATTTAGGAAGGTTAGTTGACTCCCTTTTTGTTGTCACATTATCTCTTAAATAGTTAAATTAAATTATGTTGATAATGTTGCAACATATTTTAATTTAAATAAATGTTGTTGGTTTTAGCCAACAACAATCATAGCCATATGATCTTACATAGACCAAGCCTAGCCGTTGGATCTATGAGTCCATGGATTGAGATCCAATGGATCCTAAACTAATATAAAAGGAGGGCTAGGGTAGCCTTCCATGGTACATGATAAAAGAGTTGTGCAAGTTTACAACTCTCTCTCTCTTTCTCATTCTCGCCCTCTCTCTTTCTCTTCTCCATCAAGTGGCCGTCCACTTTGTGTTGAGAAAGGAGAGACTCTCGGCTTTCGCCTTCGACGACTCATGGATCTCCATCTTCTTTGGAGTTGCTTACTCTAAAGGAAGACGACAGATTTCGTTTGACGAAATCGGGGGAGCCATCGCTTGGATCTTCATCGAGGATTGCGGGAAGGAACGTGACTCATCATCGCGCCCGCAAGTGCGTTCTTCGTGGATCGGACTTAAGACAGGAGGATCTCTACTTTGGGATCTCGCGATCACAACCACGCTTCAAGAGGTATTCCTTGTGCTTTGTGGTTTGATGAAACAATCCGAGAAGTGTTCTCGTGATCATGTGGTTTCATCTTTAAAGTTAAAATTTTTAATTTCCGCTGCATCTAGCATCTAGTACGACTAGTTGCTCCGATTGCATACGATGCAATCAACACGCTCCCGTGATGCGCTTAAGGATTCTCAATATCCTTCAGATGCGTGGTCCTCCGGCGAGCGGCGGCGGAGGAGAACCTAATTCCAGGTTCCGGGGCGAACCAAGATGATCAGAGGGGCGAAGAATGTGCGGAGGAGTATTGTGAAGGTGAAGGGATGGTCGAGAGGTGAAATGGGTAGTCAGAGCGGTGTGGATTGGCTGACGAAGGTTAGTGGCGCCAAACCTAAAAATCAAGAATCAAACGAATCTACGGGCTAAAGGGACTACCTGATGGTCGGAATCGTCTGTGGGGGAGGTCATCTACCTCCTGGGATCCTCTCCTCAATGGAGCGATGCCTCCAGAGGCTCGAGCTCGCCAGTGGAGGAGCACGACGATGAGGGTCGCCGGACCTAGGGATAGGGTGCCTCCATTGCCGTTCGATTGAGCCCCCTCGCGCCAGATTAGATCGCAGCCATCCATCTAAGGGAGGCTCTCCACCGTTCGATCCATCTGCAGATCAGATCTAGGATGCTCATCATCGAAGGGGTGTCAACGCATCTCAGCCGTCCGATCTCTAGAAGACCCCCTGTCAGCCGTTGGCTCCTAATAAAGGGGTAAATATCACTTAGGCCCCTCTTTCTTTAGCCTTTATAGTTTAGTCCTATAATTATTAGTTGTAGTTGTTTTGAATTTGGAATAATTGCACTTTGGACCTGGTAGTTTTTAGTATTTACATTTTAGTCCCCCAGTTGTGGTGCACGTGCTTCGACACGTGATATTTTGGGAAAATTGCATGTAGTGGGCTGGGTTTTATTGAATGTTGTGGAATGAAAGTTAAGTTTTAATTTTTGCATATATAACCCTGTGCATACTGGAATTGGAACATGTGTTGATTTTGTTGTGAAATTTACATTGTAGCCCCTATACTTTCCACTTGTGTTTCATTTTAGCCCTGAAACTTGTTTCTCTTGCGATTAGGTCCCTGAGTGTTGTGCCTTGTTTATTGGTTGAATAAAATATCAAATAAACTCCAAATCTTATGAAATTTGGATACGTGGCTCCTGCCACTGTGAAAAATTTTTAGTAATTTTTTGAAACATTTTTGTTTTTTCTCTTTTTTTAAAAATTCAAAAATCTTCATTTTTTCTAATGTTTGAAATATAAAATCAACTAAAAATATTAAAAATCCTCCAAAAATTCTACAAAAATTAGGTACTATTTGTTTTAGTTTTTGCTTGCTTCATTCCAATTTTTGCCTAATTTGGATTTATAAAAATATAAAAAAAATAAAAATACCTAAATCGGATGACCGAAAAATCCACAAGATCTGGGTAAAGGTAAAAACAAGGGTTGTTGCGACCCGAATCTCGTAGATCGGTTAATCAAGAAGAAAATTAGACCACCAAAGTATAATAATCAATCAAATGTCGAATAACGGTCTCGCTATTTATTTAACCTGGTATAGCGACCATGGTCGAACACAAGGAGCACAGATTGACCAAATGGCCTACGAAGTAAACTAAAAATGAATAAAATAAGAAAATATTTTTTAGTGGATTTTAGTTATTTTTAGTTTTTTTGTATTTTTAATTATGAAGAAAAATAAGAAAAGGGCAAAAGAGGCACACTTAACAAATTATTATACACAACAAAACAGATCCAAAATTACAATAAAAATATTTTTCGGTTTTATAATTTTTTAAGTGTTTTTGTTAATTTTCTCAAATGTTTATGATTTTTGGTTAATTTTCTAAAAATGAAATAAGGAGGAAAATAAAGGTTACTGTGCAGCCAGATTTGAAAGTTATTTAAAAATAGATAAATAACCTCTAAAATATGGAGACAAATTTATATAAACTACAAATAAAAACAAAGCTACATGAGAAGAAATTGCATTTTTCTAGTTTTTTTAGAATTTTTACTGATTTTTATAAGGATTTTAGGGTTTTTCAAGTTTTAGGTATTTTATAAATCTAAATTAGGCAAAAATTGGATTGAAGCAAGAAAACACTAAAACAGACAATACTTAATTTTTTTTAGATTTTTTGGAGAATTTTTAATATTTTTATTGATTTTATATTTCAAAAAGTAGTAAAAATGAAGGTTTCTGAATTATTAAAAATAGAAAAACAACACAAAAATGTTCCAAAAAATTATTGAAATTTTTACACAGTGGCAGGAGCTACGTATCCAAATTTCATAAGATTTGTAGTTTATTTGATATTTTATTCAACCAATAAACAAGGCACAACACACAAGGACCTAATCGCAAGAGAAACAAGTTTCAGGGGCTAAAATGAAACACGAGCGAAAAGTATAGGGGCTACAACGTAAATTTCACAACAAAATCAACACATGTTCCAATTCCAGTATACACAGGGGTATATACGCAAAAATTAAAACTTAACTTTCATTCCACAACAATCAATAAAACCCAGCCCACTACATGCAATTTTCCCAAAATATCATGTGTCGAAGAACGTGCACCACAACTGGGGGGACTAAAATGCAAATACTAAAAACAACCAGGTCCAAAGTGCAATTATTCCAAATTCAAAACAACTACGACTAATAATTACAAGACTAAACTATAAACGCTAAAGAAAGAGGGGCCTAAGTGATATTTACCCCTTTATTATGATCCAATGGCCGGCAGGGGGTCTTCTAGAGATCGGACGGCTGAGATGCGTTGACACCCCTTCGGCGATGAGCGTCCTGGATCTGATCCGCAGATGGATCGAACGGTGGAGAGCCTCCCTCAGATGGATGGATGTGATCTAATCTGGCGTGATGGGGCTCGATCGAACGACAATGGAGGCTCCTGGAAGAACTGAACGCCGACGAACTTCGCCCGACCACTGAGCACGCTAGGAAGGTCCTCCGAGGCTACTGAGATGGGGAAATGGAAGCAGGAGGTGGTCCGCATCTGGTGGGGGTCTCCGATGAGGCCGGGAGCGTTGGAAGAGCTCCGGCGACGAAGGGGACCTGGGGGTCCTGTTCCTGAGTAACAGAGACTCCAGATGAGGCTCTTAAGCCTTGGTACCTGCACAAGAAGCAAGAAGGGTCGAGGGAAAACTGCCTCGACCTGGTGAAGGGCGAAATGGGTGAACGAGGGGGTCGATGCGTGGTCCTCCTGAGAGCGGCGACGGAGAAGAACCTAATTCTAGAATCTGGGAGAACCAGGATGATCGGAGGGGCGAAGAAGGTGCGGAGGAGTCTCGTGAAGGTGAAGGGATGGTCGGGAGGTGAAATGGGTAGTCGGAGCGGTGTGGATTGGCCGGCGAAGGCCGGCGGCGCGAAACCTAAATATCGAGAATCAAACGAAGCTAAGGGCTAAAGGGACTACTTGATGGTCGGAATCGTTTGTGGGGGAGGTCAGATACCTCCTAGGATCCTCGCCTCAATGGAGCGACGCCTCCAGAGGCTCGAGCTCGCCGGTGGCGGAGCACGACAACATGGGTCGCCGGACCTAGGGCTAGGGTGCCTCTCTCCTCTCTACAACACCCCCTCGGGCTTGCTGTCACTCAAGGAAAGAGAGTGGAGGTCCTGAGAGTCAAAGACGGTGGCCGAAGGTGAAGGAAATTGCGGCTCCTGACGAGATTTTATACTACAGGGGTCTGAGAAAGAGGGAGATCGGGTGAGCAAATCGGTGCACGGACCCCTAGAAAGAAGATCAGGCGTGCGTCATGGATCTTAGCTCGACAATCGGAGCCCAAGGTTTAAGGAAATGGGAGGCGGATCGAGGTGCGAAAAATCGGAGAGATCGGGTCGGTGTGAAGATCCGCGAGGGATGTGGTCTAGGGGGGGGAGTTGACTGGGGGTCAACACTCCCCCGTGGACCAATTAGAAAATTCCATTTTGAAATTATTTATAAATTATATTAAAAATAGCAAATGATTTTTTAAAAATATTTTTAACATGAAAATGTTTATTATTTTTCAAATTATTTTTAGTAATTTTTATTTATTTTTTTGAAAAAAAATTAATTATATACATAATGTATTATTATACATAGGTCTAAATACCTAGGTATTTTTTATTTTTATTTTTATTAGTTTATTTTTGTACAATTATCCCTATTTTATATTTCATTTATTTAAAACATAAAATTTGAGATATAAAATAATTTTTATTATGTATTTACAAGTGTAGAATAAATAAGGATAGGTACATATATACATGGTATATACAAGGGTAAGAGAGATAATTCATTTTCTTTTTCTCATTTTTATTTTATTTTTATAAATATATAAACATTATGAGGAACACATATATTTTTATTTTATGAAAAAAAAATATACATGAAAGGGGGAATATGTGTATAGTGATGAATGGCCCTATCTCTCTCTACTTGTTTTATTTTGTGGTCAGGCCAATGCTTGGCCCTCCCTTGGGTTCGGATCACTCAATATTTATTTTAAATATTTCCCTCTTTTTCTTTATTTCTTTATTCGTTTATTTTTGCACAAAAACATGCTAATTATTTACAATTTATTGTATTTACATTACATGGTGTTTTGCAAAGATTTTTTAGCTAAAATAAAGGAATAAAGAGTGATGAATGGGGATTCATCACCCCCTATACTTTACTTTTGCTAGTCCCTTAGCAAACACTTATTTGAAAAAGAAGTGCAAAAAGAGAAAGAAAAGAAAAAGATGGGAAATCAAGGTTGAGTATGAAACTTTCCTTCATTAAATTGAAATATGGAGCTCAGTCAGACCTTTGGATTATTAATTTGTCGGAACCTTATTTGGACCTAAGCTTAAAACTCAACAGCCTCTAAGTTCCACCAATCTATGGTCAAGACTCCTCAATAAACCAGATCAGAAGAAGTCTACATACACAAACTCTATGACCATGAATCTTTCCTTGTACTGTGTAAGTGATATGTAGCTCCCCACCTCAGAATTGCCAAAGAAACAACCTCCCTCAACAAGGTAACTCTAATGCCTCAGTCTAGCAACTCTTTCCTCGAGGAGCGGGTATTCCCTTCTAAGTTCAAGTACAACCGGCTCAAGAAGAGGGGGAAGAAGAGAATGGACCATGACCAGTGTGGCCATGTATCCCTGGGAGCTCTAACCAGTGTAGCTGAGTCTCCCGCTGCAAGCTTCATGAGATGGTCATGTGTAACATAAGCATTACTTTATTTGACTATATACACTCTGGTGGGATTATCATTTTTTATCAAACCCACCATTTTTTTGGAGTTATTCTTTCTTTGCACTTTTTTTGATATGCATATGTACAACATATCTACATGGTGCAGCATATATACATAAGGAGCTTTTCCTCTTGAACCAGTAGACTATCCCTCTTTTGAAGCTTTATTGCAACCCACAACTCCTATCTTTAGACTTCATTATCACCACACCAAGTTGAGACACACTTCCTTCACTATAAGAAGAAGAGAGGTTCCGCCTAGAATTACTACCCTTATATGCTACCCCAAGCTAAAGGAAACTGCCTCCTCACCAACTCATCCGTGGAGAGCTGTGTGTAAAGTGTTGGTGCAAGTAAAGCCATTGTCTCTGAGAGTCATTTGTACGTTGTTATGTGCTCTACTTAGGCTCATCAAGATGACATGTGCTCATAGCCTAGTAGACTCAAAGAATTCAGTCCCAATGGACCTGAAAAGTCTTAATCCTAAGCCCTATAAGGTTCCTCTTAGAATTAGGTGGATTAATGTCTTAACCAAGCTCCATTTTCTAATTTAATTCCAGTCCAGTTTAAATGTCAACTATGATTTGGAAAATCTGTACAAATATTTACAAAGATGCAATTTTACAAAATTTTTACAAATGTGCAAAATTTTTGAAAAATGTTTGAAAACATGGATGTATGCATGATGCAAAGTTTTGCAAAATATTTACAAAAATTTACACAAGTTTTTTGAAAACTTTTTGTTTTTCAAACATTTTACAAACATTTTGTACTATATACATAGTTTTGATATCAAAAAATTTACAAACTATTTACACTAATCATTTTTACAAACATTTGTATGAAAATAATTTTTATAAATAGCTATGTATGTGCAAGAAGAATTTTATGTACAAGGGAAAGTTTTAAATTTTTATGGATTTTTAGCCATTTTATTTATTAACACACTCACACAAAGTACGAGTTATGGCTAAAGTATATATGAAATATATACGACACCCCTTATACTTAGCTCGAACGATGTCCTCAGAGTGATCAAGAGTGATGAAGAAGACATAACTCGTGCTTAGTATAGGGAAGTCAAAAGGAATGGTATCTTCAAAGACGAATCAAAGAATAGAATGAAGAGGACTCGGTGTTTCCCCCTATACTTAGGATCAAACAATCCTAAGTATAGCAAGTTGTACATGAAGGGAAATTCGAGTGGAAGGATGTACAGGGTCTACCCCCCCTATACTTAGTGTAAAATATCCCTAAGTATAGGCAGCAAAATAGAGGAAGAAAGAATTAATAGAATACCCGAGAGTCCTACACCCCCCATACTTAGGTTAAAGTACACCCTAAGTATAGCAGAATCATAAGATGAAGAAGGGATGTGGGACTAAAGAATAGAGTGATATGGACAACTGGATCTATACAGGTCGGAAGAACAGTGATAATCAGTGAGATGCAATAGATGTGAGTCAAGAGACCACATCTCACGCAAAGTGAATAGGGTCAACATCAACGACCCGTGGCTCATGATATAGATATGGCTTGAGCCGCTGATCATTAATACGAAAGGTAGCATCAGAAGACAACTCATATATATCAATACTCCCATTATCATGTACCTTTCGGACCAGATAGGGTCCCTTCCATTTGCTCTGTAGCATCCCAGGAAATAAACGAAGCCTAGCATCAAACAACCATACCCTCTGTCCTGGCTCAAACTGCTTGTGGCTGATATGAGAATAATGCCACTCCTTCACTCTCTCCTTATACCGTAGGCTGCTCGAAAAGTCTGTATCATGAAGCTCCTCCAGGGTTGCTAACTCTGCCCTCCTTTGATCTCCTACACTCACTGAATCCAAAAGTATATCTATGACAGCCCAAAGTGACCTATGTCTCAGCTCAACAGGTAAATGGCAGAGCTTTCCATAAACGAGGCGAAATGGAGATGTACCCACAGGAGTCTTGAAGGATGTCCAATATGCCCACAAGACCGAGTCCAAAAGTTGTGACCAATCCTTTCGGTCAGGGCAGACGACCTTCTGCAATATAGTCTTGATCTCCATGTTCGACACCTCAGCAAGACCATTGGTCTGATGGTGATACGGTGTGGCTACTCGATGGTCTATGTTGAACTCGCTAGCAAGTGCCTTTACCCTGTCGTTGACAAAATGAGACCCTCCGTCAGAAATTAACACTCGAGGTACCCCGAATCGTGAAATGATATTCTTCCTCAAATATATGCAAACAGTCCTAGCATCTGCGGTTCGGGCGGGGATGGCCTCAACCCAACGACTAACATAATCCACGGCCAATATAATGTACTCAAATCCCCGACTCTTAGGGAATGGACCCATGAAATCTATGCCCCATGCATCAAAAACCTCACAGAAATGAATGGGCTGCATCGGCATCATATCACGATGTTCACAAGTGCCCATCCTCTGACAGTCAGTACACCTCTTCACGAACTCATCAGAGTCATTGAAGAGGGTTGGCCACCAAAGGCCGAATTGGAGCACTTTCTATGCCATTCTCCTCCCAGAGTGATGTCCTCCTACCTCAAGCTTGTGGCAGTAAGTAAGGACACTGTGTTGCTCCTCCTGAGGAATGCACCGATGCCAGATGCTATCCCCTCCTTCATGATAAAGGACATGATCCTCCCAATGGTAAAACTTGGCCTTCGCTAGGAAGGTCTCAAGTTTCTGCCTAAGCCAATCTTGTGGAACTTTCTTGGCGACAAGATAGTTCACAATATCGACATACCATGGGAGAGTGGCGATAACAAGGATCACCTCATCTAGGAAGGTCTCACATATAGGTTTAATCTGCTCAGAATCCTAAAGATACTCCAATCAGGAGAGATGATCTGCCACCACATTCTTGACTCCAGGCTTATCCTTAATCGCATTATCAAACTCCTGGAGTAGAAGAAGGATCCATATGGTCAATCTGTCTTTGGCATCCTTCTTTACCATGAGGTACCTCATGGCGGTATGATCAGTATAGATGGTCAGTCTTGATACAATGATGTTATATCTGAATTTATCTATGGCGAAAACTACGGCTAGCATCTCCTTCTCAGTGACAGTGTAGTTCTGCTGAGTGGAATCCAAAGTCCGGCTATCGTAGTGAATAGAAAAGGGGACTCCATTCCTCCTCTGTCCAGCACGACCCCCACGACAAAATCGGAGGCATCCATCATGATTTCGAATGGGAGAGACCAATCAGGCGGCTTGAGAATAGGAGCCTCTACAACTAGACTCTTGAGAGTCCCAAATGACGATAGACACTTATCATCAACAAGGAACTCTGTGTCTTTCGTCAGCAGATCAGTCAACGGTCGTGCAATCCTACTTAAATCATGAATAAAGCGTCGGTAGAAACCGACGTGCCCCAGAAAGGACCGTAACTGCTGCAAGTTGGACGGTGGATTGAGTTTTCTAATGACATCCACCTTGGCCAGATCAACCTCCATGCCCCTGCTGGAGATGATAAGGCTAAGCACCGTCCCTTGAGTCACCACGAAGTGACTCTTCTCCCAAGACAACACAAGATGAACCTCTATACATCGCTGAAGGACGCGATCTAGGCAGTCAAGACAAGAATCGAATCCATCATCGTAGATCAAAAAATCATCCATGAAGACCTCCAAGCACTTCCCCACCATGTCTGAAAATATGGACAGCATGCATCTCTGGAATGTCACAGGAGCGTTGCACAATCCAAATGGCATCCGTCTGAAAGCATATGTCCCGAAGGGACAGGTGAAGGTGGTCTTGTCTTGGTCCTCGGGAGCAATGGCCATCTGATTATATCCGTAGTGCCCGTCTAGGAAACAGTAATGGTCTTCCTCGCCAGCCTCTCTATAATTTGATCAATAAAGGGCAGGGTAAAATGATCCTTCTTGGTGGCCTGGTTCAATCGTCTGTAGTCCACATAGACCTGCCAAGAAGTGGGTACCCGGGTAGCGATCTCCTCTCCAGACTCACTAACAACTAGGGTGATGCCCGTCTTCTTGGGCACCACATGTAACAGACTGACCCATTTGGAGTCAGAGATGGGGTAGATAAAATCAGCGCTCCACCATTTCGAGATCTCCTTCATGACAACATCTCGAAGATCCGGGTTCAGCCGCTACTAGAACTCATGTAACGGCTTAGCGTCCTCCTCGAGATAGATATGGTGGGAGCACAGGGCTGAACTTATCCCCTGGAGATCGGATACACTTCATCCCATCACCTTGCGATTCTTTTCAAGAACCCTCATCAGATAGGATTTCTGCTCTCCAGTCAAATCCGCTGAGATAATGACTGGGTACATCTCATGCTCGACCGCAAGGAATCTATTCTTCAGCAATGACGGTAGCGGCTTCAGCTCTGGACAACATGGTGCTGGTGGATCTGGCCTCTGAAATATCTGAGTGAACGCGACCAAATCCACATGGGAGAATGAGAACTCTCGCTCGCAATCTGAATCTGGTGAAGGCTGCTCTACCGGTGTGTCTCTGCTCTGTGTGGGATCAACCTCCTCCCTAGATGTAGGCTCTGTGGAAGTCAGACATGGTATCAAATCATCAAGCTCTGCCCAGTCTATATCTCGAGGAATTTGTATCAGAATCACAAAAATCTGCCTCACGGTCGGGAACCAACTCTGTTGCCTGAGATGTATCCGGGTTCAGGAATGCACTCTCCAAGCTCTCCTCTTCTAGCATCTCTGCATGAGCGAACATTGAAGGTGAGAGGATGGCATGTGCTACTGGATCTGCCCAAACTGCCTCGTCATCTATAATCATAAAATCACAGTTCTGGTGGATGTCTCGCCCTGCCTCTATCATCTGCTCTGAATCTGAAGTCGGCTATGAGCAAGCTGAATCTCTGGCTCTAGTCTCCTCAACTGTCTCTATTTGTATACACTTGCCCTCGATGCGAAAGTACACCTTCCCGCTATCATGGTCGGACACTGCCTTGGCTGTGGCCAAGAATGGGCGTCCTAGAATGATGGGGGTATCGGTCACGGACTCAAGGATCTCCATGTCCAACACAACAAAGTCCACGGGGAATTTCAGGCCCTGAATCGTGACGACAACGTCCTTCAGCAACCCCTTCGGCCTCTTGACAGATCGATCAGCAAATTGAAGGATCATCCTGCTCTGTCGTAGAGGGCCCTACTCGAAGCGATCGAGAAGGGCTGGCGGAAGTATATTGATCGAAGACCCGGTGTCTAATAGAGTGTGGTCGATCCCCTGCTCATGAATATGGCATCTGAAATATGGGGCTCCGGCATCTGGCCTCTTGGCTAGCAGACGGTTCTGAATCGCAAAGCAAGTGGCGCGAGTGAGCACATGGATCTCTGACTGGTGGTTCCGCCTCTTCCTCCTAACTGTGGTCCTGTCTCTTAGTGATCTCTGGAAGAGATGTATGTGCTCCAAGGCCTCTTGTAGAGTCAGCTGTATGTGAAATCTGTCCATCATCAGCTGGCTGAACTCTATATGGTGGTTCTTTTTCTGATTTTCTTTGTTCTGCCCCTTAGCCAAGTGGAGTGCTCGAGGAAAGGGGACTACTGGGTCCTTCTCAGATGAAGGACTAGGAGAGGGTCTGGAATGCTCAGGCAAAGCAGAATCCACACATACATCATCAATCAACACAGGTGGATCCGAAAATAATAAACCTTTTCCTTTATTTGCAGAAATGTCCTGAGATACATGCACTGAAAGAAAAATAACAGGACTAGCAGAACTGAAAATGGTGGCCTCAGTATTACCCCCGGCATCTCGAATCGCGACATCAGTACCGCGCTCTGGCTCAGCAATAAGTATGGTGGCGTCAGTACCACCTCCTCCAACTGGTGAAGCAACGGCCTCATTACCGTCAGCTGTATCAACATCCTTGGTGGCGTTAGCACCACCGTCGTCATCATGATCATGAGCGACATCAGCACCGCTCTCCTCCTCGCCTGACGCTCTTGAAGTGGCGTGGGATCGTCGCTCAGACGAGGCACCGCATGCTGGCATCCTACCGCTCCTAAGTGTAACAAAATCAACATCAAACATGTATGCAGTCATATCACCAAGTGAAGCACAAGGAGTGGTAATCTCAGTGAACTCTACCTTCTCAGACTTCCTCTTGAGGTTGTTCGGGTTCAGCTCGATCTGGGCAGGGATGGCGGCCTTCCCTCTCACAATCTCCTTCATCTCCCGGCGGAACTCATCCATCTCCTATCGAAAGGTAGCCTGCTGCTCGGACATGAGGCAGGCTATATCATCAAGTGCGGGGTTCTCATAGGTCGGCCCATGAGAATCTGACGGGTGGCCTCACTGGTAATGAGGTTGCTGCTGCTGCTGGTGAGGGTGAGAGGGGTAGTGGAGATGATACTACTGCTGAGGCTGCTCACGCCTCCAAGACTGTCCCCTGCTGATAGGGACGAGGACCATACTGCTGGTGGTGGGATGGTTGCTGCTGGTGTACTGGGGGCTGGGGCTGTTGGTGAGTCTCTCGCTACTGGCCATACTGGCTACCCTAAATTGGAGGCTGCTGCAGGGAACTGGTGCCTTCGACCGACCAGCAGAATCCGGGATGGTCTCGCCGGATACCGAGCTGGGGTCGGTCATACCAAATCCCGTTGACATCCATCAACGGCTCATGCTCGTAGGTGGGTGGGTGGAGTACTGCCAGGGGCTGGTCCAGCTGATACACCACCATCTGGCTGTCCTGAGATGGTGGCGACTGGACATACTACTGTTGTTGCGGCAGGTAGGGCTCTGCCTGAACGTGGTGGACCTGTCGGTACTAGGTGGAGGGCTGAGCCAAACTGTTGCCGTTGCCGGTGTCTGCCTATGACCTGAGACGGGGTTGAGAAGCCGTCTGTGCCTCCTGGAGACACATGATCTGGGTCTTTAGGTCACTCAGCGTCTGTGCCATCTAATCGATCTGCGTCATGCATGTTGGACATGCGAGCCCACGACGCGCCATTATGCAATAAATGTTATCGCACATATCATTCCCTGATCTGAAATGAAGAATAAATAATTTGCATAATAGGTCCCTCTGTACAATTAGGGTTATGTACCATGGCCATCTTGATGATCATATAGCAGTTGATTCGTTAAATGGATCATAGAGGCTGGTGTTTGGATGAATATCTAAAGAGTTAGATAGAAGACTCATCAAGCACCGTCAAATGATAATTAAGAGATGATCTCCAGCCTGAGTAGGAGGTGGCAATCCTTTCTCACATAGGCTGATATCTGGTCGATCTCTTGATGCAGGTCCTCTACATGGGAATAGTGATTCGGAGGTGTCAGATTAGTTAGGTCAATGGGTTGACTTAACGAGATCGAGATAACCTAAGTCCTATGTTGAATACTGTCACAGCATAGGCACGCATCCTCTGACAGACACAGATGTATTACTATATGTTTGAGTATGTACATTTGGCAGACCAGTAGGTTATGGCCTAACCAAGGTCTATATACCGACGAGCTGGCGTGCATATAAGGGCATATGAGTAATACGATCTCTCAAAGGGATCATACATGTTCACTTATGAACCGGAAGACATGAGCTCACTCATGAGGCAATGGGACCGATCAAATTCCATGCGATCATCGTGCTTTGGAAGCATGACATGAATTTGAAGGTATAATATATGCTTTGGGAAAGCATATGATCGATACCAACTCCCAATGACCAAGATTGAGAAACTTAGTGATCAAACGCTGAAGAAGACAATGTAAAATTGATCTTGATCTTCGGGTTGACCATGGGTCTTCCAGTATGCAGGATGTACATGTATTGGGAATACCTGAGGGTGATGTGATCATAAACGATTGTATAACCATGACGCTTCCATTCCGAGGGAGTGATGAAACATGTCTGGATTTTAGTGACTCCTCTCAGTAGAGAAGCAATCTGATCTTGGTCCAAATGTTGGACATTGGTCTGGATGAGATTTAGATGTAATAAGAAAATTAGATTTGCGATCTTGATTTAATCAAGCATCCGTGGGAGGTTCGTAAGATCTGGATTTGAGATGAGATCTCAACATCCAAGTCACTGTACATGGAACAATACAATCGCCCTGTCCTTATCTCCAAGTATCTGCGGAGAAAGCACATTATTCTTGAAGGAGTTCAAGAATAATTCATTTGATGAACTACATATCCAAGCAAGAAGGACTTGATGATTAAATGAGATTTAATTATCAAGCATAATGTGAATGAGATTCATATTGTGAGAATAATTATCCAAGATAATTAAATGGTATATAATTATCAAGGATTAGAGAATGTGGATAATACTATCCATAATATTTGTGTATTATAAATATGATATATAATATACATATATTGAAGAGAGAGAGAATTTTTGTATTGGCATTTGTTAATTATTAATGTGGATTGGATTCACATTAATTAATTGGAAATGTAATTTACAAATTAGTTTGGGTTGTGAATATGATTCACATATTTTCAATGACATGATTGAAATATTCACAAATTAATTTGGTGGATAATTTTGTGATAATGGTTATTACAAAATTAATTAAAAGATAATGGATAGGATAAAGAGGAGATAAAACCACCTATTTTGGGGTGATTTATTTATCTCCCAATTATCTTTATCCTATTATATCTTGATAATTAATTTATGCTAAATTAAATTGTGTTGATAATGTTGCAACATATATTTAATTAATGTTGTTGGTTTTTAGCCAACAACAATCATGACCATTGATTAATACATAGATTACCATGGCCGTTGGATCTATGTGTGCCATGGATTGAGATCCATTGGATCCTAAACTAATATAAAAGGAAGGCTAACCTAGCCTTTCAAGGTACATTATTTAGAGTTGTAGAAGCCTACTACTCTCTCTCTCTCATTCTCACCCTCTCTCTTCTCTCTTTTCAAAAGTGGTCGTCCACCTTGCATTGAAAGGGAGACTCTCACCTTCGCTTTCGACGACTCGAGGATCTCCTTCTTCTTTGAGGCTGCTTGCTCTAAAGGAAGACAAAGGATTTCATTTGACGAAATCAAGGGATTCATTGCTTGGATCTTCATCGAGGATTGCGGGAGGAACGTGTCTCATCATCGTGCCCGTAAGTGCGTTCTTTGTAGATCGGACTTAAGACAGGAGGATCTCTTGTTTGGGATCTCACGATTACAACCACGCTCCAAGAGGTATTCCTTATATTTTGTTATTTGATGAAACGATCCGAGAAATGTTCTCGTGATCATGTGGTTTCATCACATGATTAAAATTTTTTAATTTCTGCTGCAACTAGCGACTAGTGCGACTACTCGCCCCGATCGCATATGATGCGATAAACACGCTTCTGTGATGCGCTTAAGGATTCTAAATATCCTTCAAGTGGTATCAGAGCCAGGTTGAATAAGGTTTTGGATATATCCATAGACCTAGGATGACTTGGTTTTGAAAGGGTCGCGAAAGTTTTGTCGCATTTCAATTTTCGTACCTCTGTTTAATTGATATTTACAGTACTATTTAAATTATTTAAACACGAAATTCGCAATTGGATTTTGTTCCCCATTAAATAAGGAAACCATAAGATCTGAGTTTACGAAATTTGGATTTCATTTGCGCAAGATATGGCCTTTTGAATATGCATGTATTCACTGTTGCGGGAACAGCAGATCTAAACGTGATTAATGAGTTAATTATTATTTTGATGCGCCTCGAAATGCGTAAATTATCACTTGGGTTCTTTAATAAATCAAATTGACAATGTTAGGAAACTGATTTTGCAATTTTTGGATTTAAATTGATCAAGATAAGTTAATTTTAGTGATTGGGGGTCACTGCTGGATATTGACATTTTTTTATCATGAATCTTGTGATAATCATTCAAATATGATAATGAAAATGAATGGTTAATTTTATGAAATAATTAGTGATAAATATTTGTGAAATATTTAAAGAGATAATTATTTCATTGAATAACATTTGCCTAACCATAATGATAAGATAGTTGATCTTGATCATTGGTTGATATGAACTCATCAACAAACATTGATTTCATGAAAAACCTTAGTTTATCCTACAATAGTTGTAGGACATCTTTTACATGAAAATCCCTCTTACTTGAATAGGATTAGTGATTTGTTTAGCAAATCTCCTTATAATATAATCAAAATTGTTTTGATGTATATTATATGGTATAATTTCGGTTGAAAAACCAATGAGCATCTCAAAGTACATGATGATCTATCTGGCATTATGCTTTTCTGAGGTGGATATGGTGCCTAGTCGGAGAGCATTGGGGTTGCGGGTTGCAACGTATGTGGTTCGCCCCACTCTCGTCGGTACTGGCCATGACAATGGGTAGGGACTCGATAATGCTGGAGAAGTCAAAGTATATTTTTCTAATTATTAAAATACGAATAATACGTACTTTGAGATTATACCTACTATTCAAGTAATAATCAAGTTTGTTGATTGATGATTTGATTAATGATTAATTTAATGTGATTAAATTAATTATATCCAATTAACACTCTATTATGAATAGATATGTATTTCCCTCGGAAGAATTAATTATGTGAATATGATTCACGGGAATTAATTATTCCTATTTGAATATGAGGTGGAGGATCACATAAGTGATATCCATGGTCTCCTGTCAAGGCAAAGGATTCCGTCGCCAGATGTTGTATATAGGAGACGCTTGTACGAAGTGACAGATCCTATATATGATTTATTTGGATCAGGTTCTTTGCTTCTCAAAAGAGTAAGGACGTATACGTAGTGACCCCAATATCGGGTCCTCATATTATTGGGGCGATATTGGATTGCGTATAGCGAGTATTAAGCCTATTGACAGTTGGTTCAATTAATGACGGGTCAACATCATCTAAGGGGTGGTGGGCCCGGGTGTTAAAGACCGAATTAGGAAATGCAAGTTGGACTTGCAAGGCGGAATGTGTTCCCGCTTCTTTTTATCGGAGTCGCAGGTTCTCGTATTATTGGATGTCACAAAGATAGGAAAGGAGATCCCAGATCTTGCTAGAGATATAATGGTAAGAATATCTCTTACATTGAAAGTGATTAAGGGAATGAACTTCATTGTTGACAAGGCAAGACAACTTTGATATAAAAATTCCTAAATCAAAGTAAAACATGTATATATAATATATATATATATATATCCTTATGAAAATTTCTTATTTCAGATAATCCTTCATTAAACCCACTCAATGCTATACTCAATAATAACCAGTAAAATATCATGGATTGGATTCATGATCCAGATATTGTACTTGCAATTGAACACATAATGTATGTGGTTGCAATGTGCAAGTTTCCTCAACCTAATGAGGAATGACAATTAAATAAGACAATTAGATATCACCTTAGGGTTTGTATGTATCTATAGTCTTGATCTTTCTTCGAGTGTACTTTGGAAGTGACATGTCGATGATGATCGTAATTGTCAAATAATCCTTATAAAATCTAAGAAGATGTTCTGGCATACATATGTGTTCTAGACATTTAATCATGAATTATATGGTTCTCTGCATTATGAAGAATGGTATCTCGAAAGAGATGATGTATTCAAAATGTTTGAATACCTACCTGAACCTAAGTCTCTAAGAGTTAAGATGTATGTAGATATGATGAGTGTCATCATTCTACTGTCTATACTCTAGTCATTCATGAAGCTTCATAATATTCATATTGTATGAATTTACTGAAGCATGTATAAATGTTGAAGTGCTCTTGTATTGAAATCTTTTGAATTCAACATAAGAGATTCTTTGTCTTGAACAATGGTTGTTTATAGATGAAGAGAGCACCGTGGAAGCGTGGGTCGGACCCATGTGAGAAGGAAAGTTAAAGAGTTGATTGTACTTCTATGACTTCCATATGACATCCAAAGAGATTGGATGACAACCAGTACTGCAATAAGTTGTTGTGTTGATAGTATGACTGTCAAGTCTGTTTAAAATCCTTAGTGAAGGACTCAGATAGAGCACCTGAAAAATTTGCATATAATCATTGACTTTGACTTACTTATTTCATAAGATAAAGTCTGATAATTGTATCCCAATCTTCTAATGACACTTGCAATTGGTTGCATGTATATATTAGGAGATTAGAAATTTGATCTTTAGGTTTAATAGTCATCTACATGAATATTGATGTAATTGTTGCAGCAATCTCTGTTGGATAGATGGAGTTCATATTCTCAGTGGGAGAGCCCTTAGTCTTAGAGAATGTCTTTATGACCTAGATATTAGAATACACTCATTGTTTGTTTCTAAATGTTGGAAATAAACATGAATTCTGAGATAGAACTATCATAAAGAGTTATGATGGATATATTTCAGATAGTAACTAGCATCTAGTGGACTCTACTAAATTATAAAATTAATGAATGGTTCATTAAGATTTCTGATACTGAAAATTAAACCATGATAGATCAATAGGAGGATGAAGATCATTTGACAATGATCTGGCATCAAGTTTTGGACATATGTCTGTTGATGAGATCAATATACTAGTAAGATATGAAACTTTAGAATGTCTAAAATTTCAAATCTTACATACTTGTGAATATTGTATTGGAAGAATGTCCAATAAACCCTTCTCTTAGGAAAAGTGTAAGATGTCAAGGTATTCGGGATCTCATACATATTGACGTATGTGGATCATCTGTATCATAATGAACATTATGGATATGTGATATCTATAATTGATTATGTATGATATTAGATTTCTTCTCTTCACCTGAGAAATCATTGAAATGTTCAAAGATTGCACAATTTTGGTTTAGAACCAAAGTTTGAAGGAAGATTAAATGAATTTGATCTAACCAAGGTAGTAAGTACCTATTAGATGGATTCAAAGAATACCTTATGAAGATATGAATATCATTTCTATCTCAATCCTCCTAACACACCTAAACTCAATGGAGTTGTAGGGAGATACAATTAGAACATGTGTGACATGATTTGATCAATGATGAATTTTAGCATAATTATCTCTTAGTTTCCAGGTATATATGTGTAGTAGAGACTACATTATATATCCTTAATAAGGTTCCATGCAAGTAAGCTGGAATCTAGCACTAGAGAGTGCTACTTCATTAGGAAAATAAAGGATGGTATTGGATACCTACTTTATGACCTTCAGATTCTTAAAAGATCTCCTCTCTGAGAATGTGATTCTTAGAGGATTAAGACTCTTGAGAATCAAGATGAAAATGAAGTAAAGGAACTCATTTAATCTTGAGATGATAATGAGATTCCTGAAATCAGAAACTGAAAGGACAATTAAGGATGAAGCACTACTACCTCTTCAAATGAGTTTGAGGATGTATTCCATGTGTCAGTTAAGTCTGACAATGATCGAACTTCATGTGATGAAGCTCCTGAGGATCATGACATGGAAAGATGGATATTAGCAATAAAGTCTAAAGTAGACTTCGTATATAAATGTTGTATATGGACCCTCGAGAATCCGCCTATAAGGGTAAGACCCGTTAAGGTGTAAATGGATCCTCAAAAAAAGAGGGAACCTGATGAGAAGTTAGAGACCTTCAAAGCACAATTCGCAGCCATGAGCTACACACCGGAAGAGAAGACATTGCTTGCGATGAGACTTGTTCTTCGGTAACCATGCTTAAAAACATCATAATATTGCTAACCTTAGCTACACAACTTGACTATTGCATCTTCAAGATATAAGTCAAGATTACATTCCTCTAAGAATACCTCTCTCAGGATATTCACATGAAGTAGCCCTAGGGCTTGAATGCAAGGTGTGCAAGCTAAAGAAATCCATCTATAGACTCAAATAAGATTCTTATTGTTGGAATATAAGATTTGATGAAATTATAAATGTTATGATTTCAGATAGAATCTTGATGAACCATGTGAAGCTTGGTGGGAGTGCCATTGTGTTCATCGTGTTAAATGTAGATAATATCCTAATAATTTGGAATGATATAAGGATGATAGTAAGTGTTTTATGATCTGGCTATTCCATACCTTGAGATATGATCTCAAAGATGCCTCTTGGATCTTAGTTCTGAAGGTATTCAGAAGCAAAGAAAAGAGGGTGTTGGGACTGTCACATTTGTAGTGCACCTTGGACATGTTCCATTTTCTGGAAATTCCAAGAAAGGCTTTCTTACCTTGAGATTTGGTACTGACCTATATAAAGGGATATCACCTCAAAGAGTTGAAGAAGTGAATGCTAGAACTGCTTGCACATGTGCATCAGTTACGAGAAGCTAAGTGTATGTTAGATGTGTACAAAAGCCAGATATCTGCCATGCAGTGGGAGTAGTAAAGTGTTGCTAATCCTACTATGGAGAGAAAACACTTGATTGCAGTAATAACAAAATCTTCATAGATGACAAGATTTTTTGAGATAGTGATCTCAAATGTCATATCTTCAAAAGCTTAAGGCTTTATAGATAGAGATCTAAAAGGTCTTAACTATGGATACCTTAAAAGATTGTGATCTCCCGGAATAAGGGTATTCTAATAAGGATTATGGAAATACTGGTTATAATAATTATTGAGCAATAGTGTCAAGGACACTATAACTGCTTTGACTAGATTGAGTATTTAATGCATTAGATGCAACATTCGCATTGGATGCGAGCACTGTTACTAGGGATATACAAGTGTCGTAAAAGGACTTGGCATAGTCTCGCGAGAACAGATTGATTGATCAGCTTACCTAGCTATTTTCCAAATAGCCTATGATTGTCACATGAGTGTGGGTTTAAATGATTAGCCCATTAATGGCTCTTTGGGATAGTGGGAGATTGTTGGACATGCGAGCCCACGGCGAGCCATTATACAATAAATGTTATTGCACATATCATTCCCTGATCTGAAATGAAGAATAAATAATTTGCATAATAGGTCCCTCTGTACAATTAGGGTTATGTACCATGGCCATCTTGATGATCATATAGCTGTTGATTCATTAAATGGATCATAGAGGCTGGTGTTTGGATGAGTATCTAAAGAGTTAGATAGAGGACTCATCAAGGACCGTCAAATGATTATTAAGAGATGATCTCCAGCCTGAGTAGGAGATGGCAATCCTTTCTCACATAGTTTGATATCTGGCTGACCTCTTGATGCAGGTTCTCTGCATGGGAATAGTGATTCAGAGGTGTCAGATTAGTTAGGTCAATGGGTTGACTTAACGAGATCGAGATAACCTAAGTCCTATGTTGAATACTGTCACATCGTAAGCACACATCCTCTGACTGGAGACAGATGTATTACTATATGTCTGAGTATGTACATTTGACAGACCAGTAGGTTGATGGCCTAACCAAGGTCTATACACCGGCGAGCTGGTGCGCATATAAGGTCATATGAGTAATACGATCTCTCAAAGGGATCATATAGGTTCACTTATGAACCGGAAGACATGAGCTCACTCATGAGGTATTGGGACCGATCAAATTCCATGCATGGTCGTCGTGCTTTGGAAGCATGACATGAATTTGAAGGTAAGATATATGCTTTGGGAAAGCATATGATCGATACCAACTCCCAATGACCAAGATTGAGAAACTTAGTGATCAAACCCTGAAGAAGACAGTGTAAAATTGATCTTGATCTTCGGGTTGACCATGGGTCTTCCAGTATGCAGGATGTACAGGTATTGGGAATACCTGAGGGTGATGTGATCATAAACGAGTGTATAACCATGACGCTTCCAATCCGAGGGAGTGATGAAACATGTCTGGATTTTAGTGACTCCTCTTAGTAGAGAAGCAATCTGATCTTGGTCCAAATGTTGGACATTGGTCAGAATGAGATTCAGATGCAATGAGAAAATTAGATTTGCGATCTTGATTTAATCAAGCATCTGTGGGAGGTTCGTAAGATCTGGATTTGAGATGAGATCTCAACATCCAAGTCACTGTACGTGGAACAATACAATCGCCATGTCCTTATCTCCAAGTATTTGCGGAGAAAGCACATTATTCTTGAAGGAGTTCAAGAATAATTCATTTGATGAACTACATATCCAAGCAAGAAGGACTTGATGATTAAATGAGATTTAATTATCAAGCATAATATGAATGAGATTCATATTGTGAGAATAATTATCCAAGATAATTAAATGGGATTTAATTATCAAGGATTAGAGAATGTGGATAATACTATCCATAATATTTGTGTATTATAAATATGATTTATAATATACATATATTGAAGAGAGAGAGAGAATTTTTGTAAATGGCATTTGTTAATTATTAAGGTGGATTGGATTCACATTAATTAGTTAATTGGAAATGTAATTTATAAATTAGTTTGGGTTGTCAATATGATTCACATATTTTCAATGGCATGATTGAAATATTCACAAATTTATTTGGAATTAATTTGGTGGATAATTTTGTGATAATGGTTATTACAAAATTAATTAAGAGATAATGGATAGGATAAAGAGGAGATAAAACCACCTATTTTTGGGGTGATTTATTTATCTCCCCATTATCTTTATCCTATTATCTCTTGATAAATAATTTATGTTAAATTAAATTGTGTTGATAATGTTGCAACATATATTTAATTAATGTTTAGCCAACAACAATCATGACCATTGATTAATACGTAGATCACCATGGTCGTTGGATCTATGTGTCCCATGGATTGAGATCCATTGGATCTTAAACTAATATAAAAGGAGGGCTAACCTAGCCTTTAAAGGTACATTATTTAGAGTTGTAGAAGCCTACTACTCTCTCTCTCTCTCTCACTCTCGCCCTCTCTCTTCTCTCTTTTCAAAAGTGGCCGTCCCCCTTGCATTGAAAGGGAGACTCTCGCCTTCACCTTCGACGACTCGAGGATCTCCTTCTTCTTTGGGGCTGCTTGCTCTAAAGGAAGACGAAGGATTTCGTTTGAAGAAATCAAGGGATTCATTGCTTGGATCTTCATCGAGGATTGTGGGAGTAACGCGTCTCATCATCGCGCCTGCAAGTGCATTCTTCATGGATCAGACTTAAGACAAGAGGATCTCTTGTTTGTGATCTCACGATTACAACCACGCTCCAAGAAGTATTCCTTATACTTTGTGATTTGATGAAACGATCCGAGAAATGTTCTCGTGATCTAGTGGTTTCATCACTTGATTAAAATTTTTTAATTTCTGCTGCATCTAGCGACTAGTGCGACTAGTCGCCCCGATCGCATATGATGCGATCAACACGCTTCTATGATGCGCTTAAGGATTCTCAATATCCTTCAATGCCCTGGACTTGCTTCTTCTCTATCAACTCGATCCTGTCCAGCTTCTTGTTGATAATGCCCATGTCTGCGGCTGTAGACTCTGCCTGTGCAGCTGCCGCTAACGAAGTGGATGGACCGGCATCGACCTGTGCTATCCTCTGAAACTGCACGGCCTGTGGCTGGTGGCATCCTAATTGTAGAGTCGGGTCTGGTACATCACTGTATAGTTCTCTACCATCTCCTCGTAGATGGCCCAGACTTGATCGTCAAAGTAGGAACCGTCACAAGAAGCATTCACCAAACCCTGTTGCTCTGGTGTAAGTCCGCAGAAGAAGCTCTGAATTAGGTTCGGCTTTGAGATATTATGGTGCGGGCATATATCGGTAAGCTCTCTGAACATCTCCCATGCCTCATGGAACTGCTCATTGGGGAGCATGGAGAAGTTGTTGATCAGGACCCTCGCTGCATTGGTCCGCCCGAGTGGATAGTTTTTGTTCAAGTACTCGATGCGGAGCTGCTTCCAGGTGTAAACAAATCTCCCCAAATGCTTCAGCCAGTTGGCTGCTCTGTCAACAAGGGAGAATGGAAAAGCCATCATCCAAATGGTGTCCTCGACGTCTACATGCTGATCGTGGGTGGTGCTGCAGATCATCTCAAACTCCTGGAGATGAAGATGGGGCTCCTCAGTCGCGAGCCCATGGAAGCGGGGGAGAAGCTGAATCGTCTGCTGGGGGAACTGGAAGTCCCCCACGATCGCTGGAAGTACAATCCACCAGTGTGTAAGTGTCGATCCGGGGTTGTGCAACTCCCGCATCGGTCTTGCTGCTGCTGGCTGGACCGACACCTCAGGCTGATCGGGTATCTCTCCGTCTCCTGCAGCTCTTGGTTGGTGTCGCTCTGTCCTCAGCCTCTCTATCTCTCTCCGCATCTCCACCATGAAAGATCCCTGATCCCGTATATGTCGTTGCATAGTCTCGAGGGAAGCTAACAGGGTGTTGTTGATGGTGCCCTGATCTAATACGTATGTCGTCATCTCTGGTCTGGGACCCTCGGTGCGCTCCTCACTGCTGGCCATGGTCTCTGCAAAGGCAACATACCCAAACTCAGGTGCTGATAAATCAACTGACTGCTGCTCTCTCTGATCTGGCACTGGCATCTTAGAACTAGTAGAAGGGTGGTCAAGGAGGAACAGGGCGGAATCGAACTCGGGTTCAGAGAGCGAGTTTTGGCTCTCACGAACCAACCTAGACGAACGGGCTGGAGTGCTGAAAAGCGGTGCAGCCAAAGTCTGCCTAAGAGACCTCCTGCCCATCATCTTGATCTGGCGAGTCAGGCGGACGAGATCTGGAAAACACACAAGATAAGCAAACAAACCATCGATTCACCTACGCAACACAGAGCTGATGACCGTAAGAGATCGATCGATTATCTTGTCAATTATATTTTAGGTGATCAAGTCAGTCTATCAGAGCGGTTAAGCGAGCTGATGGGAATCCAGTACTCCCAACAGACTATCTCGTATAAAAGGCCGGTAGTCTGATAAGAGATCGGATATGGCTCTAGCCTAGTGTGTGGGTCGCTCTCTCGCTCATCTAAACCAGACAAGGATGGGGTTGCTCTCCCCAAGACAAATTTTTAAGTGAGATGTCTTTTAGGGTCAAGTGTGTTTAGCAGTCCCAATTTTATAGTTTTTCTTTTTTAGGTATTTTTCAAGCAAACAACGCCTAACGAATTTTTCGGTTCTCATGGTTATTTAAGTCCGAAAACAGGGGAGAAGACGAAAAAGCAGATGCGCGGTGAAATAAATGATGCATGCCGAGTAAGAATGCGTACCGTTCCTCTAGCTCTATACATACAAAGTGATCCGCGCATAAATGTAAAGACAAAAATAAACTATCTATATGATGCACGAGAAACCGGCCTTAAATAGAGCAATTCTACACGTGAAGAACAGTAGCAGGGTAATCAAACCTAAGTCGGGAGTCCTATCTTGGGAGCCACTCGGTGTCTGCCACAATGGATCCTACCAGCACTGTATGTGAGTTTTCAAGGAACGTGGACTAGAGTCTAACTAATCCGGCTTTTTCTTTGTGAATTAATTAATTAGGTCCAATTACGATCTATAGGTGCAGGAAGATATTAGGGATTGGGTCCTAATTAATTACTTCATAATCAAGATAAAATTCTAAGCTAAGGCCAAAACCGCGTAAATCAGATAAGCAACAATAAAAATGCGAGAAAACAAAACCGGTGAAAATGTAGTGAGGTCTCCCGAGCACATCGGTGCTCGGCGAAACAGACCCCGATAGTCACCGATAAAGTCTGACTGTCCCTATATTATTACAATAATAGTATGCAAAAATGAAACTAATATAAACTACAGCTACTCTATGGCTAAACTATGGCTATTGTGCGGCTTCCGCACTCCTGCTCGTCTTCTCGCGCTCTCCTACGGCTCTATGCAGAAAGGAGCCGCCTCCGATTCCCATGGTTACGTCAGCTTCCCAAGAAACCGCCTCGGTCCTCGGGCCCTCACAAGAAAACAAACAAAAGTGTATCAGACCAGATTATTATAAAAATATGCAAATGCAATCAGATAAAAAATATCTACAGCTATCCACAGAAAAACCGTGAAAAAGCCGCGAAAACAAAAAGCGACTACTAAGCCATGCTCCCGGCAACGACGCCATTCTGATGATCGAAAAATCAACGAGAGACTAAGGGAGATAAATGTCACGGGTCGTTACGACCTCAATCCCTCGAATCAGACTCAATCAAGAAAATAAGACCACCAAATCAATAATCAGTCAATGAAGCTAAATAGCGGTCTCGCTATTTATTTAACCTGGTATAGCGACCAGGGTCGAACACAAGGAGCACAGATTGGCCAAATGGCCTACGAAGTAGTCTAAAAATGAATAAAATAAGAAAATATTTTTTGGATGAATTTTAGGTATTTTTAATTTTTTTTGTATTTTTAATTGTGAAGAAAAATAAGAAAATGGCAAAAAGAGACACACTCAACAAATTATTAAACACCACAAAACAGATCCGAAAATTGCAATAAAAATATTTTTGAGTTTTCTAATTTTTTAAGTGTTTTTGGCAGTTTTCTAATTTTTTAAGTGTTTTTGGCAGTTTTCTCACATTTTTATGATTTTCGGTTGATTTTCTAAAAATGAAATAAGGAGGAAAATAAAGGTTACTGTACAACCAGATTAGAAAGGTTATTCAAAAAATAGATAAATAACCTCTAAAAATCTGAAGACAATTTTATATCAAACTATAAATAAAAACTAAGCTACATGAGAAGAAATTGTATTTTTTGATTTTTTTAGAAATTTTACTGATTTTTATAAGGATTTTAGGGTTTTTCAATTTTTAGGTGTTTTATATATCCAAAGTAGGCAAAAAATGGATTGAACAATCAAACACTAAAACAAACAGTATCTAGTTTTTTTAGAATTTTTGGAGGATTTTTAATATTTTTAATTGATTTTATAGTTCAAACATTAGCAAAAATGAAGGTTTTTGAATTTTTAAAAATCGAAAAACAACCACAAAAATGTTCCAGAAAATTATTGAAATTTTTACACAGTATTAGGAGCCACGTGTCCAAATTTCATAAGATTTGGAATTGATTTGATATTTTATTCAACTAATAAACATGGCACATCATAGAGGGACCTAATCGCAAGAGAAATAAGTTTGAGGGGCTAAAATGAAACACGAGCAGAAGTATAGAGGCTACAATGTAAATTTCACAACAAAATCAGCACATGTTCCAATTCCAGTACACATAGGGCTATATATGCAAAAATTAAAACTTACCTTTCATTCTATAATAGTCAATAAAACCCAGCCCACTACATGCAATTTTTCCAAAATATCACGTGTCGAAGCACGTGCACCATAATTGGGGGGATTAAAATGCAAATACTAAAACAACTACGACTAATAATTATAGGACTAAACTATAAACGCTAAAGAAAGAGGGGCTTAAGTGATATTTACCCCTTTATTATGATCCAACGGCTAGCAGGGGTCTTCTAGAGATCAGACGGCTAAGATGCGCTGACACCCCTTCGACGATGAGTGTCCTGCATCTGATCCGCAGATGGATCGAACGGTGGAGAGCCTCCCTCAGATGGATGGCTGCGATCTAATCCGGTGCGAGGGGGCTCGATCGAACGGTAATGGAGGCTCCTGGAAGAACTGGACATCAGCGAACTTCGCCCGGCCACTGAGCATGCTAGGGAGGTCCTCCGAGGCTGCTCAAATGGGGAAATGGAAGCTGGAGGTGGTCCGCAGCTGGTGGGGGTCTCCGATGAGGCCGGGAGCGTTGGAGGAGCTCCGACGATGAAGGGTACCTGGGGGTCTTGTTCCTGAGTAACTGAGCCTCCAGATGAGGCTCTTAAACCTTGGTACCTGCACAGGAAGCAAGGGGGGTCGAGGGCAAACTGCCTCGACCCGGTGAAGGGCGAAATGGGTGAACGAGGGGGTTGATGCGTGGCCCTCCAGCGAGCGACGGTGGAGGAGAACCTAATTCCAGGTTTCGAGACGAACCAGGATGATCAGAGGGGTGAAGAAGTGCAGAGGAGTCTCGTGAAGGTGAAGGGACGGTCAGGATGTGAAATGGGTAGTCTGAGCGGTGTGGATTGGTCGACGAAGTCCCGCGGCTTGAAACCTAAAAATCAAGAATCAGACAAAGCTACGGGCTAAACGGACTACCTAATGGTCGGAATCGTCTGTGGGAGAGGTCAGTTACCTCCTGGGATCCTCGACTCAATGGAGCGACGCCTCCAGAGGCTCGAGCTCGCGGTAGCGGAGCACGACGGCGTGGGTCGCCGGACCTAGGGCTAGGGCACCTCTCTCCTCTCTACAATACCCCCTCAGGCTTGCTGTCACTCAAGGCAAGAGAGTGGAGGTCCTGGGAGTCGAAGACGGTGGCTGAAGGTGAAGGAAATTGCGGCTCCAGACGAGGTTTAATACTGCAGGGGTCCGAGAAATAGGGATATTGGGTGAGCAAATCGATGCACGGGCCCCTAGAAAAAAGATCGGGTGTGCGTCATGGATTTAGCTCGACAATCAGAGCCCGAGGTTTAAGGAAATGGGAGGTGGATCGAGGCGCGAAAAATCGGAGAAATCAGGTCGGCGCGATGATCCGCGAGGGTTGTGGTCCAGGGGGAGTTGACCGGGGGTCAACACTCCCCCGTGGACCAATCAGAAAATTCCATTTTGAAATTATTTATAAATTACATTAAAAATATCAAATGATTTTATTTTAAAATATTTTAACATGAAAAAATCTTTATTATTTTTCAAATTATTTTTTAGTGATTTTTATTTATTTTTTGAAAAATAAATTAATGTATATACATAATGTATTATTATACATAGGTCTAAATACCTAGGTATTTTGTATTTTTATTTTTGTTTTTATTAGTTTATTTTTGTACAATTATCCCCATTTTATATTATATTTATTTAAAACATAAAAGTTTGGATATAAAAAAAATTTATTTTATTTTTATTGTGTATTTACAAGGGTAAAATAAATAAGGATATGTACATACATACATAGTATATACAAGGGTGAGAGAGAATTCATTTCCTTTTTATTTTTATTTTTTCATTTTTTTATTTTTATAAATATATACACATTATGAGGAACACATATATATTTTTATTTTATGAAAAATAAATATACATGAAAGGGAGAATATGTGTATAGTGATGAATGACCCTATCTCTCTCTACTTGTTTTATTTTGCGGTCAGGCCAATGCTTGGCCCTCCCTTGGGTCCGGGTCACTCAATATTTATTCTAAATATTTCCCTCTTTTTCTTTATTTCTTTATTCCTTTATTTTTGCACAAAAACATGCTAATTTTTGCTATTTACACAAAGCATGCATTTTGACAATTTATTATATTTACAAATAATTACATGGTGTTTTGCAAAGATTTTTAGCTGAAATAAAGGAATAAAGAGTGGTGAATGGGGATTCATCAGTATAACGCCTAGTGTCATACGTTGAACTCTTCTCCATTTCAACCAATTTTGAACTCAAGCACTCTGCACTTAGATCGTCTTGCATGAGGCTGCGAAGGGCGATCCATTTCGGTGGTGCGTTTTCATCCTTGTCTGGCAGTGATGAGGTCTTAAGAGGGGAGAGATTGGGGTTGAAATAAATCTTGAGATGAGGAAAGGATCTGCTGGCACAATTTATTCCAAGACTTCAAAACATGGGGCGGGAAAAAAAGATTCTATATCCGTCGAGGAACAAAAAACATATACAGTGCAACAATTATCTCTACCAAAAAGAAGCCGAATACATCAAATTCCAAAAATGACAACAATGGTCCGAGCTTCAGAAAAGCCTGCATGTATTCGTGGAGACTTGGCTAATCTAGCCAGGCTTCACAGGAGATGTGATTACACTGGTCACACTCCAGTTCTCTTCTCATTCTTCTACCTTCTCTCTTGCTCGATTGTGGACACAACATGACCTGACCTTAGAAGGAAATACCCTCCTCCTTGAGGACTGAGCTGTTGGATGAGGACCCAATGGGAGTGTGTAACTGGGATGGGTTGTTACTTCGCTTCTTTAAGTAGGAAGAAATAAAATCTTTCACACACAATACAGATTGTTTTCAAAGCCGAAAAGTTTGCGTAATGGATAGGTGGATCTGAATTGACTGTTGAGGTGAATCTGGATAAGAATTTTTTGAACTTGAGGGTTTTCGAGGCTTAAATCCTAATTCTAATCGAGTCCCGACACACTATTAATCCAAAGGTTTGAATCTAAACTCTGGATTTCGGTTGAAGTGAAAATCGGTTTAAAGAAACAAGCATGTTCTAATTTATTTTATTTTCCTTTTTCTTTTTCTGTTTACTTGCACTTATTTATAGAATAAGTGTTTGCTAAGGGACTGGCAAAGGTAAAGTATAGGGGAATGACTAATCCGTGATTCATCGCCTTTATTCTTTCTTTTGGCTAAAATCCTTGGTAAAATACATGTAAATAATGACTCATTCCCATTAATTAACATTCTAACCACAATTCTTAATATTATGTATTTAACACTTATTTTTACCAAAATAAAAGAATGAAAAGAAAAAAGAAAATAAAAAGAAAAGAAGGATGTATATAGAAGATATACAGACTAATCCTAACATTGAGACCAGGTCAATATTGATCGGGTCGACAAAAGAAAAAAGTAGGGGGAGATAAGGATCCTAATAAATAAAAATATTCAGAAAATCAAGACCAAAATATAATTTAACCAATTTTCACCTTGTATATACTTCACTTATTTTATTTGTCATCAAAACCATCTCAAATCAAAATATTTCTTTTGTAAAAATTGTTCATAAAAATATATATTATTTTATAAAAATACTAGAAAATTATTTCTAAATAAAATAACCACAATGAACGGTGAAAGCTGCAAAAACCGACTTCTAAGGTTCATAACTATTTATTAAAAACTCCAAAATGACCGAACTCACCTTTAAAATCAGTTTTGTACATAATACTATTTATTAAAAATATTAGAAAAATATTCGGATAAAACCTGTGTGTTTCGGCTTTTTAAACCCCATTGTATATGTATATTATATGTAGAAACTTCCCGGGTTTTTAATTAAATAACCGTAAACCCGATTAACTTAATTCTTTTTCATAAAATCATCTAAAATTTGTATATAAAATTATAAAAATAAAAATAACTTAAAATACTAATAAAATCCAGAGGCTCGAAACTGCTACTTTTTTCGTTCGGGCCTCATAACTCGGCCGTATGAACTCTTAGTTAGGCAAACTCAGGCCTTAAAATTATATTTTTCAGTTATCTACAAAATGACACTAGTTTCGCTTAAATCGGAGTTAATAAAAAACACGATTTTCATATCCGTATTGGTATATTATACAATAAATCGTAACTTATATTATTATTTAGTACCTTAATCCTTTATTTTTATTTCAAAATAATATTTTATGTATTTATTTATTTATTTATTATTAAGTAATTACTTAATTACATACTCAATTATTGAATTAGCACTTAATTACCTTATTAATCATTTTTTATTATTAATTGTTTATTTAATCACGAAACTAATTATATTAATTAATTTATATATAATTATTAATTATATTAATATTATTTATTTTCATTTATTTATTTTTTCTTTTCTCTCTCCTTCCATTTCTCTCTCTTACTTTCCCTTTTCCCCTCTCTTCTCCACGCCGTGCGCCTCCTCCGCCTCTCTTCTTCTTCTCCACCAAGGGCCTTGATGACCGAAAAATCACCAAGATCCGGGTAAAGGTAAAAACAAGGGTCGTTGCGATCCAAATCTCAGAAATCGATCAATCAAGAAAAATCTGCCACCAAAATATAAGAGTAATCAATCAAACGTCGAATAGCGGTCTTGCTATTTATTTAACCTGGTATAGCGACCAGGGTCGAACTCAAGGAGCACGGATTGGCCAAGTGGCCTACGAAGTAGTCAAAAAAATGAAATGAAAGAACAAACTATTTTTGGTGGATTTTATCATTTTAATTTTTTTTGTGTTTTTAAATATGAAGGAAATATGAAGAGAAGGCAAAAATCACACAAACAACAATTTATTAAACACTAAAAAACAACTCAGAAAATTCAAAAAAAAATTGTGTTTTAGAGGTTTTTAAGTGTTTTTGGTAAGTTTCTCAAGGTTTTATGATTTTTTATTGATTTTATAAAATTAGATAAAGGTTGAAAACCAGAATCAATGTGCAGCCATATTTGAAAGGCTAATTAAAAATTTATAATTAACGTTAAAAATCTGAAAACAATTTTTATGAAAACTAGATATAAAAACTAAGCTAGTGAAAGAGAGTTTGCATTTTTATATTTTATAAATTTTTTAAGAATTTTTATAAGATTTTTAGGGTTTTGTGATTTTTAAGTGTTTTATAAATCCAAATTCAACCAAAATTGGACTGAAGCTAAAAGACACTAAAAGAAACAGTAAGTAATTTTTTCAGATTTTTTAAAAGATTTTTTATATTTTTAATTAATTTTTCAATTCAAATAGTAATAACAATGCGTGTTTTTAGATTTTTAAAAATATCAATAACTCAAAAATGTCTCAAAAATTAGTGAATTTTTTACACAGTGGAAGGAGCCACGTATCCAAATTTCACTTGATTTGGAATTAATTTGATATTTTATTCAACCAATACAAAGCCACAGCACACAGGGACCTAAGTGAAAGAAAAATAAGTTCTAAGGGCTAAAAAGTAAGACACACGAAAACTATAGGGGGTTCAATGTAAATTTTCCATCAAATCCAGCACATGTTCGAATTCAGTATGCACATGGGTATAAATGCAAATATCACAACTAAAACTTCAATTCATAACATCAAGTAAACCCCAAGCCCATACATGCAAAAAGCCCAGAAACTCACATGTTGAAGCACGTGCACCACAATAGGAAGGACTAAATTGCAAATAATAAAAACCTAAGGTCCTACATGCAAATTATCCAAATTAAAACCAACTGACACAAATATTTACAAGACTCGAAAATTAATGCAAAACTGAAGAGGGCCTATATCCTTGTTATTAATGATCAACGACAGAATGGGGGCCACGTGGAAGATCTAGTGGTAGAGAACTGATTGGTACCCCTTCGAAGATGGATGTTCTAGATCGAATCCCAGATGGATCGGACGGTGGAGACCTTTTACGAACGGATGGCTACGATCAGAACTGGAGCGGGTACTCGATCGGACGACAGAGGAGGATCCTGGATGAACTGGACGCCGACGAAATTCGTCCGACCATTACGCGCTCCCAAGGGCCTCTCCTGTGCTGCTCTGATGGGCGAAACGCTCTTGGAGGTGGTCCGCAGCTGATGACGTGCTCAGATGAGGCCGTGAGGTACTGGAGGACCCCGACGACACTCAAGACCTGGAGCACATGTGCTCGAGTGTTCGGACATCCAGATGAGGTCCTTAGGCGTTCATTCCTGCACAGAAAGAAAGAGGGGTCGAGGGCAAACTGCCTCGACCCGATTACGGGCTGAGTGGGTGGTCGGGTGAGTCGGAGCGAAGGTCTCCGGCGAGGCGACGGTGGAGGAAACCTAATACCTAGTTCCGGGGAGAACCAGGGTGATCGGAAGGGCGTAGAAGGTGTAAATAAGGGGTCTCGCAGAGGTGATGCGATAATCGGATGGTCGAAAGGGTGATCGGATCGGAGTGGGTCGGCCGGAATCGGCCGACGGCGCAAAATACAAAACTAGAAATGGAAGCTAATCTAAGTTCTCGGCGGCTACCTGATGATCGCATACATCTGTGCTAGAGGTGGGTGACCTCCTGGAATCCTCGCCTCAATGGAGCGACGCCTCCAGAGGCTCAAGCTCGCCGATGGGCAGAGCACGGCGGCGAAGACCACCAGACCAGGGGCTAGATCGCTCCTTTCCTCACTGCAACACCTCCTAGGGCTTGCTGTCACTCAAGGCTAGAAGATGGAGGTCCTGGGAGTCGAAGACAGAGGCCAAAGGTGCAGAGGAAGGCAGTTGGATCTCAGACTATATAGTGGTAGGGGTCCGAGAAGATGGGAATCAGACACGCAAATCAAAGCTCGGACCCCTAGAAAGAACCTCGGGCGTGGATCATGGATGAATCGTGGTTAATCGGGGCCCGGGGTTTTAGAAAATGATGATCGGATCAGCGCGAGAAAATTTAGCGAAAACGGGTCGGCAAGCGGGTCCGGGTTCTAAGTGGTCCGGGGGGGAGTTGACCGGGGGTCAACATCCCCCGTGGACCAATCAGAACCCAGTATTTATTAAATGATTGTAAATTAAATAAAAAATATTAAATGATTTTATTTCGAAAAATTTTCAACATGAAAAATGTTTATTATTTTCAAAGTATTTTTAGTGATTTTTATTTATTTTTTTGAAAAATAAATTATGTATATACATTATATTATTATATACAGGTATATGTACATATGTATTTTTTATTTTTATTTTTAATTGTTTATTCTTGTACAATTATCCCTATTTTATATTTTATTTATTTACAACATAAAATTTGGGATACAAAAATAATTTTTATTTGATTTTTATTATGTATTTACAAGGGAAAATAAATAGGTATATGTACATCTTTACATGGTATATACAAGGGTGAGAGAGAGAATTTATTTTTGTTTTTATTTTATTTTTCTCATTTTTATTTTATTTTTATAAATATATACAAATTATGAGGGACACATAAAAATTTTTATTTTGATGAAAATAATGTATACATAAAAAAGGGGAATATGTACAAGGCTGAGTCACCCTTTCTCTCTCTGCCTGTTTTATTTTGCGGTTAGGCCCATATTGAGCCCTCCCTTGGGTTTGGGTCGCTCAATATTCATTCTAAATATTTCCCTCTTTTTCTTTATTTCTTTATTCCTTTATTTTTACACAAAAACATGCTAATTATTACAATTTACACAATGAATGCATTTTGACAAATTATTGTATTTACAAACATTTACATGGTATTTTACCACGGTTTCTAGCTAAAATAAAGGAATAAAGAGTGATGAATGGTGATTCATCACCCCCCTATACTTTACTTTTGCTAGTCCCTTAGCAAACACTTATTTGAAAAAGAAGTGCAAAAGAAAAAGAGAGGAAATCAAGGTTGATTATTAAACTTTTCTTCAATAAATTGAAGTATGGAGCTCAGTAAGACCTTTGGATTATTAATTTGTCGGAACCTTATTTGGACTTAAGCTTAAAACTTAACAGCCTCTAAGTTCCACCAATCTATGGTCAAGACACCTCAATAAACCAGATCAGAACAAGTCTACATACACAAACTCTAATGACCATGAATCTTTTCTTGTACTGTGTAAGTGGTATGTAGCTCCCCACCTCAGAAGTGACAAAGAAACAACCTCCCTCAACCTGGTAACTCTAATGCCTCGGTCTAGCAACTCTTTCTTCGAGGAGCGGGGTATTCCCTTCTAAATTCAAGTACAATCGGCTCAAGAAGAGGGGGGTTAGAAGAGAATGGACCATGACCAGTGTAGCCATGTATCCTTGGGATCTCTAACCAGTGTAGCTGAATCTCCTGCTGCAAGCTTCATGAGATGGTCATGTGTAACATAAGCTTTGCTTTATTTGATTATATACACTCAGGTGGGATTATTAAATTTTCAATCATACCCGCCACTTTTTTGGAGTTTTTCTTTCTTTGCACATTTTTTTCATGTGCATATATACAACATATCTACATGGTGTAGCATATATACATAAGGAGTTTTCCTCTTGAGCCAGTAGACTATCCCTCTTTTGAAGCTTTATTGCAACCCACAACTCCTGTCTTTAGACTTCATAACCACCAGACCAAGTTGAGACGCACTTCATTCACTATAAGAAGAAGAGAGGTTCCACCTAGAAGTACTACCCTCATATGCTACCCCAAGCCAAAGGAAACTTCCTCCTCACCACCTCATCCATGGAGAGCTATGTGTAAAGTGCTGGTGCAAGTAAAGCCATTGTCTCTGAGAGTCATGCGTGTGTTGTTAAGTGCTCTACTTAGGCTCATCAAGATGACATATGCTCATAGCCTAGTGGACTCAAAGAATTAAGTCCTAATGGACCTGAAAAGTCTCAATCCTAAGCCCTATAAGGTTCCTCTTATAATTAGGTGGATTAAAGTCTTAACCAAGCTCCATTTTCCAATTTAATTCCAGGCCAGTTTAAATGTCAACTATGATTTGGAAAAACTTTACAAGTATTTACAAAGATGCAATTTTACAATTTTTTACAATTGTGCAAAATTTTTTAAAAATGTTTGAAAACATGGATGTATGCATGAATGCGAAGTTTTGCAAAATATTTACAAAATTTTACACAAGATTTTTGCAAACTTGTTGTTTTTCAAACATTTTACAAAAAATTGGTACTATATACATAATTTTGGTATGAAAATATTTACACAAATCATTTTGACAAACATTTGTACAAAAATAATTTTTATAGATAGATAAGTATGTGCAAGAAGAATTTTATGTACAAGGGAAAATTTTTAAATTTTTATGGATTTTTAGCCATTTTATTTATTAACACACTCACACAAAATACGAGTTATGGCTAAAGTATATATGAAATATATACGACACCCCCTATACTTAGCTCGAACGATGTCCTCAGAGTGATCAAGAGCGATGAAGAAGACATAACTCGTGCTTAGTATAGGGAAGTGAAAAAGGGATGGTATATACAAAGACGAATCAAAGAATAGAATAAAGAAGACTCGGCGTTTCCCCCTATACTTAGGATCAAGTAATCCTAAGTATAGTAAGTTGTACATGGAGGGAAATCCGAGTGGAAGGATGTACAGGGTCTACCCCCCCCCCATACTTAGGGTAAAATATCCCTAAGTATATGCAACAAAACAAAGGTAGAAAGAACTAATAGAATACCTGAGTGCCCTACACCCCCCCTATACTTAGGGTAAAATACACCCTAAGTATATCTTAATCATAAGATGACAAAGGGGTGTGGGACTAAAGAATAGAGTGATATGGACAACTGGATCTATACAAGTTGGGAGAACAGTGATAATCAGGCATGAGATGCAATAGATGTGAGTCAAGAGACCACATCTCACACAAAATGAATTGGGGCGACGTCAACGACTCGCGGCTCATGATCTAGATATGGCTTGAGTCGCTGGCCGTTAACACGAAAGGTAGCATCAAAAGACAACTCAGATATATCAATACTCTCATTATCATGTACCTTTCGAACCAAATAGGGTCCCTTCCATTTGCTCTGTAGCTTCCCTAGAAATAAACGAAGCCTAGCATCAAAAAACCATACTCTCTGTCCTGGCTCAAATTGCTTGTGGTTGATATGAGAATCATGCCACTCCTTTACTCTCAACTTATATTGTAGGCTATTCGAAAAGGTTGTATCACGAAGCTCCTCCAGGGCTGCTAACTCTGCCCTCCTCTGATCTCCTTCACTCATTGGATCCATAAGTATATCAGTAACAACCCAAAGTGACATATGTCTCAGCTCAACAGGTAAATGGCAGGGCTTGCCATAAACAAGGCGAAAGGGAGACGTACCCAAAGGAGTCTTGAAAGACGTCCTATATGCCCACAAGACCGAGTCCAAAAGCTGTGACCAATCCTTTCAGTTAGGGCAGACGTCTTTCTGCAATATAGTCTTGATCTCCATGTTCGACACTTCAGCAAGACCATTCGTCTGAGGGTGGTATGGAGTGGCTACTCGATGGTCAATGCTGAACTCGCTAGCAAGGGCCTTTACCTTGTTGTTGACGAAATGAGACCCTCCGTCAGAAATCAACACTCGAGGTACCCCGAACCGTGAAATGATATTCTTCCTCAAAAATCTGCAAACAGTCCTAGCATCTGCGGTTTGGATGGGGATGGCCTCAACCCAACGACTCACATAATCTACAGCCAACAGAATGTACTCAAATCCCAAACTCCTAGGGAATGGACCCATGAAATCGATGCCCCATGCGTCAAAAACCTCACAGAAGTGTATGGGCTGCATCGGCATCATATCACACTGTCCACAAGTTCCCATCCTCTGACAGTCAGTACACCTCTTCACGAACTCATCAGAGTCCTTGAAGAGAGTAGGCCACCATAGGCCGGATTGGAGCATTTTCTGTGCCATTCTCCTCCCAGAGTGATGTCCTCCTGCCTCAAGCTTGTGGCAGTAAGGACGTTGTGGTTCTCCTCCTAAGGAATGCACCGACGCCACATACTATCCCCTCCTTCATGATAAAGGATGAGATCCTCCTAATGGTAAAACTTGGCCTTCACGAGGAAGGTCTCAAGTTTCTTCCTGGGTCAATCTTGTGGAACTTTCTTGGCGACAAGATAGTTCACAATATCGCCGTACCATGGGAGAGAGGCGATAGCAAGGATCGTCTCATCTGGGAAGGTCTCACATATAGGCTCAGTCTGCTCAGAATCCTCAAGATACTCTAATCAGGAGAGATGATCCGCCACTACATTCTTGACTCCAGGCTTATCCTTAATCTCTATATCAAACTTCTGGAATAGAAGGATCCATCTGGTTAATCTGGCTTTGGCATCCTTCTTTTCCATGAGGTACCTGATGGCGGTATGATTAGTATAGATGGTCACTCTAGATCCAATGTTGTAAGATATGAACTTATCTAGGTCGAAAACTACGGCTAGCATCTCCTTCTCAGTGACGGTATAGTTCTGCTACGCAGCATCCAATGTACGGCTAGCGTAGTGAATAGCAAAGGGGACTTCATACCTCCTCTGTCCCAGCACGGCCCCTACGGCAAAATCGGAGGCATCCGTCTTGATCTCAAACTGGGAGCGACCAATCAGGCGGCCGGAGAACAGGAGCCTCTACAACACGACTCTTGAAAGTCTCAAACGATGGTAGACACTTATCATCAACAAGGAACTCGGTGTCTTTCATCAGCAGATCAGTCAACGGTCGGGTAATACTACTGAAATCATGAAAGAAATGCATGTAGAAACCGACGTGCCCCAGAAAAGACCGTAACTGCCGCAAGTTGACGGTGGATTGAGTTTTCTAATGACATCCACCTTGGCCGGGTCAACCTCCATGCCCCTGTTAGAAATGATATGGCTAGGAACCATTCCTTGAGTCACCATGAAGTGACTCTTCTCCCAAGACAACACAAGGTGAAACTCAATGCATCGCTGAAGGACTCGGTCTAGGCAGTCAAGACAAGAATCGAATCTGTCGCCGTAAACTGAAAAATCATCCATGAAGACCTCCAAGCACTCCCCCCACCATGTCTAAAAAGATGGGCAGCATGCATCTATGGAATGTCACTGGAGCATTGCACAATCCAAATGGCATGCGTCTGAACACTACAAGAAAAACACGATTTGGCGAGCACAAAAGGGCTAGGACGGGGAGAGCACATGTGCTCGCCACCTTTGGGCGAGCACCTTGCGAGCACTTGTCCTCGCCCACCGGCCTCGTCCATTTAAATTTCGATGTGTGATTTTAAATGGCGCGTGAAAATTTGAGGGAGAGCACTTGGAGAGCACATTGGCGAGCACTTGTGCTCGCCCATTTATATTTCAATGTATGATTTTAAATGGTGCGTGAAAATTTGGGGGAGAGTACTTAGAGAGCACATTGGCGAGCACATGTGCTCGCCCACGTCTTATAAACAGAACGCTAGCGGGTTCCCTGTCCTTCATTCCAAATGAAACGAAACCCCCAAAACCCTCCTCCGACGATCTTTGAGCGCCATCCTCCACCTCCAGCGACCATCATTTACCTTCACTATATGCTACTTTTTGTTCCATAAGGTATTTTGAGCACTCCTCTATTGCTTATTTTTATTTTGGTTGCATAGTATAGATATATTCAATGCTTTAGGATTTGCAATTTTTTTCGAATAGAACATCATACCGTATTTTTTTAGAATCTGTTAACTTGTTTATTGTACATCATACGATTATATTGATGTATATTACATGTTAGAATAGATTTTGTTAGCTAATTCTATATGCAAATAAACATGTGTGGAAGGTGTATGATGAAATGTCTAAACCATTACCATTACAAAACAACCATATTGTTCAAGTTTGTTTACTTGTATATTGGACATTATACCATTAGATTATCATAGATTATATTTAGAACAAATTTTGTGAGGCTATTCTATTTGCAAATCAACATGTATGCAAGGTGTATGACATGCTAATGAAAAATTGAGAACTTCCATTGTTATATGTGATGTGATAACCTATACATAGACTAAATACCCATATTTTTCTACATATTCAGGATTAGTTTAATATGCATGGAGCACAAGCCTATGAGAGTAGGGACATACTTCTTAATATGTTAGATTTATTTTAGTGTGTAATATTTCTTTGTAAAGTTTCGTTAAAATGGTCTTTAATTTTGATGTTATTGATTAAATACCTAAAGTTTCTACATGTAGAAGGCTACCACGGATATACGTGTTAACCAAGTTTTATATTTTACATTTTTTATTACTTTACAGATGAATGTGATTGTAAGGATGACCATATATTATCTTATTTGTTTCTATTTTGGATATAGCAGGAGAAAGCTCACAGTATTATTGGTAACACTTTATCTTTCACTAAAAACTTCTCTATCTTCAGTTTATTTAGATTTCTATTGAGATTATCATTTATAATTGAATGCATGATTACACATATAATGTAGATTCATTTTCCAGACATCAACTCTTCTATCATTAGGTATGCTCAATTAAATATTGTCCTCCTACTTTTATCCATGTATATCCAAGTTTCAAACTTTCAACTAAAGTTTATAATTAAGTGATTAGGAAATGTTAGTATCCACATAAAATATGATGGGATCTAGTATGAATAATTATTCGATAAGATGATCATGTTATTTGTAAGTATAGAGTCATGTACATGACTTTCTAAATTCATGTACATGCAATTCTATTGTATCACCATTCACACTTTGTCTTCATGTATTTACATTCATGATTTTGCAAGATGATTTATTGAGCATGCATGTCTAGAGGTGTTATTCTTTTTATTCTTGAAAAGTGTATTCACTTCCAATTTTTCAGAATTCCAGGATTTCGAGCCCTTACATTTGAAAATGATCGTGTGTATGAACATGATTGTTTTTTGAAAGAGTATGAACATGATCTTGATGAGGCAGAAGGCCAAATTCTACATCAATAGGTATGCTTGATTAAATTTTATCATCTTTCTTTGATACATGTATATTCAATCTTAGAACTATTAATTTAATTTTACTTTGAATTGACTAGGTACAAGGTATGATCTATATAAAATATAATAGGAAGATGATAAGGAGGATGCACTTCACTAGATGTATGAGGTTAGTACATATGATGATGTTTTACTTTTTTTTATGATTCATACTCTTTCCTCATGTATTATTTTCTTGTTTTTGCAAGATGATTTTTTGAGTACTAACATGTTCATATGTGTATTGTCTAGGTTCATGCGTATTTATGTGTGTGTTAGAGTGCTCGTATGCATATGCTAGTGTGTTTATGTGTGTGTGTGTTACATTATGTTAGTTTGTGCTATAGTTCACATGTGTTACACTGTGAAAGAGAGGATGTGCATATTTGGCTTAAGTTCATTTGTGTTTGTGTGTGCTTATGTGAATACTAGTGTGTATTAGTATTTATTATATATTTTAGCATGTGAATGCAGGAGATATAGTGTGTGTATGTTTGTTAGAAAGTGCAGAGTTTGTAAATATAGTGTTTTGGTTCTAGATATGAAATGCTTATGTTAGTATGATGTTTGTGTTAGTATACCTACGTGTGTTAGTGATTGTGAGTGTATGTTATTGTATATTCTTCTATACTATAATGTTATGGATGAGAGAGAAAGAATGTGTATGAGAAATCAGGGTAACACTAGAAGAGAAGAAAGCAATTAATTGAATTATGGGTCTCTAGCTTGGCATAAAATATGTTTATATAATACAAGAGTTTTAAAATGACTTTATAGTAGATAATATAGATTCAACGGGGCTTTGAAACCCCGAAGAATCTATATATTTTTTTTTCATGTTCTCCATAGTTGGCGAGCACGTGTGCTAGCCAAGTCCTAGCTAAGTGCTAGCTAACACAGGACCTAGAGAGCACTTGGCTAGGACTTGGCTAGCACATGTGCTCGCCCACTTTTAGTAGCGAGCACATATCCTCGCCAATATGAGCTAGCGAGCAGGATTTTAACGAGCACAAGCATGGCGAGCACATGTGCTCGCCAAATGACTTAGAGAGCACTTGGAGAGCACTCTGAGAGCACCTAGGGAGGACTTTCGTGCTCGCCAAAAGCACTTTTTCTTGTAGTGGAAAGCATATGTCCCGAAGGGACAGGTGAAAGGTAGTCTTGTCCTGGTCCTCGGGCATGATGGCCACCTAATTATAGCCGGAGTACCTATCCAAGAAACAATAATGGCTCTTCCCTGCCAGCTTCTCTATAATCTGATCAATAAAGGGCAGGGGGAAATGATCCTTCTCGGTGGTCTGGTTCAATCGTCTGTAGTCCACACAGACCCGCCAAGAAGTGGGTACTCGGGTAGCAATCTCCTCTCCAGACTCACTAACAACTGTGGTGATGCCCGTCTTCTTGGGCACCACATGCAACATACTGACCCACTTGGAGTCGGTGATAGGGTAGATAAAATCGGCGCTCCACCATTTCGAGATCTCCTTCATGACAACGTCTCGAAGATTCAGGTTCAGTCGCCGCTGGAACTCACGCGACGACTTCGCCTCCTCCTCGAGATAGATATGGTGGGAGCACAAGGCCGGACTTATCCCCTGGAGATCGGCTACACTCCATCCAATTGCCTTGCGGTTCTTTTCAAGAACCCCCATCAGACAGGATTCCTGCTCTCCAGTCAAATCAGCGGAGATAATGACTGGGTACATCTCATGCTCACCCGCAAGGAACCTATACTTCAGCAACGACGGTAGCGGTTTCAGCTCTGGACAGATGGGTGCTGGCGGATCTGGCCTCTAAAAAGTCTGAGTGAATGCTGCAAAATCTGCATGGGAGAATGAGAACTCTCGCTCACAATCTGAATCTGGCGAAGGCTGCTCTGTTGGATTGTCTCTTCTTTGTATGGAATCTGCCTCCTCCCTAGCTATAGGCTCAGTGGAAGTCAGACACGGTATCAAATCGTCAACTTTGCCCAATCAATATCTGACTCCGAGGGATCTGTATCAGACTCACAAAAATCTGCCTCGCGATCGGGAACCGACTCTGCTGCATGAGATGTATCCTGGACCAGGAATGCGCTCTCCAAGATCTCCTCTGCTAGCATCTCTGCTCAGTGAACTCTAAAGGTGAGAGGATGGCCTGTGCGACTGGATCTGCCCAAACTGCCTCGTCATCTATAATCACAAAATCGCATTCTTGGTGGATGTCTCGCCCTGCCTCTGTCATCTGCTCTGAATCTGAAGTCAGCTCTGAGCAAGCTGGATCTCTGGCTATAGTCTCCTCGATTGTCTCTATTTGTATACTCTCGCCCTTGATGCGAAAGTATACCTTCCCGCTATCATGGTCGGACACTGCCTTGGATGTGGCCAAGAACGGGCATCCTAGAATGATCGGGGTATCGGTCACGGACTCAGGGATCTCCATGTCCAACACTACGAAGTCCACGGGAAATTTCAGGACCTGAATCGTGATGAAAACGTCCTTCAACAACCCCTTCGGCCTCTTGACAGATCGATCAGCAAACTGAAGGACCATCCAGCTCTGTCGTAGAGGGCCCAACTTGAAACGGTCGAGAAGGGCTGCCGGAAGAAGGTTGATAGAAGAACCGCTGTCTGATAGAGCGACGAGTCCGAAATCGCAGTGTTAAGAGATGTTTATTTATCGTCGTGCGTAAAAATATGATTTGTTGTTTCATTGTAGGCAGCAATCAGAATCGGTCAAGAAAATAACCACACAAAATATTCATCAATTTCGATCAATGCAGTTTTATGTTTATTTTACTTGGGAAAGTCCCAAGGTCAAACACAAGGAGGCAAAGGAACAACCTAGACTTATGTCTATCAAAGTTTATGCACGGTTTTCGATGCGGTTCTTTTTGTTATTTTTTAATGCAATGAAAGATGCAAAATGCAATTTCGGCCTATTTTAGGGACCAAAATGTGAATTACGATCAAATGATGTCCGAAAAATATGAAGCTTGGCCACGATGCAAAATATGATGAAATGAATGCACTGTAATTTTTTTTGGGATTTTTGGATGTAATTTGATTTTTTTATGAATTTTTAAATGCAAACAAAATGAATTCCAATATTTAATTATAATAAATACTAAACCGAATTATTTTCAAGGGATAAAATTATCTAAGATCTATCACTAGGTGATGTATCTCAGAAAAATCCTAAACTTCGAGAATGTGAGATTTAATACCTATTAAAAATCAAACATTGAAATATGCAACATGATTTTTACAAGGCAAATTATGCATGCAAATGCAAATCTTTTTGGGCAGAATGTCAAGCACAATTAACTCTATAATATGTGATATTTTTGAGAATTTTTAGAGCAATAGTTAATCAATTGTAAATTTCAGAGAAAGAAATAGGCAAGATACGCAAATTTACACAAAATAATTAATTATTAATTAACCATTGATCATAAAAATGTCCACGATGTGTTAAAATGTAGAGAATTAATTGACTAACAAAATGCTAATTTTTTATTAATAAAATGATGTAGAGAAGAGGTTCAAAACAGAGGGAGAATACATCGTAAAAATGCAAAAAATATAAATAAATAAAATATGCAAAAGGGCCTAGATGTAATTACCGAAAAGTTGGGGGGTTCTTTCGTAAAATTCCTAGAGGTCACGTGCAACGCACGTGACCCTGGTTACTGTGGATCTTTATGCAAATATGAGGGAGTCTGGGGGTGTCTCTGAAAATTTCCCAATAGGTCACGTGATAAGCACGTGACCTCTAGGTTGGAGTTACTTGCGAAACACGGAACTTCCAGGGAACTACTAGCAATGTTCCCTTCCGGCACGTGCCTCGCACGCGGGGAGGGCCTCGGGTCGGCCCGGTTCTGGCGTTAGATGCTCGACGGCGGAGGTGAGCCGGCTAACGCTGAGGTGGGATGGTTGTTGACGATCGGCTATAGGTGGCTCCGATGGGCGTTGATGCGACCGCCGGCGTTGGATAGTGGAGGAAGCTTGGCAGACAATGGCTGTTGTCGAGGTGTGGGTTGTGAAGTTGCTGGAGATGAGAGGCAAAGTTGGCGCAGGCGTAGAGATAATCGGAGAAGATGGAGGTTGTCGTTGACGAAGCGGAGGCGCGAAGCTTCACGGGAAGCTTGGAGGCATTGCTGGCGAAGTTGAAGGTGTTGATCGCGGTTGATGATGGACGATGCGGAGGCGTAGGCTCGACGAAGATCGGAGCTAAGCAGGTGGCGTGGAAGCTCTGCGGCAAGGCGTTGACACCTTGGATCTCGTCGACGGCGAAGCTCCGGGCTGTCACTACCGGGCTTCGCCTGGTCTATCAGCGGATGCGTAGGCTCGACGGTGGAGTAGTTCTTTAAATAGGGACGTCGGATGGTACGCCGGAGAAGGAAGTAATAGGGGGCTATGTAGACGAGATTCGATTTGGGGTTTGAGGGAGATTTGATTGGATATTTCACGAGAAGGGTGGCGGCGAATCGGGGATTCGGGGCGGTGGTGATTCGGCGAAATGTGCGGGATGCGGAGATCGGAGGAGATCGGTGATCGGCTTTGATTGGATGATGGTCGGTGAAGATTTCGGGGTTTCGTGGCGGCGCTCAGTCGAAAAGGGGAAAGGGGTGGATGAGGAAGATGACGCACTGGCGCCGTCCGATAGAGCGCGATCGGACGACTCATGTGGCGCCACGTGGCAACAAAGGTGACAAAGGGGAGGTGTTGCACATGCGAGGCACGTGCCTAGGAGGCATGTGCAACGCACGCGCGGAGTTATTTTTATTTTTATTTTATAAAAATGATATATTAAAAACCTCAAAAATAGCTGACACATGGCGGCACCAGGAGTTGCCACGTGTTAGCACCACAAAAATCAGATATTAAATCCTTTGTAAAATAAAAAATAAATAGTAAGTCGCCTCTGATCGAAAAAATTTGTTCACGAAAATTGCTCATCTCAATGATATCTACAACTTTTATAAAGATATCGAAACCAAAATCGATCAATTGCACAAAGTGATATTTTTGGGCTATCCCATATACATAGAATACCTTTGATTTTTTGGGTTTTATAATTTTTATGACATTTATAAACCAGATAAAAATCCGAAGAAAATATGATAAAATCAAAGATAAATATTTACACATTAATCTAATTTTTTTTGGATTTTTATTAATCGATAAAATATGTACATAAAATAATAGGTCAAAACACGCTAAAATACACAATATACAAAAGAGGCCCAAAACCCAACTTTCACATATGAGCTCCGATTCACATGAACTTGGTCTTGTTTTGAAGGTAAATTAATGTACATCAGTTCAAAAGTGATTAGGATTAAAATATACACTGAATGAGGAAGATATGAGGCTTTTAGTTCGGAAATCCTGAAACTAGGGTTTTGGTTTTTGGTCCATTTATTTGGGTTAGTTATTTTTTTTGTATTTTTATTTTATTCTTGTTAGTGATATGTACATAGTGGAAGTGGTTTTGGGTCATTAGGAATTAGCATGAATGAGTTAAAAATCTAGGAAGTTAGGTTATTTACAGGTCACTTTTGGCTTGGATTTTTGGCTTCTTATTTTGTGTAGAAATTAGTGCTAAAATGTAGTTCTTATGAAAACATGCATGAATGCTAATTATGCAGAATAGATGCAGAAATGCTGTTGATTTTGAGGGATTTGAGCTTAATAAATGATATTTAGAGTGATGAATTTGAGATTCATCATCCCCCTATACTTAAAACATGCTCGTCCCTGAGCATCAAAAAGAAATGCCATGAGGTGAAATGAGATTGGGTTCCATACCAAGATTATGAGCTGAAGGTGAAAATGAAACTAGACTCGACCTTTGGATTATTAGTGTGGCGGAACTTCTGTGAGACCTAGAATTTCAAAATCAACAGCCCTCAAGTTCTACAAATCATTGCTACAGTTTCAGCTCGGAAGTCATCTTAGATCAATCCTCTTCCCAAAGCATACCCTATGAACATTGAACAATCGATTCATGTGTGTGAAAGGTTTTAGCTCTTCCCACCCAGAATGTCGGACTACCGCACAAGCCTCCTCTCCAGTAACTCGTCATCGAGGAGTCAGGTATTTCCTTCTAAGGTCTGTCGTGCTGTGTTCACAATCGAATTGGGGGAGAAGTTAGAAGAAGGAGAAAAGAACAGGAGGGTGTCTAGTGTAGTCACCTCTCCATGTGAAGATGGCCAGTGTAGCCGAGTATCCACTAAGATCTGCAGGTTTTCTTGAAGCTTGGACCTTTTTGGTTAGATGTTTATTTGGTAGAATGTTTTTTTGTATTTGGAATTTTTGGTGGTTCTGCTTGGATCTTATTGTCCCCCTATGGATATAGAATCTTTTTATTTCCGTACATTTTTTGGGGTCTTAGAAAAAATTGTGCCCAACCGTCCATCCCTTTTCCAAAACTTTATTTCAACCCGTACTCCGGTCTTTAGATTTCCACGCTACCAGAAAAGAAACTCACACGGTCTTCCAGCATCCCATCTGAGTTGAGCTAAGTGCATAGTGCGAGATTATAAATTAATTCCTTATTCCATAGTTGTACCCAGAATGAAGAGACTAGGTTAGACACTAAGAGTCCAGCGCTGCACATTGTCATGTGGAACTTAAAGAATTAAGTCAAAGACCTGAAGCTTCTAAAATCCTATTTCTTGGTGAAGTTCCTCTAAAAATTAGATGGATTAAGGTAAAGTCCAGACCATCCTCGATTTCGGCTCATAACTCGGTTCGGAACCCAAAGACTTTTCACTGATGCAAATGAAATGCTAGATAAAGTGTAGGTGTGTGAAATGCAGACACATTTTTTCTTTTTAAGAATTTTTTTGTTGTTTTTTAATGCAAAAATGAATAAGAAGCCATTTTTTTCAAAAAATTTGGGCACGGTCAGTGTTAGTAGCAAAACTCTTTTTTTGTAGTTTTTTTGAATTAATTACCCACCCCGTAAATACATATAAACTTATGCGAAACTACGAGGTATGGCTAAAATATATACACAGTATATATACAGACCCCCCTATACTTAGCCAGTGTTGTGTCCTCAGAGCACAAGAAGCCTAATGAAGACATAGCTCGGGCTAAGCATAAGAGAGTGGAAAATTGATATACAATGGTCCGCCCCCCTATACTTAGATTGTGAACAGTCTAAGTATATAAGAAGAGCGCACAAGAGACGGTCAGGATATGTAAATGAGGAGAGTATATATAGATGGGCATCGCTCCCCCTATACTTAAGCTCTGATTAGCCTAAGTATAGGAGAAGGGTGGAAATGGAGCGATCGGACGATAGGGAGAATGGTGTGTACAGATGGCATCGGTCCCCCCTATACGTAGGCCTTGGCCTAAGTAGAGGAAGAAGCTGTACAAGGAGACCGATGTGGTCGGGAGGGAGGGGGGTAGCCGATGATTAAAGCGGTTTTTGGCTAATCTTTGTGAGCCTGCGATGGGAGATCGTAATGATGAGACGGAGATGAAGCATATGATTCCCAACTATTATCAGTGCCATCCTTAGAAAAATCATGATGGATAGCAGATGAAACATTTGAGTCAGATGAAAGGTAGTTGTCATCAGAGTTATCCTCAAAGGAATAGTAATTGAAAGTGGACGCACTCCAGATATTCATTTCTTTTTGTTTCTTCAATTGTTTCCTCAAATTCGTTCCTTTTTAAGATCAATCGGTTTGTCCTCAGACGAAAACCCAGAAACATCGGTCTCAGTCAGCTCATAAGAAATAATTCCGGTGTACTTGTAGAGGGCAGGAGCATCAGCTTTGGATGAATAGTAGTTAGGAACGGGAGTTGTCCAACGAGAATTGAATTTTGGATCCTTGCGAAGATATGGCTTTAGAGCTACCGAACAGACTTCACTTATGTAGACCACCTTATCCGGACCTGATGAGGGATCATCAGCCAATTCCTCTTCTGAAAGGTCAAAGGTGACTTTCTTTTTCTTGTTTCGTGAAGGTGTCAGTTCACTTGAGTATCCAGATGAATAGATATTGGAATTCTTCTCCTTGGTCGGTTTTCGGGCTGCGTGTTTGTTCTTAGTCTCCTAAATGTTGGTGCACTCTCGATTTGGGATAATTTGGTCAAGATAATCAGAGAATGTTGCTCCAAGGTGTGACCATGCATATGTCTCAAGATCGTAGTAGAAGGATTTGTCTATTTTGAGATCCGCGGGAATTGAAATACTGGGGAGAGTCTATGCATGTTCATTCTTAATTGATTTGACATTGGAGCATTCCTGTATCGAGTTGATGTAATCCATGTAGTCAGAGTAGGTTGACCCAGGGTGTGCCCATGCATAAGTCTCCGGATCATAAGATTCATATGCTCAATTTTCCATGGTGAGAGCAGTTGGGAATGGAGCAGGGGGAGATTCACTAAACCAATAGTCTCATCAACAACCGTTATCTCAGGTGTAGCTGTGGGAAGGTCTCTTCTACCATTTCATAGTCACGGTTGTCGGGGACTTCGTGGGTTGTCTCAGAAAATCATGGTTCCTCAAAGACTGTATCAGATCGTAGTGATTTCAATGCTGTAAAATTTATTTGTCGAGTCTCGCAATCAATAATTGCCTTAGACAATGCTAAGAATGGCTTTTTGAGAATAATTGGAGATTGGGTGAATTATCCTTGATGCTCAATATCAATGATCGTGAATTCTACTTTGAGAGGAGCATCTTGGAATGTCATGATGATAGAAATAATTCCTCTCGGCCACTTTATCGATCGATCAGTAAATTGAACAATCTCTCGCATCTTCCGAATCGGTCCAAGTTTGAGTTCATGAAATGCAGAGGTCGGAAGGATATTGATTGGTGAATCATCATCAATTCGAGCATGGGTGAAATTTGTGTCTTTGATCATACAATCAAATCTAGACAACCGCTTCACTATGCAACTTTTGGTTTTTCTCCTCAACACCAAGGAGGAGGCCATTGACAAGATGTCTTTCAGTTTTTGTTCTAATCCTTCCCGACTTTTTGATCATTAATTTGTCCATTAAAAAAATTTTTAAGGTCGGAGAAGTGTTCAATGGCCTTTATAAAGGGAAGTTCAAAAATCAAACGTTTTTCTAGTGCATCCCGTACAGTAGGATCCAAATTCCTTAGATCTTCTTCAGTCTCAATTTTTATGAAATTTTCTAGATTTTCTATTTTTTATAGTTTTCAAATATTTCAATTTTTTTGGTATTTTATGTGTGGTGTGGTGATGTGGTGTCTTCCATAGATGAGAAGGGGCCTTGATATTCAGAGTAAATGTCAGAGGCATAATCATTTCTAGGGGAATAATAAGCAGACGTGTTGATGTTAGAATCATCCCTAGGTCTTTGAATATCCTTAAAATTTTCACTCTTAGATCCAATCATTTACTCATTTATTTTTATATCCGAGCCACCATAGAATGAGATTACTCGGTCGGTAAATTTTTGAAATCTATCCTCCATCAATTCAAATCTTGTTTTTATCCTCGAAATATTATCCTCAAAAATCTGTTCATGATCAATCATGGGAGCAGTCGGTATGTGTTCAATAATTTTGTCTTCTATTTTCTTGTATGTGGTAGGAGGAGAGTTTCTTGGAATATCCATTATATGATCATTATTTTTTGAAGATTTCTCGTCAAAAACTATGGAAGGAGGCTGCTCATATGGTCCAGGCATGTGTATTTGATCTGAGTAGAGTTCAATCTTTTGATCATGATTAGTCAGACCTTGATATTGTAGAGTCAGCATACAGGGTTTATGTGTTTCTATGTGGTCAGTACAGTCCTCTGTATGAGTATCATGTCTGAAGAGGGATCTGTCGTGGTCAATCCAACGTTGATGATCATTAAGTGTGTGTCTTTCCATCTGGGTTTGGTTTCTCAGCTAGTCATGAGACTCAAAGGTATTTTGATCTTGAAATGTTTCATTAGCGAGAAACTGAGAATAAGATGGTTCAGTCCAAGATGGTAGGTGGGCATGTGCGGTGGGATGATTTGAGTAAGAATTCAATGAGGGGGCCGAATTCATCCGCGGGTGAAAGTTTCTCGTAAATGTTGGAGGATTATTGAAAGAAGCAGATGTAGTTGATTTGGGCCTAACCGAGACAGATTTATTTTTATAATATAACTCTGATGGATTTTTAGATAAATGTTCGGCCATATTTGAAAGAGTTGAAAGAGATGATGGGTTGGATCTGTAATTTGAAAAAAGTTCTATGATGGTATTTAAATCAAGAGATGAGAGAGATGATTGCACTGGATAAAAGAAATTCTATCAAATGTGCGGCTTTTGATATTCGAAATCGGTTCACGCACACCAATTCAAACACAAATCAAACCCTAGGTTCACCAACTCACATAATGAAGCCGTAAGAGTTCGGCTATTATCTTTTCAATTTTAAGTTGGTGATAAATGAATCTTGGAAAGAATTTAGCGAGTTGTTAGGTGCCGAAATCTTCTTAAAGACTGTCCCGAGTTCGTACAACTAGTTGCATCTACTTTCAACCAGTATAGGTGTAAGTAAGGACCGTAAAACGGCTACCCGTGTTACTTAAGGACGGAGCCTTACGCGGTGTCCTTTAAACCACCCACTCTGCTAAGGAAGTCCAGACCGTTTACCGGCTATCCGTAATCCTCACTGAGAAGTAGCTAATCGTTTTTAAAATCAGTAGTCTATATGAAAATCTTGGCTTTACGCCATCCTAGTGTGTATCTCTCTTCTCGCTTCAAGATAAAGACAAATAATGTCAGGGTTTCTCTCCTGCAAGAATTCTTGATTTGGGTTCTTAAGATCAGCTATATTTAGCAGTCCCAATTTTAATTAGGTAATCACTGAAGAATTTAAATGAGCACAAATATACGTCTACCGTCCAGTCCCAATTTCCTTTAGAGTTATGTTATAAAACAAGAGGGAGGAGTTCAGGAAAAGCCAATGCACGCGAAAAACTATGATGTATGCTCAGTTAGAAGACTTACAGTGAATCCTCACAATCTTCATGTGGGATGCTAGACCGGAATTGAAAGATTATTCTAAATGAATGCATGCCGATGAAAAATCGCACCTAAGCAGAAAGTTCTATTAGAAGGGAAGAATTGAGTTAAATTTTTGGCTAAATTGAACGATCTATGTGCGTCTCAGTTAATAGTGCAGTGTGTCTTATTCCTACGAGCACAATCAAAAATTAAAATGCTCTGAGAGCCGTATGTGCAAGTCTATTCTAATTGCCACTCAAGTCAGGCCCCACCCTCAACGGAGAGTGAAACAGGCCACAACACACCACAGAATAAATTTGAGGTCTTGTTATACACACGAGAGTCCAAACGGACACCGCTGTAAATAAGAAATTAATTACAAAAATTTAAAAATTACAGGAATTAAAAACCTAGACTCTACGCTCTCTCACGACTCGACTCGATCTTAAATTAATTACGAATTTTTAGGAGGTTGGTGAAGATGCTTCGGTTTTTTGAAAAACCGCTCCACGTATGCCGTGTACCTCGCAAGAAAAATAAGAGAGATAATGTAAGAGAGTGACTCAAAAATATATAAAAACTAAATGCTGAAAATAAATTGCAAGAAGAAAAAAATGGAATTTACAACGAAAAAAATCGGGGGTCAGACTACCCGAATGTGGAAAATCGAACGAAAATTTTCAAGACAAAAATCTAAGCCGTTTGCCTCCCTGGCAATGACGCCATCTGACGAGTCCGAAATTGCAGCGTTAAGAGATGTTTATTTATCGTCATGCGTAAAAATATGATTTGTCGTTTCGTTGTGGGTAGCAATCGTAATTGGTCAAGAAAATAACTACACAAAATATTCATCAATTTTGATCAATGCGGTTTTATGTTTATTTTACTTGAGCAAGTCCCAAGGTCGAATACAAGGAGGCAAAGGAACAACCTAGACTTACGTCTATCAAAGTTCGTGCATGGTTTTTGATGCGGTTCTTTTTGTTATTTTTTTAATGCAATGAAAGATGCAAAATGCAATTTCAGACTATTTTAGGGATTAAAATATGAATTACGATCAAATGATGTCCCAAAAATATGAAACTTGGACACGGTGCAAAATATGATGAAATGAATGCACTGTAATATTTTTGGGATTTTTGGATGCAATATGATTTTTTTATGAATTTTTAAATACAAACAAAATGAATTTCAATATTTAATTATAATAAATACTAAACCTATTTATTTTCAAGGGATAAAATTATCTAAGATCTATGACTAGGTGATATATCTCAGAAAAATCCTAAACATCGAGAATGTGAGATTTAATACCTATTAAAAATCAAACATTGAAATATGCAACATGATTTTAACAGGGCAAACTATGCATGCAAATGTAAATCTTTTTATGTGATTTTTTTGAGAATTTTTAGAGCAACGGTTAATCAATTGTAAATTTCAGAGCAAGAAAACACGCAAATTTCCGCAAAATAATTAATTATTAATTAACCATTGATCATAAAAATGTCCACGATGTGTCAAAATGTAGAGAATTAATTGACTAATAAATGCAAATTTTTGATAAATAAAATGATGTAGAGAAGAGGTTCAAAACAGAGGGAGAATACAGGGGTAAAACTGCAATAAATATAAATAAATAAATAAAATATGCAAAAGGGCCTAGATGTAATTACCGAAAAGTTGGGGGTTCTTTTGCAAAATTCTCATAGGAAGTCCGGGGGTGTCTCTGAAAATTTCCCAACAGGTCACGTGACAAGCACGTGACCTCTAGGTTCGAGTTACTTGCGAAACACAGAACTTCTAGGGACCTTCTAGCAATGTTCCCTCCCGGCACGTGCCTCGCACGTGGGGAGGGCCTCGGGTCGGCCCGGTCCTGGCGTTAGATGCTCAATGGCGGAGGTGAGCTGGTCAACGCGAAGGTGGGCTGGTTGTTGACGATCGGCTACAGGTGGCTCCGATGGGCGTTGATGCGACCGCCGACGTTGGATAGTGGAGAAAGCTTGGCCGGTGGTGGTTGCTGTCGAGGTGTGGGCTGTGAAGTTGCTGGAGATGAGCGGCAAAGTTGGCGCACGCGTAGCAATAGTCAGAGAAGATGGATGTTGTCGTTGACGAAGCGGAGGCGCGAAGCTTCACGGGATGCTTGGAGGCGTTGCTGGAGAAGTTGCAGGTGTTGATCGCGGTTGATGATGGACGATGCGGAGGTGTAGGCTCGACAAAGATCGGAGCTAAGCAGGTGGCGTGGAAGCTCTGCGGCAAGGCGTTGACACCTTGGATCTCGTCGACGGTAAAGCTCCGGGCTGTCACCACCGGGCTTCGCCTAGTCTATCGGCGGATGTGTAGGCTCGACAATGGAGCAGTTCTTTAAATAGGGGCGTCGGATGGTGCATCAGAGAAGGAAGTAATAGGGGCGATGTAGACGATATTCGATTTGGGGTTTGAGGGAGATTTGATCGGATCTTGCGCGAGAAGGGTGGCGGTGAATCGGGGATTCGACGTGGTGATGATTCGGCGAAATATGCGGGATGCAGAGATCGGAGGAGATTGGTTATCGGCTTTGATTGGATGATGGTTGGCGGAGATTTCGGGGCTTCGTGGCGGCGCTCAGTCGAAAGGGGGTGGATGACGAAGATGACGCACAGGCGCCGTCCGATCGAGCACAATCGGACGGCTCCTGTGGCGCCACGTTGCGGCCAAGGGCACAAAGGGGAGGTGTTGCACGTGTGAGGCGTGTGCCTAGGAGGCATGTGCGACGCACGTGCAGAGTTATTTTTAATTTTTTTATAAAAATGGTATATTAAAAACCTCAAAAATAGCTGACACGTGGCGGCACCAGGAGCGGCCACGTGTCAGCACCACAAAAATTAGATATTAAATCCTTTGTAAAATAAAAAATAAATAGTAAGTGGCCTCGGATCAAAAAAATTTCTTCACAAAAATTTGTCGTCTCAATGAGATCTACAACTTTCATAAAGACATCAAAATCAAATCGATCAATTGCACAAAGTGTTATTTTTGGGGTATCCCATATACATCGAATACCTTGATTTTTTGGGTTTTATAATTTTTGTCATTTTTAACCAGATAAAATTCCGAAGAAAATATGATAAAATCAGAGATAAATATTTACACATTAATCTAATTTTTTTTGGATTTTTATTAATCGATAAAATATGTACATAAAATAATAGGTCAAAAACCTCTAAAATACACAATATATAAAAGAGGCTCAAAACCCAACTTTTACATATGAGCTCCGATTCACTTGATCTTGGTCTTGTTTTGAAGATAATTGAATGTACATTAGTTAAAAAGTGATTAGGATTAAAACAAAAACTGAATGAGGAAGATATGAGGTTTTTAGTCCGGAAATCCTGAAACTATGGTTTGAGTTTTTGGTCCATTTATTTGGCTTAGTTATTTTTTATTTTTCTTTATTCTTGTTAGTGATATGTACACAATGGAAGTGGTTTTGGGTCATTAGGAGTTAACATGAATGAGTTAAAAATCTGGGAAGTTAGGTTATTTACAGGATACTTTTGGCTTGGATTTTTGGCTTCTTATTTTGTGCAGAAATTAGTGCTAAAATGTAATTCTTATGAAAACATGCATGAATGCTAATTATGCATAAAAGATGCAGAAATGCTGTTGATTTTGAGGGATTTGAGCTTAATAAATGAGATTTAGAGTGATGAATTCGAGATTCATCATAGAGTGGGGTCGAACCTCTGCTCATGGATGTGGCATCTAATATACGAGGCTCCTGCATCTAGCCTCTTGGCTGGCAGACGGTTCTGAATCGCGAAACACGTGGCACGAGTAAGCACATGGATCTCTGACTGATGGTTCCGCCTCTTCCTCCTTATTGTGGTCCTGTCTCTGAGTGATCTCTCGAGTAGAGGTATGTGCACCAAGACCTCCTATAGAGTCAGTTGTATGTGAAATCTATCTATCATCTGCTGGTTGAACTCTATCTGATGGTTCTTTTTGGAATTTTCTTTTTTCTGCCCCTTAGCCAAATGGAGTGCTCTAGGAAAGGGGACTACAGGGTCCTTCTCAGATGAAGGACTAGGAGAGGGTCTGGAATGCTCATGAACAACAGAATCCACACAAATATCATCAAGCAACACATGTGGATCCGAAAACAACAAACCCTTTCCTTTATTTGCAGAAACGTCCTGAGATACATGTACGGAAGGAAAAACAACAGGACTAGCAGAACTGGAAATGGTGGCATCAATACCACCCTCGGCATCTGGACTCGCAGCATCAGTACCGCGCTCTGGCTCAACAACTGTAATGGTGGCGTCAATACCATCTCCTCCAACTGGTGATGTGACGGCCTCAGTACCGTCGGTGGGATCAACATCCATGGTGGCGTCAGCACCACCGTCATCATCTCTCACGGCATCAGCACTGCGCTCCTCCTCGCCTGGCGCTCCTGAAGTGGTGTGGGATCGTCGCTCAGACGAGGTACCGCCTGCTGGCATCCTAACGCTCCTAAGTGTAACAAAATCAACATCAAACATGTATGCAGACATATCACCAAGTGAAGCACTAGGAGTGGTAATCTCAGTGAACTCTACTTGCTCAGACTTCCTCTTGAGGTTGTTCGAGTTCGGCTCAATCTGGGCAAGGATGGCGACCTTCCTTCTCACTATCTCCCGCATCTCCTAGCAGAACTCATCCATATCCCGTCGAAAAGTGGCCTGTTGCTTGGTCATGAGGCGGGCTAGATCATCCAAGGCGGGGTTCTCATAGGTCGGCCCATGAGAACCTGACTTGTGGCCTCGCTGGTAGTGAGGCTACTGTTGCTGGTGTGGGTGAGAGGGGTATTGCTGATGATACTGCTGCTGTTGAGGCTGCTCTCGCCTCCAAGACTGTCCCTGCTGATAGGGACGAGGACCATACTGCTGGTGGTGGGATGGCTGCTGCTGCTGGTGTACTGAGGGCTGGGGCTGTTGGTGCTGCTCACGCTGCTGGCCGTACTGGCCACCCTGAACTGGAGGCTGCTGCTAGGAACTAGTGCCTCCGACCGACCAGCGGAATCCGGGATGGTCTCGTCGGATATCGGGCTGAGGTCGGTCATACCAAATCCCGTTGACATCCATCAATGGCTCCTGCTCGTAGGTGGGTGGAGGGAGTACTGTCAGGGGATGATCCGACCGATACACCACCATCTGAGTGTCTTGGGATGGTGGTGGCTGGTAAAACTGTGGTGGCTGCTGGTACGACTTTGCCTGTACAAGGTGAACCTGCCTAGGTTGTCTGGAGTGCTGGGACAAGTTACCACTACTGCTCGGATCTCCTCGTGACCTGGGACGGTGCTGAGAAGCCGTCTGTGCCTCCTGGAGACACATGAGCTGTGTCTTCAGGTCAATCAGCGTCTGTGCCATCTGATCCATATGCGATATGCCATGGCAATGCTTCTTCTCGATCAACTCGATCCGGTCCAGCTTCTCGCAGATGATGCCCATGTCTGCAGATGTAGACTCGGCCTGTGCGGCTACCGCGGATGAAGTAGAAGGACCGACATCGACCCGTGCTATCCTCTGGTACTGCACGGCATGTGGCTGGGGACGTCCCTGAGTGTAGAGTCAGGTCTGGGACATCACAGTGTAGTTCTCGGCCATCTCCTCATAGATGGCCCAGACCTGATCCTCATCCTTGGAGAAGTAGGAACCGCAACAAGAAGCATTCACTAGGCTCTGCAGCTCTGGTGTCAGTCTGCAAAAGAAGCTCTGAACTAGGTTCGGCTTCGTGATGTCGTGGTGCAGGCATCTGTCGGTGAGCTCTTGAAACCTCTCCCATGCCTCGTGAAACTGCTCGATGGGGAGCATGGAGAAGTTGCTAATCAGGGCCCTCGCTGCATTAGTCCGCCCGAGTGGATAGTACTTGTTCAAGTACTCGATGCGGAGCTGCTCCCAGGTGTACACAAATCTCCCCAAATGCTTTAGCCAGTTGGCTGCTCTGTCAGCAAGAGAGAAGGGGAAGGCAATCATCCGAATAGTGTCCTCATCCACCTACCGATCGTGGGCGGTGCTGCAGATCATCTCAAACTCCTGGAGATGCAGATGGGGCTCCTCAGTGGCGAGCCCGTGGAAGCGGGGAAGAATCTGAAGTGTCTGTGGGGGGAACTTGATGTTGGACATGTGAGCCCACGGCGAGCCATTATGCAATAAATGTTATTGCACATATCATTCCCTGATCTGAAATGAAGAATAAATAATTTGCATAATAGGTCCCTCTGTACAATTAGGGTTATGTACCATGGCTATCTTAATGATCATACAGCTGTTGATTCAATTATTGAATCATAGAGGCTGGTGCTTGGATGAATATCTAAAGAGTTAGATTGAGGACTCATCAAGCACCGTCAAATGATTGTTAAGATGTGATCTCCAGCCTAAGTAGGAGATGGCAATCCTTTCTCACATAGGCTGATATTTGACCGACCTCTTGATGTAGGTCCTCTGCATAGGAATAGAGATTCGGAGGTGTCAGATTAGTTAGGTCAATGGGTTGACTTAACGAGATCGAGATAACCTAAGTCCTATGTTGAATGCTGTCACAGCATAGGCACACATCCTCTGACCAGAGACAGATGTGTTGCTATATGTCTGAGTATGTACATTTGGCAGACCAATAGGTTGATGACCTAACCAAGGTCTATACACCGACGAGCTGGTGTGCATATAAGGGCATATGAGTAATACGATCTCTCAAAGGGATCATACAGGTTCACTACTGATCCGGAAGACATGAGCTCACTCATGAGATATTGGGAAGAATCAAATTCCGTGCACGGTCATCTCGCTTTGGAAGCCTGACTGAATTTGTAGGTTTGATATATACTTTTGGAAAGTATATGATCAAGACCTAGGTATGATACATGCTTTTGGAAAGTATATGATCGATACCAAATCCCAATGATCAAATGAGAAACTTGGTGATCAAACCCTGAAGAAGACAGTGTAAAATAGATCTTGATCTTCGGGTTGACCATGGGTCTTCCAGTATGCAGGATGTATAGGTATTGGGAATACCTGAGGGTGATGTGATCATAAACGATTGTATATCCATGACGCTTCCATTCCGAGGGAGTGATGAAACAGGTCTGGATTTTAGTGACTCCTTTCAGTAGAGAAGCAATCTGATCTTAGTCCAAGTGTTGGACATTGGTCTGAATGAGATTCAGATTCAATGAAGATTAGATTTGCAGTCTTGATTTAATCAAGCATCTGTGGGAGGTTCGTACGATCTGGATTTGAGAAGAGATCTCAACATCCAAGTCACTATACGTGGAACAATACAATCGCCCTGTCCTTATCTCCAAGTATCTGCGGAGAAAGCACATTATTCTTGAAAGGGTTCAAGAATAATTCATTTGATGAAATACATATCCAAGCAAGAAGAACTTGATGATTAAATGAGATTTAATGATCAAGCATAATGTGAATGAGATTCATATTATGAGAATTATTATCCAAGATAATTAAATGTGATTTATTTATCAAGGATTAGAGAATGTGGATAATACTATCCATGATATATGTGTATTATAAATATGATTTATAATACATATATTGAAGAGAGAGAATCCATGTAAATAGCATTTGTTAATTAATAGTGTGGATTGGATTCACATTTATTAATTAATTGGAAATGCAATTTACAAATTAGTTTGGGTTGTGAACATGATTCACATAATGATCAATGGCATGATTGAAATATTCACAAATTAATTTAGAATTAATTTGGTGGATATTATTGCAATAATAGTTATTGCAATTTATTAAGAAATAATAAGATAAAATAAAAGGAGACAAAATAAGCCCCTATAATTTAGGGTGGTTGGTTGACTGCCTTTTTGTTGTCACATTATCTCTTAATTAGTTAAATTAAATTATGTTGATAATGTTGCAACATATTTTAATTTAAATTAATGTTGTTGGTTTTAACCAACAACAATCATAGCCATTGATTTTACATGGACCAAGCCTGCCCTTGGATCCATGTGTCCCATGGATTGAGATCCATTGGATCCTAAACTAATATAAAAGGAGGGCTAGGGTAGCCTTCCAAGGTACATCATCTAGAGTTGTAGAAGACTACTACTCTCTCTCTCTCTCTCTAATTCTCGTGTGGGCTCTCTCTTAATATCCAAGTGGCCGTCCACTTTGCATATTGAAGAGGAGAGCATCTTGCTTCACCTTCGACGCTTGGATCTTCGTCAAGGATTGCGGGAAGGACGTGACTCATCATCGTGCTCGCAAGTGCGTTCTTCGTGGGTCGGACTTGAGACAGGAGGATCTCTACTTTGGGATCTCACGATCACAACCACGCTTCAAGAGGTATTCCTTATACTTGTGGTTAGATGAAACGATCCGAGAAGTGTTCTCATGATCATGTGGTTTCATCTTTAGTTTTAAAAAATTTTAATTTCCGCTGCATCTAGCGACTAGTGCGACTAGTTGCCCCGATTGCATACGATGCGATCAACACGCTTCCGTGATGCGCTTAAGGATTCACAATATCCTTCAAGTGGTATCAGAGCCAGGTTGAATAAGGTTTTTGGATATGATCCATAGACCTTAGACGATTTGGTTCTTGAAAGGGTTGCAAAATTTTACTGCATTTCAATTTTTCGCACCTCTGTAAAATTGAATTTTTCGGCTCTGTTTAAAATGTTTAAACACAAAATTTTCAATTGGATTTTGTTCCCCATTAAACAAGGAAACCATAGGACTTGAATTTACTAAATTTGGACTTCATTTGCTCAAGATATGGCTTTTTGAATATGACTATATTCACTGTTGCGGGAACTGCGGATTTGAACGTGATTAATGAGATAATTACGGTTTTAATCCGCCTTGAAATGCGTGAATTATCACTTGAGTTCTTTAATAAATCAAATAAGAAATCTTTGGAAACTGAGTTTGCATTTTTTTGGATTTAAATTGATCAAGATAAGTTAATTTTAGTGATTGGGGGTCACTGCTGGAAATTAACAATTTTGAACTTGAACTTAGTGATATGTCATTCAATTATCATGATGAAAATTAATTGTTAATTTTCTGGAATAATTAGTGATAAATATTTGTGAAATATTTAAAGAAATAATTATTTCATTGAATGACATTTGCCTAAACCACAATGATAAGATATTAGATCTTGATCATTGGTTCATCAACAAACATTGCTTTCATGAAAACCGTAGTTTATCCTACAATAGTTGTAGGACAACTTTTACATGAAAAACCCTCTTGCTTGAATAGGATTGGGGATTTGTCTAGCAAATCTCCTTATAATATAATCAAAAATTGTTTTGATGTATATTATATGGTATAATTTTGGTTGAAAAACCGATGAACATCTCAAAGTACATGATGGTCTATCTGGTATTATCCTTTCCCGAGGCGGATGTGGTGCCTAGTCGGAGAGCATTGGGGTCGCGGGTTGCAACGTATGTGGTCCGTCCCACTCTCGTCGGTACTGGCCATGACAGCGGGTAGGGACTGTATAATACCGGAGACATACAATGTGTATTTTTCTAATTATTAAAATTCGAATAATACGTATTTTGAGATAATACCTACTATTCAAGTAAAAGACATGTTTGTTGATTGATGATTGGATTAATGATTAATTTAATATGATTAAATTAATTATATCCAATAAACACTCTATTTTGAATAGATGTGTATTTCCCTTGGAAGAATTAATTATGTGAATATGATTCATGATAATTAATTACAATTTGAATATGAGGTGGAGGATCACATAAGTGACATCCATGGTCTCCCGTCAAGGCAAAGGATTCCGTCGCCAGTTGTTGTGTATAGAAGACGCCTGTCCGAAGTGACAGATCCTATATATGATTTAATTGGATCGAGTTCTTTGCTTCTCGAAAGAGTAAGGCCGTATATGTAGTGACCCCAATATCGGGTCCTCATATTATTGGGGCGATATTGGATTGCGTATAGCGAGTATTAAGCATGTTGACGGTTGGTTCAATTAATGACGGGTCAACATCATCTTAGGGGTGGTGGGCCCGGGTATTAAAGACCGAATTGGGAAATGCAAGTTGGACTTGCAAGGCGGGATGTGTTCCCGCTTCTTTTTATCCAAGTTGTAGGTTCTCATATTATTGGGATGCAATAAAGATAAGGAAGGAGATCCCAGATCTTGCTTGAGATATAATGGTAAGTATATCTCTTACATTGAAAGTGATTAAGGGAATGAACTTTCAATGTTGACAAGGCAAGACAACTTTGATATAAAAATTCCTGAATCAAAGTAAAACATGTATATATAATATATATACCCTTATGCAAAAATTTCTTATTTCAGATAATCCTTCATTAAACCCACTCAATGTTATACTCAATAATAACCAGTAAAATATCTTGGACTGGACTCATGATCCAGATATTGTACTTGCAATTGGACACATAATGTATGTGGTTGCAATGTGCAAGTTTCCTCAACCTAATGAGGAATGACAATTAAATAAGACAATAAGACATCACCTTAGGGTTTGTATGTCTCTGTAGTCTTGATCTTTCATCGAGTGTACTTTAGAAGTGACATGTCGATGGTGATCATAATTGTCAAAATAATCCTTATAAAATAAAAGAAGATATTTTGGCATATATTGTGCTCTAGACATTTAATCATGAATGACACGGTTCTCTGCATTATGCAGAATGGTAGCTCGAAAGAGATGATGTATTCAAAATGTTTGAATACCTACCTGAACCTAAGTCTCCATGAGTTAAGATGAATGTAGATATGATGAGTGTCATCATTCTACTATCTATACTCAAGTCATTCATGAAGCTTTATGATATTCATGTTGTATGAATTTAATGAAGCATGTATAAATATTGAAATGCTCTTACATTGAATTCTTTTGAATTTAACATAAGAGATCCTTAGTCTTGAACAATGGTTGTTTATAGATGAAGAGAGCGCAATGGAAGCATGGGTTGGACCCGAGTAAGAAGGAAAGTCAAAAAGTTGACCTACTTCTGTGACTTCCATATGACATCCAAAGAGTTGGATGAATGCCAATGCTGCAATAAGTAGATGTGTTGATAGTATGACTATCAAGTCTGTCTAAAATCCTTAGTGAAGGACTCAGATAGAGCATCAGAATAATCTACATATAATCATTGACTCTGACTTTCTTATTTCATAAGATAAAGTCTGACAATTGTATCCCAATCTTCTAATGACATTTGCAATTGGTTGCATATATATATTAGAAGATTAGAAATTTGATCTTAAGGTTTAGTAGTCATCTACATGAATATTGTTGTAATTGTTGCAGCAGTCTCTGTTGGATAGATGGACTTCATATTCTCAGTGCGAGAGCCCTTAGTCTTAGAGAATGTCTCTATGACCTAGATATTAGAATACCCCATTGTTTGTTTCTAAATGTTGGAAATAAACATGAATTCTGAGATAGAACTATCATAAAAGGTTATGATGGATATATTTTAGATAATAATCTAACATCTAGTGGACTCCACAAAAATTAGAAAATTAATGAATGGTTCATTAAGATTTCTAATACTGAAAATCAACCTTATAAGATCAATAGGAGGATGAAGATCATTTGACAATGATCTAGCATCAAGCCTTGGACATTTGTCTATTGATTTGATCAATAGACTAGTAAGATATGAAACTTTAGAATGTCTAAAATTTCAAATCTTACATACTTGTGAATATCGTATTCAAAGTAAAAAATGTCCAATACACCCTTCTCTTAGGAAAGGTGCAAGATGTCAAGGTATTCAGGATTTCATACATGTTGATGTATTTAGATCATCTATATCATAGTAAACATTATGGATATGTGATATCTATTGATGATTATGTATGATATGAGATTTCTTCTCTTCACCTGAGAAACCTTTGAAATTTTCAAAGATTTCACAATTTTGGTTTAGAATCAAAGCTTGAAGAAAGATGAAATGAATTTGATCTAACCTAGGTAGCTTGTACCTGTTAGATAAAATTCAAAGAATACCTTATAGAGATATGAATATCATCTCTATCTCACTCCTCCTGGTAAACCTGAACTCAATAGAGTTGTAGGGAGATACAATTGGATCATGTGCGACATGATTTGATCAATGATGAATTTTAGCATAATTATCCTCTTAGTTTCCATGTATATATGTGTAGTAGAGACTACATTAATAAGATTCCATGCAAGTAAGCTGGAATCTAGCACTTGAGAGTGCTACTTCATTAGGAAAATGAAGTATGGTATTGGATACCTACTTTATGACCTTGAGATTCTTAAAAGATCTCATTTCTGAGAATATGATTCTTAGAGGATGACTCTCTTAAGAATCAAGATGAAAATGAAGTATAGGAACTCATTTAATCTTGAGAAGATAATGAGACTCCTGAAATCGGAAACTAAAATGACAATTAAAGATGAAACATTAATACCTCTTCAAATGAGTTTGAGGATGTATTCCATGTGTCAGTTGAGTCTGACAATGATCGGACTTCATGTGATGAAGCTCCTGAGGATCATGACATGGAAAGATGGATATTAGCAATAAAGTCTAAAGTAAACTTCATATACAAGTGTTGTATATGGACCCTCGAGGATCCACCTATATGGGTAAGACCCGTATAGGTGTAAATGGATCTTCAAGAGAAAGGGAAACCTGATGAGAAGGTAGAGACCTTCAAAGCTCGATTCGTAGCCATAAGCTACACACCGGAAGAGAAGACATTGCTTGCAATGAGACTTGCTCTTCGGTAACCATTCTTAAAATCATCAGAATATTGCTAACATTAGCTACACAACTTGACTATTGCATCTTCGGAATACCTCTTTTGGGGATATTCACATGAAGTAGCCCCAGGGCTTCATGTTTGGAGAAAGTAAGGTGTGAAAGCTAAAGAACTCCATCTATGGACTCAAATAAGCTTCTTGTAGTTGGAACATAAGATTTGATGAAATTATAAATGTTATGATTTCAAATAGAACCTTGATGTACCATGTGAAGCTTAGTGGGAGTGCCATTGTGTTCATCGTGCTAATGTAGATAATATCCTAATCATTTGGAATGATATAAGGATGATAATAAGTGTTTTTATAGACTGGGCTTATTCCATACCTTGAGATATGATCTCAAAGATACCTCTTGAATCTTAGTTCTGGAGTTGTTCAGAAGCAAAGAGAAGAGGGTATTGGGACTGTCACATTAGTAGTACACCTTGGATATGTTCCATTCTTGGAAATTCCAAGAAAGGCTTCCTTCCCTTGAGATTTGGTACTGACCTATCTAAGGGAAAGCAAGAACACCTCAAAGAGTTGAGGAAGTGAATGCTAGAACTGCTTGCACCTCTGCATCAGTTACGAGAAGCTAAGTGTATGCTAAATGCCAGATATCTTCCATTCAGTGGGAGTAGCAAAGTGTTGCTAATCCTACTATTGAGAGAAAACACTTGATTGCAGTAATAACGATATCTTCAAAGATGACAAGGCTTTAGAGATGGTGATCTCTAAGTCTTATCTTCAAGAGCTTAAGACTTTATAGATAGAGATCTAAAAGATCTTAACTGTGGATACCTTCAGAGATAGTGATCTCCTGGAATAAGGGTATTCTGATAAGGATTATGGAAATACTGGTTATAATAGTTATTGAGCAATAGTGTCAAGGACACTATAACTGCTTTGACTAGATTGAGTATTGGTTGCATAAGATGCAACATTCGCATTGGATGCGAGCACTGTTACCTAGGGATATGCAAGTGCCGTAAAAGGACTTGGCATAGTCTTTTGGGAACAGAGTGACTGATCAGCTTACCTAGCTATTTCTAAATAGCCTATGATTGTCACATGAGTGTGAGTTTAAATGATTAGCCCATTAATGGCTCTTTGGGCTAGTGGGAGATTGTTGGACATGTGAGCCCACGGCGAGCCATTATGCAATAAATGTTATTGCACATATCATTCCCTGATCTGAAATGAAGAATAAATAATTTGCATAATAGGTCCCTCTGTACAATTAGGGTTATGTACCATGGCTATTCTTAATGATCATACAGCTGTTGATTTAATTATTGAATCATAGAGGCTGGTGCTTGGATGAATATCTAAAGAGTTAGATTGAGGACTCATCAAGCACCGTCAAATGATTGTTAAGATGTGATCTCCAGCCTGAGTAGGAGATGGCAATCCTTTCTCACATAGGTTGATATTTGACCGACCTCTTGATGTAGGTCCTCTGCAGAGGAATAGAGATTCGGAGGTGTCAAATTAGTTAGGTCAATGGGTTGACTTAACGAGATCGAGATAACCTAAGTCCTATGTTGAATGCTGTCACAGCATAGGCACGCATCCTCTGACCGGAGACCAGATGTGTTGCTATATGTCTGAGTATGTACATTTGGCAGACCAATAGGTTGATGACCTAACCAAGGTCTATACACCGGCGAGCTGGTGTGCATATAAGGGCATATGAGTAATACAATCTCTCAAAGGGATCATACAGGTTCACTACTGATCTGGAAGACATGAGCTCACTCATGAGATATTGGGAAGAATCAAATTCTGTGCACGGTCGTCTCGCTTTGGAAGCTTGACTGAATTTGTAGGTTTGATATATACTTTTGGAAAGTATATGATCAAGACCTAGGTATGATATATGCTTTTGGAAAGTATATGATCGATACCAAATCCCAATGATCAAATGAGAAACTTGGTGATCAAACCCTGAAGAAGACAGTGTAAAATAGATCTTGATCTTCGGGTTGACCATGGGTCTTCCAGTATGCAGGATGTATAGGTATTGGGAATACCTGAGGGTGATGTGATCATAAACGATTGTATATCCATGACGCTTCCATTCCGAGGGAGTGATGAAACAGGTCTGGATTTTAGTGACTCCTTTCAGTAGAGAAGCAATCTGATCTTAGTCCAAGTGTTGGACATTGGTCTGAATGAGATTCAGATTCAATGAAGATTAGATTTGCAGTCTTGATTTAATCAAGCATCTGTGGGAGGTTCGTACGATCTGGATTTGAGAAGAGATCTCAACATCCAAGTTACTATACGTGGAACAATACAATCGCCCTGTCCTTATCTCCAAGTATCTGCGGAGAAAGCACATTATTCTTGAAAGGGTTCAAGAATAATTCATTTGATGAAATACATATCCAAGCAAGAAGAACTTGATGATTAAATGAGATTTAATGATCAAGCATAATGTGAATGAGATTCATATTATGAGAATTATTATCCAAGATAATTAAATGTGATTTATTTATCAAGGATTAGAGAATGTGGATAATACTATCCATGATATATGTGTATTATAAATATGATTTATAATACATATATTGAAGAGAGAGAATCCATGTAAATAGCATTTGTTAATTAATAGTGTGGATTGGATTCACATTTATTAATTAATTGGAAATGCAATTTACAAATTAGTTTGGGTTGTGAACATGATTCACATAATGATCAATGGAATGATTGAAATATTCACAAATTAATTTAGAATTAATTTTGTGGATATTATTGCAATAATATTTATTGCAATTTATTAAGAAATAATAAGATAAAATAAAAGGAGACAAAATAAGCCCCTATAATTTAGGGTGGTTGGTTGACTGCCTTTTTGTTGTCACATTATCTCTTAATTAGTTAAATTAAATTATGTTGATAATGTTGCAACATATTTTAATTTAAATTAATGTTGTTGGTTTTAACCAACAACAATCATAGCCATTGATTTTACATGGACCAAGCCTGGCCGTTGGATCCATGTGTCCCATGGATTGAGATCCATTGGATCCTAAACTAATATAAAAGGAGGGCTAGGGTAGCCTTCCAAGGTACATCATCTAGAGTTGTAGAAGACTACTACTCTCTCTCTCTAATTCTCGTGTGGGCTCTCTCTTAATATCCAAGTGGCCGTCCACTTTGCATATTGAAGAGGAGAGCATCTTGCTTCACCTTCGACGCTTGGATCTTCGTCAAGGATTGCGGGAAGGACGTGACTCATCATCGTGCCCGCAAGTGCATTCTTCGTGGGTCGGACTTGAGACAGGAGGATCTCTACTTTGGGATCTCACGATCACAACCACGCTTCAAGAGGTATTCCTTATACTTGTGGTTAGATGAAACGATCCGAGAAGTGTTCTCGTGATCATGTGGTTTCATCTTTAGTTTTAAAAAATTTTAATTTCCGCTGCATCAAGCGACTAGTGCGACTAGTTGCCCCGATTGCATACGATGCGATCAACACGCTTCCGTGATGCGCTTAAGGATTCACAATATCCTTCACTTGAAGTCCCCCACGATCGTCGGAAGTACCACCCGCCGGTATGTAAGTGTCGATCCGGGGTTGAGCAACTCCTGCATCGCTCTCGGCTGCTCTGCCGGCTGGACTGGCTCCTCTGGCTGATCTGGATCCCTCTCTCCTGCGGCTCTCGGCTGGTCTCGCGCTGTCCTCAGCCTCTCCATCTCTCTCCTCATCTCTACCATGAAGGCTCCCTGATCCCGTATCTGGCGCTGCATCGTCTCGAGGGAAGCCAACAGGGTGTTATTGATCGCACCCTAGTCCAATACGTATGTCGTCGTCTCCGGTCGCTGACCCTCGGTGTTCTTCTCACTGCTGGTCATGGTCTCTACAAAGGCAAAAGACCCAAACTCAGGTGTCGATAAATCATCTGTCTGCTGTCTCTCATCTGGCACTAGTATCTCTTGACTGGTAGAAGGGTGGTCAAGGGTGAACAGGGCAGAAATCGAACTCGGGTTCGGAGAGCGAGTCTCAGCTCTCACGAATCAACCTAGATGAACGGGCCGGAGTGGTAAAAAGCGGTGCAGCCAATGGCTTCCTATGAGACCTCCTGTCCATCATCTTGATCTAGCAAGTTGGGCGGATGAGATCTGGAAACACAGAAGATGAGCAAACAAACCCCAGGTTCACCTACTCAACACAGAGCTGAAGACCGTAAAAGTTCGGTCAATTATCTTGTCAATTTTATTTAGGTGATAATGTCAGTCTATGAGAGCGGTTACGCGAGCTGATGGGAATCCAATCCTCCCAACAGACTGTCCCGTATAAAAGGTCGGTAGTCTGATCGGAGATCGGATATGGCTCTAGCCAAGTGTACGGGTCGCTCTCTCGCTCATCCAAACCAGACAATGAGGGGGTTGCTCTCCCCAAGACAAATTTTTAAGTGAGGTGTCTTTTAGGGTCAAGTGTGTTTAGCAGTCCCAATTTTATAGTTTTTCTTTTTATCTATTTTTCAAGCAAACAACGCCTAACGAATTTTTCAGTTCTCCTGATTATTTTAGTCCGAAAATAGGGGGAGAAGACGAAAAAGCCGATGCACGATAAAATCAATGATGCATGCAGAGTAAGTGATGCGTACCTGACTCCAGCAGTCTACATGCAAAATGATCCGTGCATAAATGTAAAGACTAAATATAAACTACCTATATGATGCACGAGAAACCGACCTTAAGTAGAGAAATTTCTACATGATAAGAACAATAGTCGGGTACTCAAACCTAAGTCCGGAGTCCTATCTTGGGAGCCACTCGGTGTCCGCCACAATGGATCCTGCCCGCGCTATATGTGACTCCTCAAGGCACGTGGACTAGAGTCCTAAGTAATCCGACTTTTTATTGTGATTTAATTAATTAGGTCTAATTACGATCTAATAGGTGCAGGTAGATAATTAGGGTTTGGATCCTAATTAATTACGTCACAATCAGAAGAAAATCCTAAGCTAAGGCCAAAATCGCGTAAAGCAGACATGCAGTTATAATAAAATGCGACAAAAATCGAAAATCAACGAAAAACACGGTGAGGTCCCCCGAGCACACCGGTGCTCCGCAAAACAGACCCCGGTAGTCACCGATAGAGTCCAAGTCTGTCCCTGTCACCTCCGGCCTCTCTAATACCTGTGCTCAGCTCCTGTCCTTCGCCACAAAAGGAGCCCCACTCCCCGTTTCCTCTTCGCTTGCGTGAACCCTTGCAGGTCGTGTTGCTCTACCTCGATTTACTTGAAGCCCCTCGCCATATCACCTCTGTCGTCCAAGCCCAGCCGCTAGACATCATCGAGCAGCTCCGTCTTCGTCTGAACTAGCCACCGCCATCGGTAGCCCTTGGTCTGTGAAAAGCAGCGTCGATACATAGTGCAGAATATAGATCAAGCTTTGCATTCGTGTGGATATTCACATCTGATCGAGCAGTATTGAAGCACCCTCCCCCATGTGAAGATGAAGCAAGCTCTGCCGTTGTATCTTCCATTTGCAAGGTTCATGAGATCCACCTGAAGGATCTTTGCCCGATCGTTTCGCTTCCCATTGCAGGAAATAATGATCTCCTGATCCTCTGTAGATCATCATCCATCGTCGTGCGCATAAACACCACGAAGGAGATTCGAATTTGATCACTGAATCTGCCACCTGGAGTTTTTTTTTAAAGGAAAAAAGGGTGCAGTGTCGTAGAGGCAAGCACCCAAAAAAACTTTATATTCACTGGTTGTAGTTCATAAATACAAAGACCAAGAATTCCGAAGGATTTTGGCATGCTGTACAACATTTCCCACATAAAATCTCTCTCCCCTAAATAGCACCTCATTTCTCGTGAGCCAAATCGCCCAGAGCGCTGCGGCCAGCAGAATCTTTACCACTGTTTGTTCATTTTTTGACATCTCAACCGCCGCCTGGAGTTATTCTCATTGTTGAAGAACCTCTACTTGGTGCCTCGAACATCGAAGGAAAATGCCTCTTGCGAAGGAGAACATGAACTTGATTTGGGGCTTTCAACCAGAACCGTTGGATAAGATTCGATCGATCGGTCCTCGCATGCCCACACGTCGACACGCATCGCAACCAGACCGACCCCACCGCTCAAGTCAGAGCAACGCGCACGTGACCAGCGCATATCCAGGTGCTGAAGACTTCACGTGGATGTGCACGTGATATTGGGAAAACTGCACAGAGCACCCTGAAACATTGTGATATTGCGAATATGTCCACATCAGAGTGAAGGCATGTGATCTACATGTGGACTTTGGCAAGTTTGCGTGCTCAACCCTCCAACTTTAATAATTTTACACACGCACCCCTCATTTTCATAACAAATACACAAACACCCTTCACATTGTATATAATACCCTATACATATTAAATAAAGTTACAAATCTTAAAAAAATATAAAAAAATACATTTAAAATATAACAAAAATTACATGACATATAGTTTACTATATTTTGCACATCAATTTAAAAAAATATAAAACAAAATTCAAATAATAAAACTAATAAAAAATCTAAAATTCATAAAACTTGCAAGTTGCAAAAAATCATAACTAATTCAAGAAAGATCTCCTAAAAACACACAACCTATCATTTTAAAGATAAGTTCATCTACTTTTAGGTAAAAATCAAATAAAAAGATTTAGTTATTGTTTTCTAATCTTAAAAATTCAAAATAAGTCATAGTTTCCGATAACAAAAATAGTCTTTCTTTTTAAAAATAAACCAAACCCCATAGACATCTTAAAAACCCTTTAAAATCCATAAAAAATAGTAAAATAAAACATAAAAATAATAAAATAAAAATCAAATAAAGAACTAAACATTTTTAAAAATTTAAAATTTAAAAACAATATAAAATTCATTAAAAATCAAATAAAAATTCATAACAATATTCAAAAATAAATAAAAATTAAAAGCCTTTTACCTTAGCTTTTCTATAGTTTAACTCTAGTCTTCAACAGATGCCTCCCTGAGTTCGACACTCCCATACTTAACTGCTATACACTTAAGTTTAGGAGTATAAAAAAAATAAAAAGATTAATTCATTTTAATCTTTGCTGATGAAACCCACCCGGTCGATACAACGACCGCGAAATTATTTCTATCTCTTTTTGCATAAATAAAGAAGTGATCGGGTGGTGTTTTTCATTATCTCCTTCTATTAAATAAATAATTCAAATTCTAATCCTTTTTTAGCTGAATTGAAAATTCAATTTAAATAAGAGATAAGGTGGAAAAAAGAGTACTCTCTCCACATCTTGGACATCCATGCATGGAGTAGGCCTCCATCATGATCTTCCAGTGCCATATAAAAGAATCGTCATAGGTCTCTTCTAATTAATTGATTCAATAGAGTTGAAAGAATTCCTCTTTCAAATACTAAGGAGAAAGGTGAGAAAATTCATAGATAGTTGTTCTCTATATATTTCTCTTGGACGACCCATCCTATCTAAACCACCAAACCCTACCCATCCACCAAAATGTATCTCCCTCTTCCTCTCTATTGGTTCGACCAATTGCAAGAATATATGCCTTCTTCTTTGTGCTTCAGTATGTGAACGAGGACTCGATTTTAGGCAACGAAATTAGGAGATAGAAATCATTCTTGATCTCTATTTTCATGGAAAACTTTTTTGTGACGATCTCCCAAGTTCGCAGGAAGTACTATGAGTCATCATCATGCCCATGAGAGCAAGCGTCTATCGGATCGGACTTAAGTTGGGAGGGTCTCTTGTTTTAAAGAGTCATGCTTCAAAAGATATTCTTCTATAATCTTGTTATCATGCTAGGAAGTTTGGAAATTAATCCTCTACCATGTGGTTCCACATTTTCTATCGAATTTTTGTTATACTATTGCTATGATGCTCATATGATGAACACTTTATTCTATGAATTTGATTCGTTTATCCCACTTTTCCATGATGTGCGAGGTCTAATCTGCATTCAACAACTGCATCTAAATTTGAGGAATATATGTTGGGTTAATTCGAGACCTAGATTGGGCATATCATATGATCTATTGTAATCCCGAGCTTTCGGATTTGTAAAGGCTAATCTAGTTATATAAGAACTTGTTTTATTTTGATTAAAATAAAGATAATGATACTACGTTTGCTTTAAGACATCTCAAGGTATATTTTTGTATATTACTATTATTGTAATCCATACATCTATTCTCAATGGATACAAAATTGTTTTACTTTAACAACGGCTACACTAGCTTAATACGAGAAGGTAGCTGATAAGTGATCAAGTAGATGACAAATTATTATTAATTTCATTAGGATCTTCAGACTTTTTGGCACTCCAAGTTCATTCTTTTACGATCCACAATAACTAAGCATGCCTCCCTTACTCGCAATTCAAGCCTCAATTAATTTATGTAATTTTTTTTTTTGATACAGGGTCAATCCCCTACTCCCCACAACAGTACCTTTTTTCTAGTATAATGGGGGATTTGGGGGTTCGAACCTTGGTCTTTTAATGGGAGAGCCACTGCAACCACGAGACCAATTGGTTGATTCAATTGATTTACGTGATCATGTTTAAGTATTAGAAACCTCAGTCAAGGTTATGGAGGACGATTCAATCCTAGGTCATTTTCTCGATTGAAGAAACATACCAAAATAATGAACTTTGTAGTCAAAGAATTCCCTCAATATTGGTCAACAAGTTGATGCCCTTTCACTTGAAACCCTAGAATATGCTCTTTAATTATGGCCAAGCATTTTTCTTCCCATTTGAATATAGCCATCAAACTTCATCTATCTTTATAGAATCAGATGCTCATCTGCCGACAAGGAAGAAACTGATGTTGGGTTTAGGACTTAGTGTTTGTTCAGGCTGTAGATTTTTACATGAGTTTTTGGAACAATATGGAAACAACATACTGAAAATAATATCGGAAAACTGTAACAAAAAAAGTAAATGTACATAATGATGAAATTCTATCGTCAAGTAAATCAAAACAACAGTAAGTATGAATATTTTTCGCAACAAATAGCATATTGGCATTGAAGAAGACCTCATGCTTACTAATAGAATGATGACCAACTATGTCACGAATCTTAACATTTACAGCATAGCTCAGCACAGAACGTTGAAAATGTATATCGATCAGACATCATCACATACAGAATCAATCTATAGCAGATCGACCTGACACATATATTAATATTATATCCTGGCTGCCAACCTTGCATGGTGGTTGATGCATATGGATAGCAATTTAAGGCATTCAACATCAATGACATGAATTGGAGTCATACAACTGTTGATGGAGTTGTTATTTGCAATTAAATCTCGGGAATATGATCGTATATTCTCTACAAACAAGATGGAACAGTTTGAATCCAGCTCTGATGTATCAATGCATCGCAGAATATCTCTAGACATCTTTCAATGCTAGGTTAGGTGTTGCATCTTTGCGATCCATATCCAATGCTGACTATCATACGCGGGGCATTCCGTTCTGATTCATTACGATCCACCTACTATCTTTCGTATTTGAAAAGTCGATTGTTGACCCGTGTTTGCTAGGTTTTTTAAATGTACCAAGGGTGTAGAGATAATTTCAGTTCATACTCTCTGTAATCCTAACCCTAAAATTGTTGTATAAGTGCACCTTAAGGGGCAACCGCTCGTCGTACTCCAAAACATATTAATGAAAGAAGAAAATATCTATTTTGATGTGAGAGGTGGGATGGAGACACATTGATGAAACATCATAAGTTCTTGTCATGTGCGATTGTGCACGATTTATGTTTCGATCGTCTTCTGATCGGCTATCATTGTTAATCAAATTTCTCCCCAACTACTTGCTGATGTGATGGAAATGGGTCCATGGAATTATGCCTCATTGATGAATATGTACTGATCGTTAGGAGGTTGGGCCTTCAATACGATATTTATTCTTCTTCAGAGGAAATGAAGGCAATGGACAAGCTAATTAATCGCAATGAAAGCATATACCGCTCAATTGATGTTAGCATGGACAAAACCCTTAATTGTATATCCACGACATGATTCCCACTGATCAATTTGTGTATATGGTCACACATAACTAGAAAGGATGCATTACAATTTGCAACAGAAGCATTGACACTCGACAGCTGCCATTCTTTATAAATCACATGATGCATATGCTCTTCCTATTCCTTCTGCAATTTTTATCCTTATTATGCTACGAATTTCATTTATCCTTTGCATCGTTTAATTCAGTTATAGAAATCCAATGACTTTAGAGTTTATTGGTTTTCATTATTAAGAAAAACAGATGAGCAATGATTAACAACGAATCTCTCTTTGTTTGATAGCAGTTTACTTCATGAAGTTGAAGTTCCAGCAGTTGATGTTGCAACAGGGATAGTTTGTTTTGGATTTAGATGTCATCGACATTTTTTAGCGGATTCTAAACTCGAACTACAGTTTCTGCAGATCGAAGAGGCTTTTGAGGTTGGCGTGACGCCGTGTCTTTCATGATAAAAAGAAAGAAAGAAAGAAACAAAGAAAGAAACAAAGAAAGAAAGAAAATTAAGGTCGCGAAGGATATGTTGGGCATCTGGATTGGCATAATGGCGTCTCTTTCAAGAACTACATGTCGGCAAGCTGAAGATCCTCTGCTGCACCAAAGAATGCAGCAGACTCTGTTGTGGCCTTTGGAGCCACTCGATCACGATCGAGCGTTTCCCACGAATTTCCTTGATCTGGGCCCACAAAAAGTGGGAATTCGTGAGAACAAAAAGTGGGAATTCGTGAGAACTACTCGATCGTGATTGAGCGGCTCCAAAGGCCACAACAAAGTCTGGAACTTTGGTGCATCCTTTGGTGCAGCAGAGGATCCATCTCTGCATCAGAGCGTAGATGAGACTTGGTACCATTCCATCAATTCGGTCCTTACTATGCATGCAGTAGCAGCGGAACCATGAATTGGATTTCATACATCGAACAAGCTGGAACTTTGCAGGTCTAACACGAGGCTTTGTGAGCCCAACTTTTTGCTCGACAAGGGTATGGGATATACAACTCAACTAATTAGCTATCACGGTTAATTTTCTGCACACAGACACAAATAACCACACATCCGGAAACACACAAAAAAAATACATATAAATATAAATGTACATTTTTTATATTTATATATGTATATGTGTTTGTTTTTTAATGTGTATACTTTTTTACTTGCCACAAGTCTCTCCCACAGCCCCGCCCTCCGCTGGCTGTGATTCTAAGGTACACAACACCTCATTCTCTCTTGCCCTTCTTGTCTCTGTATTCTGGTCACTGTTTGGTTGTTGTTTCGGTGGGACCTCATGTTGGAAATCATGGAAGCACACACAAACATGATCAAACATGCAAGAATGACGATACATGGATTTACAGCATTCACCGATAACTGTATTACGTCCTTGGTGGCAACGATTAGTTTTCACTATGTGAAGAAAGAAGAATGCATAAGATACATAGAGCCCTAAACATAGGGAGTTTATACAATGTTCCCGTAAAAATGAGTTTCATGGAACAAGTTGATGTGAACAAGTAATTCCATGGATATCACAGAAGCGTATCGAATGGATCAACTTGATGGATTAACAAAATCAAATGAAACACCAAAAGAACCACGAACAATCCAAATAGCAAGAAAACAATCACAATCACAACCACAAAATCAATCACAAGTGTGATGAATCTCTGATTCAACATGCTAAAATTGATCAATTAGGCTATGTTTCCCAAAATCCATATGCATTTAATCACCAATATAATATCATTAATATTATAATCATGTGTAAATAATATTCACATTTCATCGTTCATAATTGCACAAAATAAGGAACTAAAAATCTCAGTATAAATTGACATGAAAAGCTGCTAACTTCTCATGTTTTTAATTAATTCATCCAGACTCTGATTAATCTGAAACCACTTCCATTGTGTTGATATTACAAACAAGAATAAAGAAAAAATATAAAAAATTGCTAACTTAAATAAATGACAAGTAAACCCAAAACCTAATTTCACACCAGACGAACTAGAATGCATATATCTTTCTCATACAATGTCCGATTTTGGTCTAGTCAATTTTAAAGTACTCTGTTTTCAAATACCTTCAAAACAAGATCAATTTCATAAAAATTGGAGCTCGTACGTGAAAGTTGGATTTTGAGCCTCTTTTGCGTATTTTATCATTTTACGATTTTTGACCTGAGTTTTTTGTAGATAATTAATACATTTTTTATCCTTTTTCATTTGTGTTCTTTGGTGAAAGTTTCATCATGTGTTATAAAAATCCAAATCTAATTCAAGACTAAAATCAAAGAAAGTGGTTATGTCCGAGTGACCTCTATGAGTTTGTACAAAATTCGTTTGTTTCGTACTCATAATTTATTTCCCTATTTCATTTAATTATTAAAAATAAAAAAAGGAAATTAATGTGTGATTCAGTGTCTTTTATTTTATCGTATTTTTTATAGATTTTTTATCCTCTATAAAAAATACTAAACAAAAAATTACAAGACCACTAAAAGCGGTTTTCTATACAAATGGAAAAGCACCAAAAATAGCACTTTTCTACAGATGATTTCTTTTGCTCCTGGTTCCTTCGTGAAACTTGTAGATCTCATTCAGACGAACAACTTTTATAAAGGTTTTGAGGTCTCCTTCCATTTCTTTTCTTTTTTCTCTCTTTTATTTTTTGATTTTTTTGGCGACATGTGACATCCCCTGGGCGTGCCATGTGCCACCCCTCTCTCTTCACTCCAACATGGCCACATGTCGTGTATGTGACCTCTCCTCCTCCCAGGTCACACACGTGCACGTGACCCCCTTCCCTTCCTTCTTGTGTCACCGCTCGTGCTGTTGTTGCCCCCCAACTATTTCTCCTCCGCCTCCACGTAACCATCGCCATCTCTCGCTTCCCTCACCATTATGCTTCCGTCGCCTTCTGTCATTCCCCTTAACCCCTCCAATAAAAAGACCCAACACGCTAGCCGTCATTGCCATCCACCAACATTGGGTCCTTCTTCTTCAGTCTGAACTGAAGGATATTTAGAATCCTCAAGCGCATCATGGAAGCGTGTCAACTGCATCTCATACGATCGGGGCGACTAGTCTCTATATGCAGCGGAAATTAAAATTTTTAATCAAGTGATGAAACCACATGATCACAAGAACATTTCTTGGATCATTTCATCAAACCACAAAGTATAAGGAATACCTCTTGAAGCATGCTTGTAATCACGAGATCTCTAAAACAAGAGATCCTCCTGTCTCAAGTCTAATCCACGAAGATGACACTTGCGGCCGCGATGATGAGACGCGTTCCTCCCGCAATCCTTGATGAAGATCTAAGCTAGGAATCCCCTGAATCTCGTCCAACGAAATCCATCGTCTTCCTTTAGAGCAAGCAGCCCCAAAGAAGATGGAGATCCTCGAGTCGTCGAAGGTGAAGGCGAGAGTCTCCCTTTCTCAATACAAGATGGACGGCCACCTTGAAGAGAAGAGAGAGAGAGAGAGAGTAGGCGAGAATGAGAGAGAGAGAGAGTAGTAGCCTTGTACAAATCTTGTTCATGTTCCTTGAAAGGGCTAGGGTTGCCATCCTTATATATTAGTTTGGGATCCAATGGATCTCAATCCATGGCACACATAGATCCAACGGCTAGGTTGATCCATGCATTAATCAATGGTCATGATTGTTGTTGGCTAAAAACCAACAACATTAATTTATATTAAATAAAAAATATGTTGTATTATCATCAACATAATTTAATTCAACATAAATCAATTATTTAAGAGATAACAAGATAATAAAAGGGAGATAACAAATCACCCCCTAAAATTAAGGGGGCATCACCTTTGAATGGTTCATTAGTGACGCCACCTCAATGGGTGGTGTTTTATCTCCTTTTTATTTTTATCCTATTATTTCTTAATAGATTTGGCAATAACCATTATTACAAAATTATCCACAAAATTAATTCCAAATTAAATTGTGAATATTTCAATCATGCCATTGAAAAATATGTGAATCATATTCATAACCCAAACTAATTTGTAAATTACATTTCCAATTAATTAACTAGTGTGAATACTATCCACATTAATAATTAACAAATGTTATTTACAAAGTTTCTCTCTCTCTGATATATATTATAAATCATATTTATAATATACAGATATTAGGGATAATACTATCCATATTCTGTAATCCTTGATAATTAAATCCCATTTAGTTATCTTGGATAATCATTCTCACAATATGAATCTCATTCATATTCTACTTGATAATTAAATCCCATTTAATTATCAAGACCTTCTTGCTTCGATACAAATTTAAGCATAGGAATTATTCTTGAACTCCTTCAAGAATAATGCGCTTTCTCCGTAGATACTTGGAGATAAGGATGGGGCAATTGTATTGTTCCACGTATAATGACTTGGATCTTGAGATCTCATCTCAAATCCAGATCTTACGAACCTCCCACAGATGCTTGATTAAATCAAGACCGCAAATCTAATCTTCTCATTGCATCTGAATCTCATTTAGACCAATATCCACCATTTGGACCAAGATCAGATTGCTTTTTTACTGAGAGGAGTCACTAAAATCCAGACCTATTTCATCACTCCCTGGGATTGGAAGCTTCATGGTTATACAATTGTTTATGATCACATCACCCTCAGGTATTCCCAATACTTGTACATCCTGCATACTGGATGACCTATGATCAACCTGAAGATCAAGATCAATTTTACATTGTCTTCTTTAGGGTTTGATCACCAAGTTTCTCAATCTTGGTCATTGGGAGTCGGTATCGATCATATGCTTTCCCAAAGCATATATCATACCTTCAAATTCATGTCATGCTTCCAAAGCATGACGACCATGCATGGAATTTGATTGGTCCCAATGCCCCATGAGTGAGCTCATGTCTTCCGATTCATAAGTGAACCTGTATGATCCCTTTGAGAGATCGTATTACTCATATGCCCTTATATGCACACCATCTCGCCGGTGGGTAGATCTTGGTTAGGCCATCAACCTATTGGTATGCCAAATGTACATACTCAGACATATAGTAATACATCTGTCTCCGGTCAGAGGATGCATGCCAATGCTGTGACAGCATTCAACATAGGACTTAGGTTATCTCAATCTTGCTAAGTCAACCCTTTGACTTAACTAATTTGACACCTCCGAATCACTATTCCTATGCAGAGGACCTGCATTAAGAGGTCGGTCAGATATCAGCCTATGTGAGAAAGGATTGCCATCTCCTACTCAGGCTGGAGATCATCTCTTAACAATCATTTGACGGTGCTTGATGAGTCCTCTATCTAATTCCTTTGATATTCATCCAAACACCATCCTCTATGATTCATTTAATGAATCAACATCTATATGATCATCAAGATGGTCATGGTACATAACCCTAATTGTACAGAGGGACCTTATAGTGCATTCATTCATTTAATTTCAGAAAGGGAGTGAAACATCAATAACTTTTATTGATAAACATATATATTACAATAACATTTATTGTAAGAATGGTTCGCCAAGGGCTCACATGTCTAACAATCTCCCACTAGCCCTCAGAACCATTCAGGTACAATCCATAAATCCATACTCATTACATGTTGGTCAAAAACGTTCTGTGTCAGAGGTTTGGTAAGAGGATCAACAACGTTGTCGGCAGAGGCCACCTTGGTGATGATGATGTCACCACGCTTTTGAATCTCTCGAATGATGTGGTATTTCCTATCCACGTGCTTGCTCTTTTCATGCCATATGGGTTCCTTTTCCTGGGCAATGGCTCCCATGTTATCGTAGAGTAACCGGATGGGAGTATCAGAGGAAACTACGCCAAGCTCCAAGATGAACTTGCGCAACCACACCGCCTCTTTTGCAGCATCCTATGCGGCAATGTATTCGGCTTCTGTTATTGAATCTGTCGTAGTGTCCTGCTTCTTGCTTCTCCAGCTCACAGCACCACCATTCAACAGAAAAACAAACCCTGATGTCGACTTTCGATCATCAATATCCGACTGGAAGTCTGAATCTGTATATCTCAAGACGTGGAGATCACCATCTCCGTAGACCAAGATGTAATCTAGTGTTTCTCACCATAGCAGGATTGGTAACGACTTACCACTCCCACTGCATGGCAGATGTCTGGCCTAGTACACATCCTGGCATACATCAAGCTTCGTGCAACTGATGCGTAGGGGCATCCAGCCATGGCCTTCCTTTCCTCAACACTTTGAGGAGCCATCCATTTAGACAGATGGATACTTTATCTTAAGGAGAGGAATCCTTTCTTGGAACTATCCATATGGAATTGTTCAAGAATCTTTTTGATGTATCCATGTTGTGATAATCCCAATATTCTCTTTTCTCGGTTTCTGAACAACTTCAGGCCTAAGATGTAAGAAGCTTCTCCAAGATCTTTCATCTCGAAGGTATGGGACAGCCAAATCTTCACACTGGTCATCATTCCTGCCAATGATAAGGATATCATCTACGTAAAGCACGATGAACACAATGGCGCTCCCACTAAGCTTCTTGTATACACAAGGTTCATCAGGATTCTGCACAAAATCATAACTCTTTATGGTTTCGTCAAATCTGATGTTCCATCTACGAGAAGCTTGTTTGAGCCCATAGATGGATTTCTTTAGCTTGCATACTTTACCATCCTCAACTATGAAGCCCTAGGTCTGCTCCATATAGATATCCTCCTCGAGGTATCCATTAAGGAAAGTTGTCTTGACGTCCATCTGGAAGATGTCGTAGTCAAGAGATGTAGCTATAGCTAGCAGTGTTCTGATGGACTTAAGCATGGCCACAGGAGAGAACGCCTCATCGTAGTCGATGCCTTCTCTCTATGTGTAGCCCTTGAGTACGAGCCGTGCCTTGAAAGTCTCTACTTTCCCATCAGGTCCCCTCTTTCTCTTGAAGATCTATTTACACCCAATCTGTTTTACCCCTTTAGGTGGATCCTCTAGGGTCCATACACCATTCTTCTGCATGGAGTCAATTTCTGACTTCATTGCTAGCATCCATCTATCCATGTCATGATCCGTAAGTGCTTCATCAAATGAAGAAGGATCATTGTCAGTCTCACCTGACACATGGAATCCATACCTTTCAGGTGGAGAAACCACCCTCGAACTCCTTCGAAGAGGTATGGGTGTTTCATCTTTATTTATTTCTTCAGTTTCTGGTTCAGGAATCTTAGAATCCTCAGGGGATTCGATGATTTCCTCTACTTCATTTCTATCTTTACCTTTAAGGAAATCATCCTCCAAAAACTTCACATCCCTAGAGACAAAAACCTTTTGGGTCTCAGGGTCATAAGTTGGTATCCAATACCATCTTTAACATACCCAATGAAGTAGCACTCACGAGTGCGAGATTCTAGCTTACTTGTGTCCAAGTTCTTCGCATGAACCAAGCATCCCCAAACCCTCAAGTGTTTAACACTAGGCTTGGCACCATACCAGAGCTCGTGAGGAGTCCTGGGTACAAACTTGCTAGGAATCTTGTTCAGGATATATATTGCAGTCTCTACTGCATATCCCCAGAAAGTAAGAGGTAAACGTGCTTTGCTCATCATTGAACGGACCATGTCCATGATGGTCCTGTTGCGTCTTTCAGCAACACCATTAAGTTGAGGAGTTCCAGGGGGAGTGAGATTGGAGACAATTCCATTCTCTTTATGATATTCCTTGAACTCATCTGAGAGGTACTCACCATCTCGGTCAGATCGAATACGTTTGATCTTCCTATTGGTTTGGTTCTCAACCAAAGACTTAAACTCTTTGTACTTTTCAAAGGTTTCATTTATGACGTAGTAGGAAGATAAACCCGTATCGCGAATGGTCATCAATAAATGTCAAATAATATCGATATCCATTTCTAATCGTGGTACTGAAGGGATCACATACATCAGTATGTATTAGGTCAAGATTACCTTCGCATCTCATAACCTTGTTACGGAAAGACATCCTGGTCATTTTACCTCGAATGCAATGCTCACAGGTAAGTAAAGATTGAACCTGTAGAAAATCTAAAGGACCATCCTTTATCAATCTATTGATCCTATCAACAGATAAATCACCAAGCCTTTGATGCCGAATCATATTCGAATGATTTCCATTCTCCCTGGATCTTTTAAGGTTTTTATTATCAGTGGTAGTGACATTCATGACACATTCATCAATACACAATTCATAGAGTCCACCAGAAGTCAGAACACCTTCCGCAAAAAATTTATCATATTGATTAATGACTAACTTATTACAGAATAGGAATGAGTATCCATGTCTAACAACCTTAGATACATATATCAAATTCCTCCTGACTTCAGGTACATAAAGACACTATTTAAGTACTAGGACTCGACCACTAGATAACGATAGTCTGCACGTCCCGATGGCGATTGCTGCAACACTTGCATCATATCCCATCTGGATGACTATCTCCCCTTACTCTAGATTCCTAGTTTCCTAAAACAAATGCAACGAATTGCATACATGAACAGAAGAACCAGAATCTACAACCCAACTTCCTTCTCGTCCAACGAGAAAGCTAGTTTCAATGATGAAAGTAGATTTCATACCTGCTGGAGCTTTACCTTTGTCAGTAGAATTCAGGTAATCTGGGAAGTTACGCTGCCAGTGCCCCAGCTTCTTGCAGTAGTGACAGACATCAGACTTTTTCGATGTCATTAGTGTGGAAGCGCTAGAAGATGAACCAACTCATTGATTCTTCTTCTTTCTCTTCTGGGCTGGGCCCTTCCGAGAACCTTGCTTCCGCCCGCACTTTCCTCTCACTTGTGCAATAATTGAACTAGCAGAGGGGTCCTCCTTCTTCATCACGTCTTCTGCAGACTTCAGTGCAGCTAACATCCCAGCGTTAGTGAAATCGCCTTTGCTCATGTGATAAGACACGGCAAAGTTGTTGAAAGACTTAGGGAGCGACAGGAGAATAAAATCAGCCTGCATGTCAGAATCCATGAAGGCTCCCAGGGTTTCCAATTCAGAGAGGTACAAAAACACTTTGAGCATGTGTTCTCTGACAGAGGTCCCTTCCTGCATCTTGCAGCGAATAAGCTCTTTCATCACATTGTAGCGCTGTGTGCAGTTTATGTCACTGAACTTATCCTTCAGATTCATCATAATCTCTTGGCAATGGTTCATTTCCACATGTTACGTCTGAAGCACATTGGACAATGACCCAAGGATATAACATCTTGCCAGATTATGGTCTTCATCATATTTCTCATTATATGATTTATCTTCCACAGTCTTGTGGTCTGCAATCTTGTCCTTGGATAGCACATACGAGATGCTCTCCGCAGAAAGAGCAAGATCCAAATTTTGGATCCAATCCGAATAATTTGGTCCGGTCAACTGGTTGACCTCCAGGAGCCTGCTAAGTGGGTTCATAGACTTCATTTTCTGAAATTAAGAATGCACTATATTAGAATATATAACTATATATTCATTTTTTAAGGCATTCGATTAAGGCATTTTAAATCAAATTTGTCTTGTTATGTGAATTTTGAAAGATTATTCCCTTGTTGTCTTTCAAAGTAAGAGATATACTTACTGTTATATCTCACGCAAGATCTGGGATCTCCTTTCCTATCTTTGTCACATCCCAATAATATGAGAACTTGTGACTCTGATAAAAAGAAGCGGGAACTCATTCCGCCTTGCAAGTCCAACTTACATTTCCCAATTCGGTCTTTAACACCCGGTCCCACCACCCCTATGATGATGTTGTCCCGTTGTTAATTGAACCAACCGTCAACAGGCTTAATACTCGCTATACGCAATTCAATATTGCCCCAATAATATGAGGACTCGACATTGGGGTCACTACGCATACGGCCTTACTCTTTAGAGAAGCAAAGAACCCGATCCAAATAAATCATATATAGGATCTGCCACTTCGTACATGCGTCTCTATATACAATATCTGGCGACGGAATCCTTTACTTGACGGGAGACCATGGATGTCACTTATGTGATCCTCCACCTCATATTCAAATTGTAATAATTAATTATCGTGAATCATATTCACGTAATTAATTCTTCCAAGGAAAATACACATCTATTTAGAATAGAGTGTTTATTGGATACAATTAATTTAGTCACATTAAATTAATCATCAATCAATAAACTTGATTATTACTTGAATAGTAGGTACAATCTCAAAGTACGTATTATTCGAATTTTAATAATTAGAAAAATACACTTTGACTTCTTTGGCATTATCGAGTCCCTACCCGTTGTCATGGCCAGTACCGATGAGAGTGGGACGGACCACATACGTTGCAACCCGCAACCCCAATGCTCTCTGACTAGGCACCATATCCACCTCAGAAAAGGATAATGCCAGATAGATCATCATGTACTTTGAGATGCTCATCGGTTTTTCAACATAAATTATACCATATAATATACATCAAAACAATTTTGATAATATTATAAGGAGATTTGCTAAACAAATCCCCAATCCTATTCAAGCAAGAGGGTTTTCATGTAAGAGTTGTCCTACAACTATTGTTGGATAAACTAAGGTTCTTCATGAAAAAAAAGTTTGTTGATGATTTCATATCAACCAATTAATGATCAAGATCAACTATCTTATCATCTTGGTTTAGGAAATTGTCATTCAACGAAATAATTATTTCTTTAAATATTTCACAAATATTTATCACTAATTATTTCAGAAAATTAACAATTAATTTTCATCATAATATTCGACTGACTATCACATGGTTCATGATCAAAAATGTCAATTTCCAGCAGTAACCCCCAATCACTAAAATTAACTTATCTTGATCAATTTAAATCTAAATTAGGCAAAATCAATTTTCTTAGATTGATAATTTGATTTATGAAAGAACCTAAGTAATATTTCACGCATTTCGATGCACATCAAAACAGTAAATAACTCATTAATCACGTTCAGATATGTTGTTCCCGCAACAATGAATACATGTTTATTCAAATGGCTATATCTTGAGAAAATGAAATCTAAATTACATAAACTCAGATCCTATGATTTCCTTATTTAATGGGGAACGAAATAAAATTGCAAATTTCGTGTTTAAATAATTTAAACAGTACCAAAAAATTCCAATTTGACAGAGGTGCGAAAATTGAAATGCGACAAAACTTTCGCGACCCTTTCAAACCCAAGTCATCCTACGTCTATGGATCGTATCCAAAACCTTTTTTGACCTAAGGTTCTGATACCACTTGAAGGATATTTAGAATCCTCAAGCACATCACGGAAGCGTGTCGACCGCATCTCATACGATCGGGGCGACTAGCCGCACTAATTGCTACGTGCAACGGAAATTAATTTTTTTTAATCAAGTGATGAAACCACGTGATCACAAGAACATTTCTTGGATCGTTTCATCAAACCACAAAGTATAAGGAATACCTCTTGAAGCGTGGTTGTAATCACGAGATCTCTAAAACAAGAGATCCTCCTGTCTCAAGTCCGATCCACGAAGATGGCACTTGCGAGAGCGATGATGAGACGCGTTCCTCCCGCAATCCTCGATGAAGATCCAAGCTAGAAATTACCTGAATTTCGTCCAACGAAATACGTCGTCTTCCTTTAGAGAAAGCAGCCCCAAAGAAGATGGAGATCCTCGAGTCGTCGAAGGCGAAGGCGAGAGTCTCCCTTTCTCAATACAAGATGGACGACCACCTTGAAGAAGAGAGAGAGAGAGAGAGTAGGCGAGAATGAGAGAGAGAGAGAGAGAGTAGTAGCCTTGTACACCTCTTGTTCATGTTCCTTGAAAGGGATAGGGTTGCCCTCCTTATATATTAGTTTGGGATCCAATGGATCTCAATCCATGGCACACATAGATCCAACGGCTAGGTTGATCCATGCATTAATTAATGGTCATGATTGTTGTTGGCTAAAAACCAACAACATTAATTTATATTAAATAAAAAATATGTTGTATTATCATCAACATAATTTAATTCAACATAAATCAATTATTTAAGAGATAACAAGATAATAAAAGGGAGATAACAAATCACCCCCTAAAATTGAGGGGGTGTCACCTTTGAATGGTTCATTGGTGACGCCACCTCAATAAATGGTGTTTTATCTCCTTTTTATTTTCATCCTATTATTTCTTAAAAAATTTTCCAATAACCATTATTACAAAATTATCCACAAAATTAATTCCAAATTAATTTGTGAATATTTCAATCATGCCATTGAAAAATATGTGAATCATATTCACAACCCAAACTAATTTGTAAATTACATTTCCAATTGATTAACTAATGTGAATCCTATCCGCATTAATAATTAACAAATGTTATTTACAAAGTTTCTCTCTCTGATATATATTATAAATCATATTTATAATATACAGATATTATGGATAGTACTATCCATATTCTGTAATCCTTAATAATTAAATCCTATTTAATTATCTTGGATAATCATTCTCACAATATGAATCTCATTCATATTATTCTTGATAATTGAATCCCATTTAATCATCAAGACAATCTTGCTTGGATACAAATTTCATCATAGGAATTATTCTTGAACTCCTTCAAGAATAATGCGCTTTCTCCGTAGATACTTGGAGATAAGGACAGGACAATTGTATTGTTCCATGTATAATGACTTGGATATTGAGATCTCATCTCAAATCCAGATCTTACGAACCTCCCACAGATGCTTGACTAAATCAAGACCACAAATCTAATCTTCTTATTGCATCTAAATCTCATTTAGACCAATATCCAACATTTGGACCAAGATCAGATTGCTTCTCTACTGAGAGGAGTCACTAAAATCCAGACCTGTTTCATCACTCCATGGGAATGGAAGCATCATGGTTATACAATCGTTTATGATCACATCACCCTCAGGTATTCCCAATACATGTACATCTTGCATATTGGAAGACCTATGATCAACCTGAAGATCAAGATCAATTTTACACTATATTCTTCAAGGTTTGATCACCAAGTTTCTCAATCTTGGTCATTGGGAGTCGGTATCGATCATATGCTTTCCCAAAGCATATATCATACCTTCAAATTCGTGTCATGCTTCCAAAGCACGACGACCATGAATGGAATTTGATTGGTCCCAATACCTCATGAGTGAGCTCATGTCTTCCGGTTCATAAGTGAACATGTATGATCCCTTTGAGAGATCATATTACTCATATGCCCTTATATGCACATCAGCTCGCCAGTGTGTAGACCTTGGTTAGGCCATCAACCTATTGGTCTGCCAAATGTACATACTCAGACATATAGTAATACATCTGCCTCCGGTCAGAGGATGTGTGCCTACGTTGTGACAACATTCAACATAGGACTTAGGTTATCTTGATCTCGCTAAGTCAAACATTTGACTTAACTAATCTGACACCTCCGAATGACAATTCCCATGCAGAGGACCTGCATCTAGAGGTCGGTCAGATATCATCCTATGTGAGAAAGGATTGCCATCTCCTACTCAAGCTGGAGATCATCTCTTAACAATCATTTGACGATGCTTGATGAGTCCTCTATCTAACTCCTTAGATATTCATCCAAACACCATCCTCTATGATTTATTTATTTAATCAACAGCTATATGATCATCAAGATGGCCATGGTACATAACCCTAATTGTACAGAGGGACCTTATAGTGCATTCATTCATTTTATTTTAGAAAGGGAGTGAAACATCAATAACTTTTATTGATAAACATATATATTACATTAACATTTATTGTAAGAATGGTTCGCCCTGGGCTCACATGTCTAAAAATCTCCCACTAGCTCTCAGAACCATTCAGGTACAATCTGTAAACCTTTACTAATTACATGCTGGTCAAAAACCTTCTGTGTCAGAGGTATGGTAAGAGGATCAGCAACGTTGTCGGTAGAGGCCACCTTGGTGATGATGATGTCACCACGCTTTTGAATCTCCCGAATGATGTGGTATTTCCATTCCATGTGCTTGCTCTTTTGATGCCATCTGAGTTCCTTTACCTAGGCAATGGCTCCCGTGTTATTGCAAAGTAACGGGATGGGAGTATCAGAGGAAACTACGCCAAGCTCCAAGATGAACTTGCGCAACCACAACACTACCGTTCAACATGAAAACAAACCCTGATGTCGACTTTCGATCATCAATATCCGACTGGAAGTCTGGATCTGTATAGCCCAAGACTTGGAGATCACCATCTCCATAGACCAAGATGTAAACTTGCGTCCGTCTTAGATATTTGAATATGTTCTTTACTGCATTCCAGTGTTTCTCTCCCTAGCAGGATTGCTAACGACTTACCACTCCCACTGCATGGCAAATGTCTGTCCTAGTACACATCATGGCATACATGAAGCTTCCTACAGCTGATGCGTAGGGGGATCCAGCCATGGCCTTCCTTTCCTCAACACTTTGAGGAGCCATCCCTTTAGACAGATGGATACCATGTCCTAAGGGAGGAATCCTTTCTTGGAACTATCCATATGGAATCGTTCAAGAATATTTTTGATGTATCCATGCTGTGATAATCCCAATATTCTCTTTTCTCGGTTTCTGAACAACTTCAGGCCTTAGATGTAAGAGGCTTATCCAAGATCTTTCATCTTGAAGGTATGGGACAACCAAATCTTCACACTGGTCATCATTCTTGTATCATTCCCAATGATAAGGATATCATCTACGTAAAGCACGATGAATACAATGGCGCTCCCACTAAGCTTCTTGTACACACAAGGTTCATCAGGATTCTGCACTCTTTATGGTTTTGTTAAATCTGATGTTCCAGCTACGAGAAGCTTGTTTCAGCCCATAGATGGATTTCCTCAGCTTCCATACTTTACCATCCTCAACTATGAAGCCCTGGGGCAGCTCCATATAGATATCCTCCTCGAGGTATCCATTGAGGAAAGCTGTCTTGACGTCCATCTGTTAGATGTCGTAGTCAAGAGATGCATCTATAGCTAACAGTGTCTGGATGGACTTAAGCGTGGCTACAGGAGAGAACGCCTCATCGTAGTTGATGCCTTCTCTCTGTGTGTAGCCCTTGGCTACGAGTCGTGCCTTGAAAGTCTCTACTTTCCCATCAGGTCCCCTCTTTCTCTTGAAGACCCATTTACACCCAATGGGTTTTACCCCTTTAGGTGGATCCTCTAGGGTCCATACACCATTCTTATGCATGGAGTCAATTTCTGACTTCATTGCTAGCATCCATCTATCCATGTCATGATCCACGAGTACTTCATCAAATGAAGAAGGGTCATTGTCAGTCTCACCTGACACATGGAATCCATACCTTTTAGGTGGAGCAACCACCTTCGAACTCCTTTGAAGAGGTATGGGTGTTTCATCTTTATTTATTTCTTCAGTTTCTGATTCAGGAATCTCAGAATCCTCAGGGGATTCAATGATTTCCTCTACTTCATATCTATCTTGACCTTTAGGGAAATCATCCTCCATAAATTTCACATCCCTAGAGACAAAAACCTTCTGGGTCCCAGGGTCATAAAGTTGGTATCCAATACCATCTTTAACATACCCAATGAAGTTGCACTCTCGAGTGCGAGATTTTAGCTTACTTGCGTCCACGTTCTTTACATGGACCAAGCATCCCCAAACCCTCAAGTGTTTAACACCAGGCTTGGCACCATACCAAAGCTCGTGAGGAGTCCTGGGTACAGACTTGCTAGGAATCTTGTTCTGGATATATATTGTAGTCTCTACTGCATATCCCCATAAGCTAAGAGGTAAACGTGTTTTGCTCATCATTGAACGGACCATGTCCATGATGATCCTGTTGTGTCTTTCAGCAACACCATTAAGTTGGGGAGTTCCAGGGGGAGTGAGATTGGAGACAATTCCATTATCTTTAAGATATTTCTTGAATTCATCTGAGAGGTACTCACCACCTCGGTCAGATCGAATCCGTTTGATCTTCCTATTGGTTTAGTTCTCAAACAAAGCCTTAAACTCTTTCAACTTTTCAAAGGTTTCAGCTTTATAATGTAGTAGGAAGATAAACCCGTATCGTGAATGGTCATCAATAAACATCAAATAATATCGATATTCATTTCTAGTTGCGGTACTGAAGGGACCACATACATCAGTATGTATTAGGTCAAGAATACCTTCGTATCTCATAACCTTATTACGGAAAGGCATCCTGGTCATTTTACCTCGAATGCAATTTTCACAGGTAGGTAAAGATTGAACCTGTAGAAAAATCTAAAGGTCCATCCTTTATCAATCTGTTGATCCTATCAACAGATAAATGACCAAGCCTTTGGTGCCAAATCATATTCGAATGATTTCCATTCTCCCTAGATCTTTTAGGGTTTTTATTATCAGTGGTAGTGACATTCATGACACATTCATCAATGCACAATTTATAGAATCCACTAGAAGTCAGAACACCTTCCGCAAAAAATTTATCATATTGATTAACGACTAATTTATGACACAACAGGAAGGAGTATCCATGTCTAACTAGCTTAGATACATATATCAAATTCCTCCTGACTTCAGGTACATAAAGACACTCTTTAAGTACTAAGACTCGACCACTAGATAACGATAGTCTGCACGTCCCGATGGTGACTGTTGCAACACTTGCATCAGATCCCATCTGGATGGCTATCTCTCCTTGATCCAGATTCCTAGTTTCCTGAAACAAATGCAACGAATTGCATACATGAATAGAAGCACCAGAATCTACAACCCAACTTCCTTCTCGTCCAACGAGAAAGATAGTTTCAATGATGAAAGTATATTTCATACATGTTGGGGCTTTACCTTTATCAGCAAACTTCAGGTAATCTGGCAGTTACGTCGCCAGTGCCCCGGCTTCTTGCAGTAGTGACAAACATCGGACTTTTTTTATGTCATTAGTGTGGAAGCACTAGAAGATGAACCAACTCCTTGATTCTTCTTCTTTCTATTCTGGTTCGGTCCCTTCTGAGAACCTTGCTTCTGCCCGCACTTTCCTCTCACTTGTGCAACCATTGCACTAGCAGAGGGGTTGTCCTTCTTCATCACATCTTCTGCAGACTTCAATGCAGCTAACAACCCAGCGTTAGTGAAATCGCCTTCTCTCATGTGATAAGACATGACAAAGTTGTTGAATGACTTAGGGAGCGACAGGAGAATAAAACCAGTCTGCATGTCAGAATCCATGAAGGCTCCCAGGGTTTCCAATTCAGAGAGGTACCCAAACACTTTGAGCACGTGTTCTATGACAGAGGTCCCTTCCTGCATCTTGCAGCGAATAAGCTCTTTCATCACATTGTAGCACTGTATGCGGTTTATGTCACCGAACATATCCTTTAGATTCATCATAATCTCTAAGCAATGGTTCATTTCCACATGTTGCTTTTGAAGCATATTGAACAATGACCCAAGGATATGACATCTTGCCAGATTATGGTCTTCATCATATTTCTCATTTTATGATTTATCTTCCGCAGTCTTGGGGTCTGCAATCTTGTCCTTGGATAGCACATACGAGATGCGCTCCGCAGAAAGAACAAGATCCAAATTTCGGATCCAATCTGAATAATTTGGTCCGGTCAATTAGTTGACCTCCAAGTGCCTGCTAAGTGGGTTCATAGACTTCATTTTCTGAAATTAAGAATGCACTATATTAGAATATATAACTATATATTCATTTCTTTAAGACATTTGACTAAGGCATTTAAATCAAATTTGTCTTGCTATGTCAATTTTGAAAAATAATTCCCTTATTGTCTTTCAAAGTAAGAGATGTACTTTTCGCTATATCTCAAGCAAGATCTGGGATCTCCTTTCCTATCTTTGTCACATCCCAATAATATGAGAACTTGTGGCTCCAATAAAAAGAAGCGAGAACTCATTCTGCCTTGCAAGTCCAACTTGCATTTCCCAATTCGATCTTTAACACCCGGGCCCACCACCCCTAAGATAATTTTGACACATTGTTAAGTGAACCAACCGTCAATTGGCTTAATACTCGCTATACGCAATCCAATATTGCCCCAATAATATGAGAAATCGACATTGGGGTCACTACATATACGGCATTACTCTTTCGAGAAGAAAAGAACCCGATCCAAATAAATCATATATAGGATCTGTCACTTCAGATAGGCGTCTCCTATATACAATATCTGGCGACGGAATCCTTTGCCTTAACGGGAGACCATGGATGTCACTTATGTGATCCTCCACCTCATATTCAAATTGTAATAATTAATTATCTTGAATCATATTCACATAATTAATTCTTCCAAGAGAAATACACATCTATTCATAATAGAGTGTTTATTGGATATAATTAATTTAATCATATTAAATTAATCATCAATCCAATCATCAATCAACAAACTTGATTATTACTTGAATAGTAGGTATAATCTCAAAGTACGTATTATTCGAATTTTAATAATTAGAAAAATACACTTTGACTTCTCCGGCATTATCGAGTCCCTACCCGTTATCATGGCCAGTACCGACGAGAGTGGGACGGACCACATACGTTGCAACCCGCAACCCCAATGCTCTCCGACTAGGCACCATATCCACCTCAGAAAAGGATAATGCCGGATAGATCATCATGTACTTTTAGATGCTCATCGGTTTTTCAACCGAAATTATACCATATAATATACATCAAAACAATTTTGATAATATTATAAGGAGAATTGCTAAACCAATCCCCAATCCTATTCAAGCAAGAGAGTTTTCATGTAAGAGTTATATAACTATTGTAGGATAAACTAAGGTTCTTCATGAAACAAAAAGTTTGTTGATAATTTCATATCAACCAATTAATGATCGAGATCAACTATCTTATCATCTTGGTTTAAAAAATGTCATTTAACGAAATAATTATTTCTTTAAATATTTCACAAATATTTATCACTAATTATTTCAGAAAATTAACAATTAATTTTCATCGTCATATTCGAATGACTATCACATGCTTCATGATCAACAATGTCAATTTCCAGCAGTGACCCCCAATCACTAAAATTAACTTATCTTGATCAATTTAAATCCAAATTACGCAAAATCAATTTTCTTAGATTTATAATTTGATTTATGAAAGAATCCAAGTGATATTTCACGCATTTCGATGCACATAAAAATAGTAATTAACTCAATAATCACATTCAGATCTGATGTTCCCGCAACAGTGAATACATGTTTATTCAAAGGGCCATATCTTGAGCAAATGAAATCCAAATTACATAAACTCAGATCCTATGGTTTCCTTATTTAACGGGGAACAAAATCCAATTGCAAATTTCGTGTTTAAACAACTTAAACAGTACCGAATAAATTCCAATTAGACAAAGGTGCGAAAATTGAAATGCGACAAAACTTTCGCGGCCCTTTCAAACCCAAGTCGTCCTAGGTCTATGGATCGTATACAAAACCTTTTTCGACCTAAGGCTCTGATATCACTTGAAGGATATTTAGAATCCTCACGCACATCACGGAAGCGTGTCGACCACATCTCATACGATCGGGGTGACTAGTCGCACTAGTCGCTATATGCAGTGGAAATTAAAATTTTTAATCAAGTGATGAAACCACATGATCACAAGAACATTTCTTGGATCGTTTCATCAAACCACAAAGTATAAGGAATACCTCTTGAAACGTGGTTGTAATCACGAGATCTCTAAAATAAGAGATCCTCCAGTCTCAAGTCCGATCCACGAAGATGGCACTTGTGGGCGCGATGATGAGACACATTCCTCCCGCAATCCTTGATGAAGATCCAAGCTAGGAATCCCCTGAATTTCATCCAACGAAATCCGTTCACATTCCTTGTAGCCTTGTACAACTCTTGTTCTTGTTCCTTGAAAGGGCTAGGGTTGCCCTCCTTATATATTAGTTTGGGATCCAATGGATCTCAATCCATGGCACACATAGACCCAACGGCTAGGTTGATCCATGCATTAATCAATGGTCGCTGTTGGCTAAAAACCAACAACATTAATTTATATTAAATCAAAAATATGTTGTATTATCATAAACATAATTTAATTCAACATAAATCAATTATTTAAGAGATAACAAGATAACAAAAGGGAGATAACAAATCACCCCCTAAAATTGAGGGGCAACACCTTTGAATGGTTCATTAGTGATGCCACCTCAATGGGTGGTGTTTTATCTCCTTTTTATTTTCATCCTATTATTTCTTAATAAATTTTGCAATAACCATTATTACAAAATTATCCACAAAATTAATTACAAATTAATTTTTGAATATTTCAATCATGCCATTGAAAAATATGTGAATCATATTCACAACCCAACTAATTTCTAAATTACATTTCCAATTAATTAACTAATGTGAATCATATCCACATTAATAATTAAAAAAAAGTTATTTACAAAGTTTCTCTCTTTCTGATATATATTATAAATCATATTTATAATATACAGATATTATGGATAGTACTATCCATATTCTGTAATCCTTGATAATTAAATCTCATTTAATTATCTTAGATAGTCATTCTCACAATATGAATCTCATTCAAATTATACTTGATAATTAAATCCCATTTAATCATCAAGACCTTCTTGCTTGGATACAAATTTCATCATAGGAATTATTCTTGAACTCCTTCACGAATAATGCGCTTTCTCCGTAGATACTTGGAGATAAGGATAGGGCAATTGTATTATTCCACGTATAGTGACTTGGATATTGAGATCTCATCCCAAATCCAGATCTTACGAACCTCCCACAGATGCTTGATTAAATCAAGACCGCAAATCTAATCTTCTCATTGCAGCTGAATCTCATTCAGACCAATGTCCAACATTTGGACCAAGACCAGATTGCTTCCCAACTGAGAGGAGTCACTAAAATCCAGACCTGTTTCATCACTCCCTCGGAATGGAAGCGTCATGGTTATACAATCGTTTATGATCACATCACCCTCAGGTATTCCCAATACTTGTACATCCTACATACTGGAAGACCTATGATCGACCTGAAGATCAAGATCAATTTTACATTGTCTTCTTCAATGTTTGATCACCAAGTTTCTCAATCTTGGTCATTGGGAGTCGGTATCGATCATATGCTTTCCCAAAGTATATATCATACCTTCAAATTCATGTCATGCTTCCAAAACACGATGACCATGCATGGAATTTGATTATTCCCAATACCTCATGAGTGAAATCATATCTTCTGGTTCATAAGTGAACATATATGATCCCTTTGAGAGATCGTATTACTCATATGCCCTTATATGCACACCAGCTCGCCGGTGTGTAGACCTTGGTTAGGCCATCAACCTATTGGTCTGCCAAATGTACATACTCAGACATATAGTAATACATCTGTCTCCGGTTAGAGGATGTGTGCCTATGATGTGACAGCATTCAACATAGGACTTAGGTTATCTCGATCTCACTATGTCAACCCTTTGACTTAACTAATCTAACACCTCCGAATCACTATTCTCATGCAGTGAACATGCATCAAGAGATCAGTCAGATATCATCCTATGTGAGAAAGGATTGCCATCTCCTACTCAAGCTGGAGATCATCTCTTAACAATTTGACGGTTCTTGATGAGTCCTCTATCTAACTCCTTAGATATTCATCCAAACACTAGCCTCTATGATTCATTTAATGAATCAACAGCTATATGATCATCAAGATGGCCATGGTACATAACCCTAATTGTACAGAGGGACCTTATAGTGCATTCACTCATTTAATTTCAGAAAGGGAATGAAACATCAATAATTTTATTGATAAACATATATATTACAATAAAATTTATTGTAAGAATGATTTGCCCTGGGCTCAGATGTCTAACACGAACCTCCCCTGAGGTGGCAATAGCAGGAGGAAACCCTCTTCGACAAGGATGAGAAGAAGACCCAAGTGAGATCATCAGCTTTTTCCCAGGCCGTGAAGTGGCTCAATCGAGCTGATGAGATCAGGTCTTCCTTGCCGGACCCTTGAGCAAAGATCAAAGAGAAATCTTCTCCTTCCCAGGTGATCCAACACGCAGATGATGAATCCACGATTCATCGCCTTTATTCTTTTATTTTATATTCATTTTCTTAGTCAAATACCTGTAAATATCCACTAATTCCATAATTTTACCATTTTACATGCATTTGTTAAATATGAATTTTTAACACTTCATGTACTTAAATAAAAGAATAAAGAAGAACAGAAAAAGAAAGGATGTGTTTATGCAATAAATACAGCCTGACCCAAACCCCGAGAGATGGTCAGGACTTGACTTGATCGATCAGGAATAAAGTAGGGGGAGATAGGATCTTCTGTCAAAAATCCAAAAATAATTTGTACATAAATTCCTTGTATATTTGTATAAAACTTGTACTATTTTATTTATACATAATTTGACCTTAAATTAATTATTTTTGTAAATAAAATTGTAAATAAAAATATGTTGTAAATAATAAAAATAATTGTCAAATAAAATAATGTATATATTATAATTAATCACCCTCAGAAAAAACCACAATGTGATCATTGAAATACCAATTCCGGCTCCATACGAACTTAAATTGAATCAAACTCATTCCATTATACTCTAAATTACATTATCTTTCAAATGGTTGTGGTTTCATAATTTTTGAAGTTACGGTTGAAAAGTTGGTTTTCTAGGGTATTTTGTGCAGTTTCACCATTATTTATTGCATATATTTATTCATATATATATATATATAATGTACATATTTGTAAATATTATTTTTGTTAATAATAAGTAAAAAATCTAAATAATAAAATTTAAAAATGTTTTTAATAAATATTTCCTTATGTGTATATGTGTATATTGTATTGTATGTATCTATTATGTGTATACAACTAGCTTCCTTATATAAAAATCATCAAAAAAATATCTCACATTAATTAGTTAATTAATTTACGAAACTTGTATTTAGATTTAATTATTTAATCCATTGTTTGATTTTATAACATACCATAAATTAGATTTGATTCTATACCTTTAATGGCTACCATTAAGGTGGGTAATCGATTTCCGTAAATTATTTAATTCATTTAATTCCAAATTTCGTAATTAAATAATTAATTTAATTTAATTATTTTATTAATTCCACCAATAAATACCTTCCTTAAGTGTATATACCTTCCTTTTTCATTTTTCTTCTCTTCTTAATGGGCTCATCCTCCTTCGTTCATTCTTTGATCAAACTTTGGTGGAGAGAAGCCCGATCTCTGAGAGTCGTCTTGTTGAAGAAGGGTGCCCAGCCTACGAGCCGTCCGGTAACAGTGCGTCGGCCTTCATCGGGGCCATCACGGTAGTTTCAAACCCCGAGGTGAGATCCAATTTTATTTCTCGTCATTTTTCGTAGATAAATCATAGGTTTAATCTTTGCTTCAATTTTATTCAATTTTAGATATTAAAAATCATCAAAAAAAATTCCATATCACATTTCTGCCTCGAGATCGATTTTTCATCTCATCTCGTGATCTCCACATTTCACGTTTCTATCTCACGCAATCTTCCACCTCCGGTCACGCACAGTGATCGGAGATATGGAACTCTCTTCCGTATCACAAAATCCGACCCATTTACCAACTCCACTTTGTTTGTTAATAAATAAAAAAAATAAAAAGATTTGTACTTATTTTTTTCTAACCCTTGTTTTGTAAGAAAATCAAAAAAACTAATATTTTAAAAAAAAAATCTTTTTGCTCATGTTTACATTTCTATTAGAAAATCTTTTCTTTTTATTATATATGTTGTTTACATTTAAAAAAAGAAAAAAAGGAAGAAAAAAGGAATCACAGAAGCATACGCTGACGGCTCGCCGACCCACTCCGTCAAGGTTGCGCCTCCTCATCTCCACCCGCACGTGCCCCCAGCACCGCCGCACGCACGCGGTGCACCCCCCTCCAGCGCGCCTCCGGCCCAATCGTACTCCTTCCACCGCGCACCCCCTGCGCGCGGGCCATCAACCAATTATCATTCCTTGGCCATGCCTCCGCACCGTACTCCGCACGCACATCCAGTTGCCATCTCCATCACCATCTGAAGCCCTCGCTCTCCCGCCTGGATGCAGCGCGGCCCAGCAGTCCCGTTCTGCCCTACGCTCTGATATGCGCGGGCCGCTCCAAGCCGCCCTCCTACGTACGCAGCCTCCTCCTTCACAGTCGGTAGCCCCGTGCCTCCTCCCTCTCTGCCTCATGCGAGGTGCTTGATGAATCCACATTTCATCATCTTTATTCTATCATTTTGGCATCAAAAACCCTAGCAAATGCATGTAAATAGCATTAAATCCATCATCTTAGCATTCAGGCATGTGCATCCAAATAGTGTATAAAATACTGTAATTAAAGCCAAAATTATAGAATAAATAAAATAAAAGAAAAAGAATAAAATATAGTAAATATTTTATGACCCAAAACCCCGAGACCTAGGCATCTTGATGAATAGGTCGACCAGGAATAAAGTAGGGGGAGATAAGGGTCAAAACACCATAAAATTTCATTCATTCGTTATCCATTTTGGGACCTATTTTTGGTTCCACTTTTTATACCTCAAATAAAGAAACTTTTTACATGATAATTAAATAAAGAAAAATACAAAATTTATTTCACTGAAAAATAGTGTACAGATACAAAGTTATGGTCTAAATAAGATTCCAAAATCCCAACTTCCTAGACCTGTATCCTGCAAATAAAAACTCAAATGTACCAAACTCACCTTTAATTGTATATAGCTTAAAACAATCTATTTAATGAAGGTGGTTTCGTATTTTTTGGAGTTACGGTTTGAAAGTTGAGTTTTGGACCCCTATTGTATACTTGTACAGATTAAAATATTCAATTTATTATTTATTCATTATTTTTGTATTTTTATATTTTTATAATTTTGTAAATATTATTTATAATATATATGTACATTAAAATCAGAATAAAAACATAAAAGAAATACAAAATAAAAATACTTGTATATATTATACATAGGTATAATACCTATATACATACCTGCATACAATATACTTCTATTTTATTAAATATACAAAACACTTCATAAAAATTAAATGAAAATATTTTTTAAGTGTATAAAATACTTTATAATTTTATAAAATAATAAACAAAAATAATAAAAACAAAATACACAAAAGAAAAATAAATTAATAAAATATATAGGTAATATACCTATAAAGGGCATAATAGGTAACTTGTAAAAATACACCTCATAAAAACAATTAAAAATCACTATAAAATACTTTACAAAATTATAAACATTTTTTATTTAATAATCTAAAATTAAATAAGTCATTTACTATTTTTAAACTATTTTTAAATGTTTTTTCAGAGGTTTTTCCTAGTTGGTCCACGTGGACCAACCAGGTGGTCTGGACTGTGGACCAAGGTCAACAGTCTGACCTTCACCCATGTGCACTGTGTCAGACCTCGTTTGACCCAATTTTCACGGATTTTTCAAGGTGTCTCCTTACACCCTTTCATGATCCTTCCTTCTGACCTTTTTCTCCTCGATCTTCCACCTTACTCGCCCAGTGTTTACCTTGGATTTTGGACCGCTGTGCGAGACGCTATTCCAAGTTCTTTGACGCTCAGTCATCAACCACATAAAATGGAGCCGTGACTCCCATTTGAAATGGGAGTCCCTTCGGTCCACCCCTCCTCGCCCTTTTCGTGCTCCACGAAGACCTGGAGGTGACAGTTCCATCTTTGTGCCGTCAGCCAAGGCAAAGGAGGTCGGAGGCGTCTCCACTACCTCCGGAGAAGACAGCCATTGAGGTACAACTGTCCCTCTGGCTCCGGCCATTGAGGCAGCCATTTCGCCCCCCTTTTTCCTTCGCATTTTATTCTTAGCACTCTTAGGATTATTTCACCTCAACAATCTCCTCGTCCTATCGCTCGATTCGCTCAATCAATCGCCTCGCTGGACTCCGGCGAGCATCCACATCACCTTCCCCCCTTTTTTGAGAGCCCGCTGGAGGTCGAGGCATTTTTCCCTCGACCTCCGTAACATTTCTTGCTGGTCCGCGGAGCGTGAAGAACACCTAGAGGCATTTTTGGAGGTCGCCGGAGGTACTTGGGCCCCTTCTTCTTCCTCGACGTTGTGGAGGAGCCCAAGAGGTCTCTAGTCCATTTTGCCGCCACCAGGACTGAGAGGAGGACCGCAGGAGCGTCTTGGGCCCCTCACGAGGTTCAGTTCACACCGGAAGGAGGCGCTATCACCGGAGGAAGGTCGCCACGGCGGACCTTCTTCCCTGTTCGTTCACCACCTTCCTCTGCCGTCCGATCAAGAGCCAAAGCCCAGATGCAGCAGCAGTCGTAGGATCTTCTGCGTCCCCGCCATTCGATCATCACATCAGATATAATCGCGGCCGTTGGGTGTGAAGCGGCATCGTGCGAGGAGAGCGCGCCAAATGTTCAAGTGAAGATCTCCCGCCCTCGGATCGCTTTTGCGTGGGTATTTTGCAAACTAACCCACGCAAGTTTTTATATTTATTATTTAAGATATAAACATTCATCTGCCGTGTATTGAGTTTTGTAATATTTGCAAACAAGCCCCCGTACTTTTACTATTTGCAAATAGGTCCAAGCCACGTCACCTCACGTGACCAGTTCACGTGAGGAGCAGGGCATTTTGCAGAGAGGCCCTCGGCCATTTGTGTATTTATTTTCAGTACCAGAATTTTTCATTGTAGTGTAAATTTTTGGGGATATTTGCATGAGAGCCCTCGGGCATTTGTGATATTACAAGCAGGTCCCTCCCAAGCGTGTGCCAATCACGCGCCCTGGTAGGTATTTTACAGTCATACCCCTGCGAGTACTGTGATTGCTATTTAGTCCCTTAAAATGCTTATTTAGTGTATGTTTTGTGAGAAAATTGCACTTTGGCCCTTGATTGTTCGATTATTTGCACTTATGCCCTTGCTAGTAGTGTAGTTTCTTGATGTTGTCTTTATTTAATTAGTGCACCATTTTAACTCGAAAAATTCTCAAAAAAATAGCATAGGCTCCTGTTAACTTGTTCATTCACGATATCTTTTTGCATTGTATTTTCATATTTATTAAAAATCAAAAACATGTATTTTTCTTACTGTTGCATTAGAAAACCCATAAAAATTAAAAAAATGTTTTGAAAAATTCCAAAAAATTATATTTTGTTTGTTTTATCGTATTTTAGTGTTAGTACAAAAATCATTAAAAATTTCAAAACAAAAGCCTTAAACATTTGAAAACCTCTAAAAACTTCAAAAAATTCTAAAAAATCCTAGAAAAATCCTAAAAATATAGACTATGGTCCTGTAGCTTCTCTATTCTATTGTCTTTTATTTAAAATTAATTTGGGAAAATTTTGATACCATTTCCTATTTTTTATTTCGATTTTAATTTTGTCTAGTAGCTTATTCACTGTTTTCCCTTATTTTTTATTTTAAAAATACCAAAAACATTCTGAAAATTTCCCAAAAATCACAAAAACATCTTAAAATTAAAAAGGGACCAAAAATATTTTATTCCCTGATTTTTGACTATTTTTACCTATTTTTATAAATACACTATCCCTCTGTACCTTATATTGTATATATATTCTATTATTGAAAAAGAAAATATAAAATATAAAATATAAAAAGAAAACACAAAATCAGTAAAAAGAAAACCAAAATATAAAAATAAAAAATAAAAAAATAATATATATATATATATATAAACTAAAAACCCACAAAAACATTTGCATTGCATAGTGTAGACAATACATCACATTCACATTGTTGTGCATCATTGCATAGATCTATCCTACCTTGCTCCCTATGTTCGAACTCTACATACTTACACCTATACATCTTGTTTGTAGAGTTAAAAATAAATTTGTCTCCACTTTATTTTTCATTGCTTGATATTTATATTGTGGGTTCATTGTTGATTAAATACGAGATTTTGTAGTGGTCAATACACCGACTGTTGATTCGCCTTGTGAATCAATACGACCGCTCTCAATTTTCGTGTTTATCAATTGGCGTCGTTGCCGGGGAGCAGCAGCGTATAGATTACATTTTTGTGATTGTGATTACTTGTTTATCTCATTGCTTTGATTGATCTCTCTATTTTTGACATATCTACCTTGTGAGCTTTCTAACCATCTTCTTTCTTGTCTTCTTGCGAGGGACCGCGGACCGAGGAGGATTGCCTAGGTGATTCGGTGCAACCTTGGGAAGCGGAGTCAGCTTTTCTAGCCCAAGCCGACAGGAGAGAGCAGGAGTTTAGATAGATAGATAGTTAGTTAGTTTATCATTCTTTGGTAAGAGAGGGACCATTTAATTTGTAATAATACAGGTACACTTGGACACTCAGGACACTCGGGCCCAATTTCCAAGTGTTTGTACACCTGGGGGCTCATTGCGGTTTTTATCGTGTTTTACAGCTGTCATTTTCCGATTTTGTTTTTTTTCCCTTTCTTTTGTGGAATGAGCCCTTAGATTTTTAGGCATTGCTTGATCGATTAGATTAGGTCCAAACACCCTAATAACCATTGCATGTACCTATAGTGCGTATTTGGACTTAGTTTAATTAAACAGTTGAATCATCATTTTCGATCCGCCGCACCGCAACCCACCCCATCAAGCGCTACTCCTGAACTCGATTTGTCGAGAAGAGGAGGGGTGAGTCTAGACCGAACTTTTTGGATTGAGGATTGGTGATTGACTTTTGGTTCTTCACGTTAGCAATTGCCTGCTTAGGACGATTTCTTGTGCATATCTGCATGTATATTAGGTTTATAAATTCCTGCTTTGCATCCTGCATGGAGAGAGCTGGGAGTCACTGTAAGTCTTCTATCTTTGCATTCATCATTTAGGCACTAAAGTGAGATTTCCATCTTAGTGCCACTTGCATTGGCTTTTCCGACTCTTTTCTCCCTCTGTTTTTGGATCAAATAGGAATCAAGAAAAAACAAAAATGTTAGGTGCTTGTTTGAATTGACTCAAAAGAAGCGATAACACCAAAAAAATTAAAAAAGGGGCTGCTAAAGAAAACTTGACCTAAATAAAATTTGTAATTGGATTCATTGCTTGGGGAGAGTAACACCCTCACTTGTATTCAGGTTGCGTGGGAATGTCTCCTTCCAAGTGAGAGAGCGGCTTCGTAAGGATTAGAGCCAACAACCCAATCTGTGGCTGCCTTGTGTATCGCATGGATTTCCGAAGTATTGGCGCTTCTATCGTACGTGGACGAGTAGGGCTTGGTCAACATTGGTGACTCTGTATTGTGTAGAGCATCGACCTCGTCCGAAGTATCGAGCCTAGGCCACGCCTTCACGGGGGTGTCTGTCTCATCGTCTTGCGTCCGAGTAGGTTCTTGCACGCTCACTGGTGATTCCGTTGCGAGCGAGTTCCGAAGTATTGGTTTCGCCTATTGGCTTCCTTTCTCTATTTCTTTGGCTGAGTAGGGATTTAGGAAGGGTTACAAGGACCTCAAAAAAGTGCAGACTACAGGTTACACAGGAGTAGGACAAGTACGAGATGCTCTTCCGGCAGTACTCTCGCTCCTATAGGTGTAGCGCTCTAAGGACTCGTTAAAAGATAAATGCTTGAATTCATTTAAAAGTTACAAAGATAAAAGCCGAACTCTTACGGCTTCACGTGTTGAGTTGGTGAATCCCCTTGTTTTGTGTTTGATTGCTAGTTGGATCTAGGTCAAGATCAAAAACACCGCACAATTGTGTGCAATTTTGCCTCCTCCTCTTCTTCATTTCTCAACCTTCATCTTCTCAAATAATCAAGATGATGGGACTGAGATCTCTTAGGCCGACCTTGTCGGCACCTCTATCCAGCACTCCTCCCTATTCATCTAGGACAACCTCGGAGAGTCCGCTCTCCGAGCCTGAGTTCACTTCCACCCTATTCCCCCTCGACCACCTTTCTCATTTTCCTTCCATCAGTCTGAGAGTTTCAGAATTTAGTGCATCACAGAGCTCAGAGCATTTGACGGCACCTGAGATGGGTTCTTTTTCCTTTTCATAGAACCCAGCCATGGCAGATAGAGGAGATCACCCAGATGAGCAGGAGCAACCTCAATTTCTATTTGATCAAGCTGCCATCAACAATTCACTACTAGCCTCCCTGGAGATAATGCAGAGACAGATCAGAGACCAGGGAGCATTCATGGGTGACGTGATGCGAGAGCTGGTGTAGATGAGAGCAGATCGAGAGAACAGAGCCGCAGGTGGTGGAGGAGATATACCCGTTGCAGAAGGAGGAGATCCCGACGCTGAGAAACCACCACAGACGATCATGAGGGAATTGCACAATCATGTCGCATCCCTCACTCACCGATGGATCCGACATCCTCCCATCCATGGAGACTTCGAGCTTCGACCCTACACTATTCAGCTTCTATCTAAATTCCGTGGGATGCCGATCGAAGAGCCACACCTCCACTTGCAAGAATTTGAAATGATCTGCAGTACCATTCATGACAGGATGATGACTGAGGACACCATTAAGATGATAGCCTTCCCCTTCTCTTTGGTTGACAGAGCCGCGTACTAGCTAAAACATTTGGGGAGCTTCGTCGACACTTGGGCACAACTCCGGACCGCTTACTTGAAGAAGTATTACCCTCTAGGCCGGACAAACGCAGCTAGAGCTATGATCAGCAATTTCGTCATGATCCCTAATGAACAGTTTCATGAAGCTTGGGATCGATTCAGAGAGCTCATTGACCGGTGTCCACACCATGACATATCAAAGCCCAATCTGGTTCAGAGTTCCTTCTATGGGCTGACACCGAAGCTGCAGGGGCTTGTAAATGCCTCTTGTGGTGGATCATACTTTTCCAAGGGTGAAGACGACGTCTGGGCCATCTATGAAGGCATGACAGAAAACTCAACTGTGATGACCCAAGCCAGAGTCTACACACAGCAGAAGCCACCCCAAGGAGCGGGAACATATCAGAGGATTGCCCGCATAGATGCCGGTCCTAACACTTCGTCGGTAGCCGCAGCCCAAGCCGAATCCGTCGCAGCCGACATGGGAATCATCAGTGAGAAGTTGGACCTTATGGAGATCCTCGAGAAGAAGCAAAACCAAGGTCTTGCCTAGGTGGACCTTCTTACCAAAACCATGAGTGACCTGAATACTCAAATTCTCTGCATTTAGGAGGCACAAACATACACTCAGCAGCCTCTCAGGTCACGAGCCGATCCGAGCAGTAGCAGCTCTACCCAGCCCTTTGCCTCACACCGCCAGGTCAACCACATCCAGGAAGAGCCGGTGCAGCAGCTACAGTACTATCCATCGCAACCACCCTCTTAGGACACTCAGATGGTGGTCTATCAGCCGGATCAGCCATTGGCAGTTCTACCTCCACCATCCTTTGAGCAGGACCCATTGATGGAAGTCAATGGGATTTGGTACGACCGGTACCCGTAGCCTGGGATTCGTCGCGATCACCCCGGATTCCATTGGACCACTGGTGGCACCTCTTCCCAACGGCAGCCTCCCGCTCAAGGATATCAGAACAGCCAGCCGCAGCAGCAGCAACAACCCCAGTATGCCCACCAGCAGAACCAGAATGGTCCTCATCCCTCCTATCAGGGACAGCAGTGGAGGCAGCGTCAGCAGCCTCAGCAGTCATACTCCCATCCTCCCCAGCATTATCCTCACCAGCAGCAGCAACAGCCTCATTTCCAGCAGGGAAACACATCCGGTTCTCAGGCTCCTGCTTTTGAGAACCCAGCTCTAGATGACCTTGCCCGCTTGCTTTCCGAACAGCGAGCATCCTTCCGACAGGAAATGGATGAGTTCCGGCAGGAGATGAGGGATATCATCAAGGGCAAAGCCACCATAACAGCTCAGATAGAACCAAACCCTAACAATCTGAAAAGAAAGTCTGAGCAGGTACAGTTCACAGTGGATACCTCTCCTAGTGATTATTTGAGTGATATGTCTTCTTCTTTGTATGATGCTGATTTTGTGACTACTAGAAGCGATAGGATACCAGCCGGCGGCGCCTCATCTGAGCGACAGCCACATGTAGAATCAGGAGCACCAGATGAGCCAGGTAGCGGTGTTGATGCCGCTAATGACGACATTGATGATGGTGGTGCTGATGCCACCAAGGATGGAGATCTTGATGACAGTGCTGAGGCTATCCAGATACAGATGCAGACGGTGGTGCTGAAGACACCATTTTTTATGATGAGCCAGAGTGCGGAACTGAGGCCGCGAAGTCAGATGTCGTGGGTGGTACTGTGGCCACCACTTCCACGTTTGTTGAGCTTCCTTCTGTGGTGTTACCACCTTTTGTATCTCAGGACTGTGGTAACAAGAAAAAGAACAAAAATATGAATAAAGGAAAAGTTTCTGTATCTACTTCAAATCCATATGTGTTGTATAATGATCAGTGTATGGATTCCATTCCCTCACAGGCATAGGAACTGATCCCTAATCCTCCATCTGAGGAGGCCCCTACTATCCCCTTCCCTAAAGCACTTCGCCAGGCGAAGGGGAACAAAAGAGAAAATAAAAAAGACCGACAGGTAGAGTTCAGTAATCAGATGATTGATCGATTCCACATTCAATTGACTCTACAGGAAGCACTTGAGCACATCCCCCTCTTCAAAAAGAACTTGAAAGATAAGACTACCGTCCGCAGGAAGAGGAGGAACCACAGAGATCATATCCATGTGCTCACTCATTCCACTTGCTGCACCATTCAGAACAAACTGCCAGCCAAGATACTAGATGCAGGAGCTCCCTATGTCATATGCGAGATTCATGAGCAACAGTTTGACCGTACTCTACTAGACAGCGGCTCTTCTATCAACCTTCTTCCGGCAGCCTTACTCGACCGCTTCGAGTTTGGTCCTCTTCTTAGGAGCAGGACAACCCTTCAGTTTGCTGATAGGTCGACTAAGAGGCCGAAGGGGTTTTTGAGAGACGTGGTCGTTACCATTCAGGGTCTGAAATTCCCCGTGGACTTTGTTGTATTAGACATGGAGTTCCCTGAGTCGGTAACCGATACCAACATCATACTTGGACGCCCATTCTTGGCCACAGCCAAGGCGGTGACCGATCATGATAGCGGGAAGGTATGTTTTCGCGTAGAGGGCGAGACCATACAAATAGAGACGATCGAGGAAACCAGAGCGAGAGAACTAGAATGCACAGAACAGTCTAATGATATCGAGCATATGGCAGAGGAAGAGCTAGACATCCACCAGGAGTGTGATTTTGTGATGACATATGATGAATCCAACTGGACAGATCCCATAGCACAGACCCTCGCCTTGCCTACAGATTCACCATACTTAAAGCTTATGGCAATCGAGATCCTGGAGAGCACACCTTTGGACGAGGATACCTTTGTGGCTGACAGTGTTGGGACGAGTGGTGATGATGATTTTCAATCTTGTTCTTCTAATTCAGATCCCTCGGATTCAGACATTGATTGGGATGATTTTGGTGAATATTTGTTGTGTCTGATTCCTTCTGAGCCGACAACTAGGACGAGTACGAGCCAGTACAGTTTATTGATGATTCAGCCGGCCTCACTTCGTCAGATGTTAATTCACTGCGAGAGTTCTCACCTGCAGACCTGGTCACCTTCACACAAACATACCAGAAGCCAGATCTGCCACCTCCCAATTGTCTAGAGTTGAAACCCTTGCCGCAGTCGTTAAAGTATAGATTCCTTGCTGGTGAGCCAGATATGCACCCAGTCATTATCTCAGCAAGTTTGACTAGAGAACAAGAGTCTCGTCTGATGGAGGTTCTTGAACGTAGCCGCAAGGCGATAGGATGGAGTATAGCTGATCTCCAGGGGATAAGTCTGGCTCTGTGCTCACACCACATCTATCTTGAGGAGGACGCTAGGCCGTCGCGTGAGTTCCAGCGACAGCTGAACCCGAACCTTCGAGATGTTGTCATGAAAGAAATATCGAGGTGGTGGAGCATTGATTTTATCTACCCCATCTCCGACTCCAAGTGGGTTAGTCCTTTACATGTGGTACCCAAGAAGACGGGCATCACTACAGTTGTAAATGAGTCTGGAGAGGAGATAGCTACCCGGGTACCAACTTCTTGGAGGGTCTGTGTAGACTATAGATGATTGAATCATGCCACCAAGAAGGATCATTTCCCACTGCCATTCATTGATTAGATTATCGAGAGGCTAGCTGGGAAGAGTCACTATTGTTTTCTTGACGGGTACTCCGGTTATAATCAAGTGTCCATTGCGCCCGAAGACCAGGAGAAAACGACATTCACCTGTCCGTTTGGGACTTATGCTTTCAGACGGATGCCCTTTGGTCTATGTAACGCTCCCACGACATTCCAAAGGTGCATGTTGTCCATTTTCTTAGACATGGTGGGTGATTGCTTAGAGGTCTTCATGGATGACTTCTCGGTCTATGGCGATGGGTTCGATGCTTGTCTTGACTGCCTAGACCGTGTGCTTCAGTGCTGCATAGAGGTCAATCTTGTATTGTCTTGGGATAAGAGTCACTTCATGGTGACTCAGGGGACGGTCCTTGGTCATATCATCTCCGACAGGGGCATGGAGGTCGATTCGGCCAAGGTGGATATCATTAGAAAACTCAATCTGCCGTCCAATTTACGTCAATTGCGATCTTTTCTAGGGCTTGTCGGTTTCTATTGACAGTTCATTCATGACTTCAGTCGAATTGCCCGACCGCTCACTGATCTGCTGACGAAAAACACCGAGTTCATTGTAGATGATAAGTGTCTTGCGTCCTTTGAGACTCTCAAGAGTATGGTTGTCACGGCTCCTGTCCTTCAGCTACCCGATTGGTCTCTTCCATTCGACATCATGATGGATGCTTCTGATTTTGCCGTAGGGGTTGTGCTTGGACAGAGGAGGGATGGATTGTCGTATGCCATTACGCCAGCCGGACTTTGGATGCCGCTCAGCGGAATTATACTATGACAGAGAAGGAGATGTTGGTCGTAGTCTTTACTTTGGATAAGTATAGATCATATATTCTCAGATCTAGAGTGACTATCTACACAGATCACATCGCCATCCAGTACTTAATGGCCAAGAAGGATGCCAAAGCACGCCTTACCAGATGGATCCTTCTGCTCCAGGAGTTTGATATTGAGATTAAGGATAAGCCTGGAGTTAAAAATGTGGTGGCGGATCATCTCTCCCGCTTAGAGAACCTTAAGGAATCTGAGCCGAGTGCACCTATCATAGAGACATTTCCAAACGAGGCAATCTTGGTTGTTGCCTCACTCCCATGGTATGCCGACTTTGTAAACTATCTTGTTGCCAAGACAGTTCCCCAGGGTTGGCCCCAGAAGAAACTTGAGACCTTCCTAGCTAAGGCCAAGTTTTACCATTAGGAGGATCTCGTCCTTTATCATGAAGGAGGGGATAATATCTAGAGGAGGTGCATTCCTCAAGAAGAGCAGCATAGTGTCCTCACCTATTACCACAAGTTTGAGGCAGGAGGACATCATTCTGGAGAAGGACATCACAGAAGGTGCTTCAATCCGACCTTTGGTGGCCTACCTTCTTCAAGGATTCAGATGAATTCATGAAGAGGTGTACTGACTGTCAGAAGATGGGTACTTGCGGACAGAGAGACATGATGCCCATGCAGCCCATTCACTTTTGTGAGGTTTTTGATGCATGGGGGATTGATTTCATGGGCCCATTTCCTAAGAGTCAGGTATTCGAACACATTTTGCTTGCCGTAGATTATGTCAGCCGTTGGGTTGAGGCCATCTCCGCCCAAGCCGCAGATGCTAAAACTATGTATAAATATTTGAGGAAAAATATCATTTTGCGGTTCGGGGTATCTAGAGTTCTGATTTCAGACGGGGGGTCTCATTTCATTAATGATAAAGTCAAGGCCCTTGCAGACGAGTTCAGCATTGACCATCGTGTTGCCACGCCATACCACCCTCAGACTAATGGTCTTGCCAAAGTATCGAATAGGGAGATCAAGACGATCTTACAGAAGGTTGTTCGCCCAGACCGAAAGGATTGGTCACAGCTTTTGGACTCGGTCTTGTGGGTCTATCGGACCTCCTTCAAAAATCCATGAGGGACATCTCCCTTTCATCTCGTTTATGGCAAGCCATGCCATTTGCCAGTGGAAATCAAGCACAAATCATTTTGGGAAGTCACTGAGTTACTGTTAGATCCTGAGAGTATAGGAGAACAGAGGAGAGCAGAGTTGGCAGCCCTAGAGGAGTTGAGAGATACAACCTTTTCTAGCAGCCTACAGTATAAGGAAAAAGTGAAGACATGGCACGATTCTCATATCGGCCATAAACAGTTTGAGCCTGATCAGCGCGTATGGTTGTTCGATTCCAGGCTGAAATTATTTCCAGGGAAATTACAGAGCAAGTGGAAAGGTCCTTATGTGGTCAGGAAGGTACATGACAATGGCAGTATTGACATATCCGAACCGTCATCTTCCTCTACCTTCCGTGTCAACGGTCAGCGCCTGAAGCTATATCTAGATCACGATCCGTCGACCGTTGATGTTGCCCCCATTCTTCTGGTATGAGATGTGTTCTTCGATTCCGATCATTTACATCTCGTACATGGTTATCACTTCCATCTTTCGCTGTATAGATCCATCTGTTGATATCTTCTCTTCTTTTCTTATTTTCTTCTTTTCCTCTTTCATCTACTGTATCTATCATAAAGGTGTCGCCCCTTGTAGACAGTTTTCTATACTTAGGACGTACTTTGTCCTAAGTATAGGGGGGTTTGCACCCCGAGTTGTTCTATTCTTTGATCCTCTCCATTGTCTCCTCTGCTTTTCTATACTTAGGGATGTCTTACTCAAGTATAGGGGGAGACAATCTGAGTACGATCTGTTCATTCCCACCCTTGAACCTCCCTGCTTTGTGTACATTCTGCTATACTTAGGATTATTTGATCCTAAGTATAGGGGGGACGGTCGACTTCTCATTGGTTTATTCATTTATCTCTTATTCATTTATTCGTTAGACTTTTCTATACTTAGTACGAGTTATGTCTTCTCTTTTCTCTCCGATCTATGAGGACATAGCTCAAGCTAAGTGTAGGGGGGTCGTATATACTGTATATATACTTTAGCCGTAACTCGTACTTTCGTATTTTCTAATAACTATGGCTATTTGTAAAATTAAAATTCATTAAAAATTTTAATAAAAAGATGTTACCGTTCCTCAAGTTCTTTGTGTATTTACTGATTAATAAATCAGGTGAAAATATTTTTTCAAAATGTTTGAAAAATAGTTTGAAAATCTATTTGAAAATCTTTTGAAAACTATTTGTAAAACATTTTGTTACATGTTTTCAACTTGTGTAAAAATCTTTTGATTGTAAAAATTTCTTTTCTTTGTGTGAATTAAAAATGATTGAAAAATGATTTGCAAATGGTTTGAAAAATGGTTGCAAAAATATGTGAAAAATCTATCTATACTGTTTGGAAAACCTTTGCAAAATGATTTTCAAATGTGTGTGCATGTTTGTAAAAACTATTTGTAAAAATTATTTTGGACTATAGTTTTCAAAATTGTTTGAAAAACCTGTGTCAAATAAGTTTGAGGAATACATACATCACACCAAAAATCCACTATATATATACCTATAAAATTGACCACTTACCCTGTAAATTCTTAAAATCCACTTCTTGTATATATAAGAAGCACTCCCATGTAAATATTCATACCTAGTTTTTGGCCATAACCTTTTGTTTTCAAAAATCCCAAAAACATTTACAAAATTAAAGTCCAAAAAACATTTGAAAAACTTTTTTAAAAATCTAAAAATGCATATGCATCATCATCTTTTCAAAAATCCATAAAAAGTTCAAAATCTTTGAAAATTGCATCACCAAAAATATTCTCTGCATTCTGCATATTATTTGCATGGCATTCGCATTTTTCGGATTGAGTTTGCTAGTTGAACAAGTCTAAGTAAAATCCGAAGATTGGAGCTTGGTTGGATGATAACCTAAAAATCTCGAAGACCCGGGTGAAGGTAATAAGACAAGGGTCGTTGCGACCCGGATCTCAGAGGATAGGTATATCAAGATAAATCAGACCACTCGAAATATACGTAAAATCGAAACAAAGCGGTCCTGCTATGATATTAACCTGGTATAGCACCCAGGGTCGAACACAAGGAGCACGGGTTGGCCAGAGGCCTACGAAGTAGTCGAAGAATCAGAGAAAAAGGGAAAACATTTTTTTTGTGGTTTTTTAATTGTTTTAAAATTTTTTTGGGATTTTTAATATGTGAAGAAAATGAGAAAGGCTAAAAACAATCACACTTCAACAATTATTTAATGCATCAGGAACCAAGCAAAAATTCAGACAAAAATATTTTTGTGTGTTTTATATTTTTTTATGTTTTTGGTGAATTTTTGGGATTTTTCTGATATTTATTTCAATTTCTAAAAATCAAACAGTAAGAAAAACAAGGGGTACTGTCCAGCCAAGCCTAAAGTCCCTAAATAAAATACCTAAGGACCTTAAAAAGACCTGGAGGTAATTTTCCTGTAGAATAGGAAAAACAAGGAAAATTTGAGCACCAAATTTATTGTTTTTGGGTTTTTAGATTATTTAATATGATTTTTATGAGTTTTTAGGAGTTTTTGAATTTTTAGGGTTTTTAAGCAATGAAAAATAGCCAAAATTGGCTAGAAAATCAATCAACACACAATAAACAGTACCTAATTTTTATAGAATTTTTAAGGGGGTTTTTATATTTTTTTCTAATTTTTCAAGCTAAAAAGTGCCAAAAATAAAGGTTTTTGAATTTTTAAAAATACCAAACAAGATCAGAAATGTCCTCAAAAATCTACAAAAATCCTACACCATACTAGGAGCCATGTGTCAAATTTTCGTTGGATTTGGAGGTGATTTGATATTTTATTCAAAAATGACAAGAGGGCACAGTGCACAGGGACCAAAGTGAAAATACCCAAAGTTCTGGGGGTCCTGGTGCAAAATACCCAAGAAATCACGCGGCCTGGGGCACTCAGGGACCTATATGTAAGAAAAACAAGTCCGAGGACTGATAACCGCAGATTATCGCGGGTCTAAATATGTCGCTGTGGCGACCCACAATAAACCGTGATTAATCAACAATTAACCCACACTAAGATCAATGAATTAGAAATAATGTGGAGTCAAAATTTATTTTTAACTCTACATAAAAGATGTATAGATGCAAGTACGTAGAGAGTTCGAACACAGGGAGCAAGCAGGGTAGTTCGAGCAAATGTAAGCACAAGTGTGTGTGTGTGATGTATCTACACTGAGCAAGCAAGGAAAGAAATTTTTGTGGGTTTTTAATTTTTTTATTTTTTTTATTTTTAATTTAATTTTTGATTTTTATTTTGCTTTTTAATTTTCTGATTTTTATAATTTTATATTTTATATTTTTCTTTTTCTTTTTCAATATAGGAATTTAAAGACAAGGGAATAAAAGACAAGGTAAAATATTTATAAAACTAAGTGAAAATTACCAGAAATTCAGAAAGAAATTGTTTTTGATCTTTTTATGATTTTTTACTGTTTTTGTGATTTTTGGGGATTTTTCAAGGTGTTTTTGATATTTTTAAATACTGAAATAAGAGAAAACAGTGACAAAGTTGCTGGCTGTGAGTAAAATAGGAGTTAAAAATGGCAAACGGCAATCAAAATTTTGCACACTGTTTTTCAAATGAAGAGAGTAAAGTAGAGAACAAACAGGACCTGGGTTTATATTTTTTGGATTTTTCTTTGATTTTATATATTTTTTTGAAGTTTTTGAGTGTTTTTAAATTTTTAGTATTTTTCTTTTGAGATTTTTAATGATTTTTGAACTGACACTAAAATAGGATAAAATAGACAATATATAATTTTTTTGGAATTTTTCAAAATATATTTATATTTTTTATGGGTTTTTTAATGCAAACAGTGGAAAACGAGCATATTTTTGATTTTTAATAAATAAGAAAATGCAATAAAAATGCAAAACAAAAATATGGCGTCAAAGCGCAAACACACAGGAGCTTAACTTGAATTTTTGATAATTTTTCGAATAAAAATGAAGCTCCAAATAAATGAGATAAGTGCACAAAAATATTAAGGCCTGACAGGGACCTAAGTGTAAATATCAGAAAGTTATAGGGCACGCCTGCAATTTTTACACAAAGTTTTGAACTTAATCAAAAAGTTTCTGGACTAACAACCAATCCCCAAAGTCGCAAGGGTGCACCTGCAAAATTGCCAAGGTCACGCGCACTGTGCACGTGACCTGGCGAGGACCTTGATGCAATATGGCAAAGTTCTGGGGGCTAAGTTGCAACTATTACAAAAATAATTAAAGAGCCGATGAAAGTTTGCGTGCCAATAAATAATTACAAAATTGCGCGAGGGTTGGAAAGCAAAATACCCAGGCGCTTTATCGCACGGCTGAGAGGATTTCACGTGTGCCACGTGGCGCGCGGACGACACCCGATGCCCCTTCGATTATAACGGCCAGGATTCGATCCTGGCCCACGATCTAACGGTTGTGGGGGCCCCAAGATCCAAGGGCAGCTGTGCCTCAGGAAGAACGCAGGCTGATCGGACGGCAAGGAACACCCCAGGATGAACTGGGAAGAACTCGAACTTGGGGGTCCCTCGCCTGCTTGAATCATGCAGCTCCGTCGTCTCCAAGCGCCACGACCAGTCCCAAACGACTCCTGGAGAGGTCCTCTTCCTTCCAGCGGTGCCAAAATGGCCGGGAGGGCACGGTTGCGTCGCCGCAAGGTCGAGGAAAGGTGCGGCTCCAGGTACCTTTTCCTGGACAAAATCTGACTCCAGCTGGAGCCACTCAAGCCCTGGGACCTGCAAAAAGGTTACAGGAAAGCGAGGGCAAAATGCCTCGCTCCCCTTAGCGGCAGAAGATGGTGGCGACTGGCGAGGGAGGAGCTCACCGGAGTGAACTCCGGCGAGATGAACGGTGAAGGTGGCGAAATTGGGCGAACGACGAAAAGATGATGGAATTCGAATCCTAATGCTAAGACGAAGCTAAAAGAAGCAGTAAAAACAAGGAAAAATACCTCAAAGACCTGTGGTCTGAGATGGAACCTCACAGCGGTGTAGGCCACCGGAGGTGGTTGGAACACGGTGCTTGGAGACTCGCTGCACCTCGACGGCAGTGGGGGAGGATGCCCTTGTCACGAGAGCTCGCCCTCAACCCCACCTGGAAGCTATTGGCGCCCAAACCCCGGTTCAAAGAGAAGGGGAAAGCCAGGGAGTTGGTTTTGAAGGATGGTGGTCGAGGCACCTTGATCGAGGGAGAACAGGCTACACAGTGACGGTCTGCTCGAGGAAGAAGATGGTCGTGATAGCTGGATTGTAGGCGAGCAACTTTGCAGAAGGGAGCGACCCCAAAGGGTGAAAGGGTAGCCTGCGAAAAACCCGAGAAGGTGGGCACTCGAGACGGACCAGGAGGCATAGACCTGGGGTCAGGGAGTTGACCCCAGGTCAACGGATGGCGTGGCCTGATTGGGCCACGTCATCCGCAAAAAGACAAATTTTAAATGAAACTTTTGTAAATTGAATTAAAAATAATAAATCATATAATTAATTTTAGGTTATTTAATAAGAAATGTTCATTATTTTATATAGTATTTTATTCCGATTTTTAATTATTTTTATAAGTTATATTTTTACAAGTTTGCATTTATGCCCTTTATAGTATTTATATCTATATATTTAAGTATTCTATTTTTATTTAGGTATTTTATTTTTATTATTTTTATTTATGATTTTATAAAATTATAAAATACTTTTATGTATACAACTATATTTTTATTTTATTTTTCTGGTTTATTTTGTATATTTAATAAAATACAGATGTGTTGTATATAGGTATAAGTATATGCAGTATACCTATGTAGTCTTTATACAAGTATTTCTATTTTTATTTTTCTTTGCATTTTATTTCAATTTTAATACACATGTATATTATAAGTAATATTTACAAAATTATAAAAATATAAAAATGAATAAATGATGAATAAAGAATAAATTGAATATTTTATTCAGTACAAGTATACAATGTGGGTCCAAAACTCAACTTTCAAACCGTAGCTCCGCCAAATGCGAAACCATCGCCATTGGATAGATTATTTTATTCTATATACAATTAAAGGTGAGTACACTGCATTTGGAGTTGTCGTTTGTGAGATACGGGTCTGGGAAGTTGGGATTTTGGGTTCTTATTCAGACCATATCTTTTTGTCTGTACATGACTTTTCTGTGAAATCAATTTTGTCTTTTTCTTTATTAATTTATCTACAACTTTTATGTACAAAGTTTCTTTATTTGATGTATAAAAAGTGGAACCAAAATTAGGTCCCAAAATGAATAAAGAATGAGTAGAAAGTATAGGTGCTTTATCTGTGCTTCTGACCTTATCTCCCCCTACTTTATTCCTTGTCGACCTATCCATCAAGATGCCTAGGTCTCGGGGGTTTTGGGTCATAAAATATTTGCAATATTTTATTCTTTTTCTTTTCTTTATTTATTCTATAATTTTGGCCTTAATTACAGTAATTTACACACTGTTTAGATGCACATGCATGAATGCTAAGATGATGATTTTAATGCTATTTACAGGCATTTGCTAGGGTTTTTGGTGCCAAAATGATAGAATAAAGATGATGAAATGTGGATTCATCAAGGACCTTTTGGTAACTCGTACCAAAAAGTCCAGGGGTTGTTATGCAATTATCCCACTAAAAGACGCACATGGTCAAATAAAACACTCACAGGGGCATAAATGCAATTATCAAAAAGTTTTCATTCATTAAAGAACATCCAGGCTACAGGGCTAATGTCGCAAATACACCAAATATACACGTGACGATGCACGTGGCTCACACAAACAGGGGCATAAATGCAAATAAACTAAAGGATAAGGTCCAATGTGCAAATAACCCAACGTAAATAAAGCTCCTAAAATATTTACAGGACTGACATGTAAAACAGAAACTAAGAGGGGGCCTAAGGTAATTTACCCCTTTATTACGTCGACGGCTGGATGAGCGCCACGTAGCTGATCTGACGGTCTCGGATGGCTGGCACTTCTCTTCGTCCGCACGTGAGCCTGATCGACGGCGCAGAGGAGGACACGTGGGTGATCGAACGGCCTCGGGTGCTGGTGGTTCTCTCCTCTGCTCTAACGGTCCAGATCGACCCTTGAGATGATCAAGCGGTGGCTGCTCCTCGATAGATGGACGGTCACGATGAAAACTGGAGCGGAGGGCGATCGGACGGTGGTGGAGGACCCTCGAAGAACAGGTGGCTGGCGAGGTTCGCCGGCCTCGTGCGCGAGCTGTGGGCCTCCTCAGCTGCCTCTGAAGATCGGAGAAGATCGGCGATGTCGTCCCGCAGCTGGTGGTGGCCTCCGATGGCCCAGCCGAGCCCTGGAGGGGCTCCGGCGAGGTCGACGGAGGGAAGCTCCTGGACGGATGTTGGGAGGCCTCAGATGGCCCCCTCTTGACCTGCAAAGTAAACCAGAAGCTTCGCGGGTCGAGGGCAAAGTGCCTCGACCCGGTTAGGTGGGGTGAAGGTGAGTTGTGGGTCGGGGCGAGCGAGCTCCGGCGAGCGAAGGACGGTGGAGCTCGAACCCCAGCTCCTGTGCGAGCTGGGTTGAACGAAGGGGCGGAGAATGTGCGCGGAGGGATGGCGAAGGTGAGCGTAGGTTCCGATGATCGAGAAGATACGCGATAAGGCAGGAATCGACGGAACGCGGCGGAGCTTCGATTTGGGGGAAACAAGAAATTGAGCGAAATAGGGAAGCTATAAGGATACCTGGGTGGTGTGGAAGACTGTGCTGGAAGGTTGTCAAGGCCTGAGGCTCGAGCTCCTGCACGGGGCGGAGCACGGCGGCGCAACGTCGCCGGATCAGTGGTCCGGCCACCCCCTCCTCACTGCTACAAGGGCAATCGCGAGCTGTCACCTTAGGGATTGCAATGGAGGTCACGGGAATGAGAGTGGAGAGCCAGAGATGGAAATGGAGTGCGGTGGAGCTCAGGTTATATATCACTAGGGGTCCGGCTAGAAGGGAGTCGGGCGTGAAGCTCGGAGCGCGGATCCCCATGCAAACCTCCGGGCGATGATCTCGGATGCACGCAGAAGGATTAGGACCCGGGGTTTGCGCGAATGGCAGGCGGATCAGGCTGGGAAAAATAAGAGAACTCGGGTCGACAGCCCGATCCGCGAAAGAGGAAGGTCCGCGGGGGGAGTTGACCGGGGGTCAACATCCCCCGTGGACCAATCAGGAGAAGCCACGTATTTTTATTTTTGTTTCTTTATTTTAGGCTAGAAAATGATGGAATTAGCAAAAACGTAAAACATAAAATATTTTTATTTTATTTTTCTCTATTTTTTGGTGATTTTTAATTAATTTTTGGAAATATAAATAAGGTGTTTATACTATATAGCTATATATGGGTATATATACTATATATGGGTTTTTTTTATTTTGATTTTTAATTAGTTATTTTTATACATTTTTATTCCTATTTTATATTTTATTTATTTATAGAATAAAATGAGGAATAAAAGGATATTTTTATTTTATTTTTATTATTTATATACATAGGTGAAATAAATAGTTATGTACAACTATATACATGGTATATGTACAACATGTTTTTGTGTTTTTAATTTTGTTATTTTTATTTGATTTTTGTTTTGTTTCTTTTTATTTATTTTATTTACAAAATATACCATATAATATTCACAAAAAGTTTTGAAAATAAATACATTTATTTATAAGGTTAAATAAATAAAGGATGATGGTCTATGCACATGGTGGAGGGATATTTTTGCATTTTTGATTTTTAAATTTTTATTTTGTTTTTAATAGTTTCTAAATATATACAAAATATGTACAAGCATATTTTTGGGTGAGGAAAATACAGTTTTATTTATTTACATAAATATTTACACATGAGCTCCTATCTCTCTCTACTGTGGCTTTTATGCGGTCAGGCCCATGCTGAGCCCTCCCTTGGGTTAGGTTGCTCAATATTTATTCTAAATATTTCCCTCTTTTTCTTTTTGATCTTTATTCTTTTATTTTTGCACAAAAACATGCTAATTATAAGTTTTTACACAATGCATGCTTTTGGTAATTATTTGTATTTACACATATCTACATGTATTTGCAAAGGTTTTTGTAGCTAAAATATAAGAATAAAGAGTGATGAATGGGTATTCATCACCCCCCTATACTTAACTTTGCTAGTCCCTTAGCAAACACTTATTTGAAAAAGAAGTGAAAAAGAAAGAAAAAGAAAAAGAAAAAGAGGATGTACATGGATCAAGGTTGAATTATTAAACTTTCCTTCATTAAATTGAAATATGGAGCTTGACCAGATCTTTGGATTGTTAATGTGTCGGAACCTTATTTGGATTTAAGCTTAAAACCCAACAGCCTCTAAGTTCCACCAATCTATGGACAAGACTCCTTAATAAACCAGATCAGAACAAGTCTACATACACAAACTCTAATGACCATGAATCTTTCCATGCAGTGTAAGTGATATGTGGCTCCCCACCTCAGAAGTAACAAAGAAACAGCCTCCCTCAACCTGGTAACTCTAATGCCTCGGTCTAGCAACTCTTTCCTCGAGAAGCGGGGTATTCCCTTCTAAGTTCAAGTGCAACCGGCTCAAGAAGAGGGGGTAGAAGTATAGAGTTTTGGAAGCTTAGCCAGTGTAGCTAAGTCTCCCGCTGCAAGCTTCATGAGATGTAACATGGATACCATAAGCTTTGCTTCATTTGACTATGTACACTCCGGTGGGGTTATTAAATTTTCAATCCGACCCACCACTTTTTTGGAGTTCTTTTGCATTTTTGCATTTTTTTTTCAAGAACTTTTGTACAACATATCTACATGGTGCAGCATATATACAAGAAATTTCCTCTTGAGCCAGTAGACTATCCCTCTTTTGAAGCTTTATTGCAACCCACAGCTTCTGTCTTTAGCCTTCATCACCACTAGACCAAGTTGAGGTGCACTTCCTTCACTAGAAGAAGAAGAGAGGTTCCGCCTAGAAGTACTACCCTCATATGCTACCCCAAGCCAAAGGAAACTGCCTCCTCACCACCTTATCCGTGGAGAGCCATGTGTAAAGTGCAGGTGCAAGTCAAGCCATTGTCTCTAAGAGTCATGCGTGTGTTGTTAAGTGTTCTACTTAAGCTCATCAAGATGACATATGCTCATAGCCTAGTGGACTCAAAGAATTAAGTCCTTATGGACCTGAAAAGCCTTAAACCTAAGTCCTATAAGGTTCCTCTTAAAGTTAAGTGGATTAAGATCTTTTTCAAGCTCCATTTCTCAATTTAATTCCAGGCTTAGTTTAAATGTCAACTCTCATCCAGGAAAAATTATATACATATATGTACACAAGATGCTATTTACAAATATTTACAATCGTGCAAAATTTTTGAAAAATGTTTTGAAATCATGGATGATGATGATGCATGAAGTGCAAGTTTTGCAAAAAGATATTTACAAACATTTACACAAGATTTTTGCAAACTCTTGATTTTCAAAACATTTTGGAAAAATTTTGTACTATATACATAATTTTGATACAAAAATATTTACACAAGCTTTACACAAAAGATTTTTGAAATCATTTTTACAAAAATACTTTGTACACTAGCTATGTATGTGCATATAAAAGAAGTTTATGTACATGAAAATTTTTTAAATTTTTGTGATTTTTAGCCATTTTATTTATTAACACACTCACACAAAGTACGAGTTATGTCTAAAGTATATATGAAATATATACACACCCCCCCTATACTTAGCTCGAACGATGTCCTCAGAGTGATCAAGAGCGATGAAGAAGACATCACTCGTGCTTAGTAAAAGGGGAGTGAAAAGGAATGGCTAAGTACAGGAACGAATGAATGAATAGAATGAGAGGAGCTCGGTAGTTTCCCCCTATACTTAGGATTAACTAATCCTAAGTATAGCAAGCTGTACATGAAGGGAAATCCGAGTGAAGAAGATACAGAGTCTGCTCCCCCTATACTTAGGGTAAAATATCCCTAAGTATAGGCAGCAAAACAAGAGCAAACCGAATGAAAAGAATACTCGCAGGTCCGTGATGAATCTGTGATTCATCACATCAAAAGTCAAAAATAGAGCCTTGTTCCCGAGAAAATAGAGGCATATTTCCTTTTATCTTGCATAAATAACACTCATGCATACATCCATAATTCATGCATTTTAGCAGCTCATCTGCATTTAAATAAGAAGCCAAAAATCCCCTGTACAATATCCCTTCATCAAATAAACTCTTCTCTATAATATATGTATATACTCCTTAATAATATAGGGAAGAAAGCCACAAATCACCCTTGTAAAATAGCCTAAATACCCTGAGCACCCTTGTACATTAAAACACACATAAAGCCCGCATACAGACTCCTACTTAGGTCTACTCACTATTAGAATACTACATATCAAAAGACCTTCAAAATAAAACTAATTTCATTGAAATTGGAGCTTGTATGAGGAACTTGGGTTTTTGGGTCATTTTGTATACTACCTATGTATATTTATGTATCTTTGTATTTATGTACCATGTTTGACCTCATCTCCGTCTTTGGTCAACATGAAACTTATAGATCTCATCAAGATCTACAACTTTCATGTTTTGAGTTTTTCCAAATTCGGTCTCCTCCTCTTTCTACACGTGTTTTCCCCTTCAACCATTCACAGCAGGCCACGTGGCGCCCTCTGATTGCGCCACGCGGCCCGCTGACCTTTGTCTGGTCCGCCTGCGATTCCCACCGTTGGATCGCGCTTCAGATCCAACGGCCCAGACCCGACCACGTGCGCGCACTCCCTCAGCCATCAGATCCACCAGCTCCTCATCTCCACCGTCCCTTAGCGCCGCGCTCTCAGCGAGCCACGTGGCGGCATCTACGCCGCTCGATCACGCCTCCGATCCTCTCATCACAGTGTGCCACGCGTCACCTCTTGAACCCTTAGATCGCATCACCTTGACCGGATCCTAGCCGCTCGCCCGCGCCTCGCCCCCATTACGCCACGTGTCTTCCCCCGATTCCATCCATCGCATCACCAGATCTAATCACGCCCGCTCACTTTGCGCTTCGATCTGGCCGTCGGATCACAAGATCCCACGGCCAGGACTTCGTCCCCTACCTCGGGCACCCCCTCTCTCCCACGATCTCCGCCTTGCGGGAGGGGCTGCCCCTTCCTATTCTTGGCCGCACTCCAGCCAACCTCGCCGGCCACTGACCACCCCACGATCATCCCCACTCATCCCTCTCCCTCGCCAGCTCCCTCGCACACCACCATCTCCGCCACACTCGCCCCACGACAGCCATGAACTTCGCCACTCACCCAGCTCTGCCGTCACCTTCCTCCTATAAATACTCGCCCTCCGGCCACCTTCATCGCTATCCGCCACTCCAGAGAGGAACCTAGAGCTCGGAGCTCTCGATTGGTGACAGGAATTGAGGGATTCCTTGAGCGAAGACGGCCCTTCTTCTCCGGCGAGATCCACGGTGCACCGCCGTGTCGCAGCCGCCCTCCGAGTAGCTGCACGAGCTCGAGGCTTTACCGACCTCTGGAGCGACGACCTGGAGCTCAAGACTGAGCCCCAAACCCCAGGTACCCTCCTCCATTTCTTCTCCGATCATCTCCTTCGTTTTCCTTGATCTTCTCCGCATTTATTCGCCGTCCACGGACATCTCCTCGCCTCCTCGACACTCCGACGAGCTCCGCGACGGAGCTCTCATCCTCGCTGACCCCTCCGCATCGCCGTTCACTCCACAACAACCACCATCGACCTGCAAGCTCCGCCACCTGGCCGGAGCTCTGTCACCCGACCACCCCCTTCTCCGCAGGCCTCACAGTTCACTTCACCTTCTCCACAATCACACGCACAAGCTTCGGCTATTCTTCTAACCTCTGCAGGTACCCGAACCATCATTGGCCGGAGCCTCGTCGGAGCTCTCCTCGAGCTTCATCGATCAGGAGCTCCAGCCCTCCTCCAGCCATCCAGAGACCACCGGAGGCTTCGCCGTCCTCTTCTGAGTCTTCCGAGCTAGGTGGGAGCTAACGAAGCTCACCACCGGAGCCTGGCAGTCGAGGCGGAGCTCAGCAGCCCTCACCGAAGCGCAGCCATCTCCTCCGCAGGCGGCGGAGGCCCGTTGAAGGAGAAGGAGCAGCAGCCGTTCGATCCTCAGATCGAACGGCCCTCGTCCCGCCACGCGTACCATTACCGCCATAGTCCTCGACCGTCGATCTCACCGCGGATCAGACGCTTCATCCGCTGCCACGAGTCTTCACCGACCACCCTTGGATCAATCTTGATCCAAGGGCCTTCAGGCCGCCACGTCGCCCTATCCGAGCCTCGGCCTCCAAGCCTAGGCTCGGGTACTCCGAAGCTGATCCGAAGCAAACCCGAGCCTCCGAAGCCCTCCGAACCTAGGCCGCCCCACGTGAGGAACACGTGCGGCCTGGGTTAATTGCACCAACACCCCTGGAAGTTTCAAGAATTGCAGAGAGGTCCCTGTGAAGCAGACATCACGTGAGGCGCACGTGATTCGTGGAGAAATTGCATAGAAGTCCTGCATAGTATAGGTAATTGCATTTTAGTCCCTGTCAGCACGTTTATTTATTGAAATTTTATTTTTCCAGTATTGCATTTATACCCTTGTGTTTGCACGTGTCCATAGCATGCATTTTTCATCATTTTGAAATTCCAAAAATTGCAAGTTGTTGAGAATTTTGTCCTCTATCTTTATGTACACGTGTCTGATTTTTGTTGGCTTCATTGAATTATCAATAAATTAATTGGTTCATTTGTGACATATTTTGCCCAGTGATGCCTTTTGATTTTTAATTAAATATCAGTGCCTTCAAAAATCACCAAAAATTCACAGTAGCTTAAGGACATTATTTTTGACACTCCATAAAAATTTCATGTCATTTGCACGCATAATGAGGCCTGAATAAATAGTTGAGTGATTTCCTTTAAATAATTTTAATTAATTCATTTCACAGTGGATTTTGGTTCTGTTAATTTTCCTAGGTCCCTAATCATTAGACCTTCCTAGGATAATTTTAGTTCTTGGAGAAATTGTGGTTTGATATTTATTAAAAATTAAACACTGAAAATCACTCTGTCTGTTTGTTTAATTCACAGTAAATTTATCTCGAGTCGAAAAATTCCAAAAAAATTAGTGTAGCTTAATTTCATTCCATTTCATAATCTGACCAAGTTTCATAATTTTTGGACTTCTTTTGATATCTTAAATTGATTTAATCTCAACTTGGCTGGATTTTTGCATGTGTCTGCATTGAAAATTAAAAATACCAAAAAAAATTGTTCCCCGAATATCAAACACTTGTAAATTGTTGTAATCAACCTAAGGAGACAGTTGCCTCCCTGAGATCGACCTTGGACTCCACCAAGTAAAAAAATATCACTGCTTAAAATTGACCCAAAATCTGTCTTAAGTGGTATTTGATCAACCTCCCGTATCCGACTGCAACGAACACTTAAAATTGATTTGGAACATTAATTTGCCCGAATTAACTAAGGGTGCGGGAGGCGTATCAAAATGGCGCCGTTGCCGGGGAGGCACGGCTTAGGCTAATTGTAGCATATTTTTGAGTGTTTGATCTTCTAATCTCCGGGTAGTCTGACCCCCGGTTTTTCTTGTGATTATTTCTCTCCTTTGCATTATTTCATTTTTGTGTCACTCTCTGACCTTCATTTAATTTTTGTGCGAGGACCGCGAGGAGTCGGCGACGCTTCAAGGACTTAGCATTTAGATTGTGTGGAGAGAAAGAGAGGCATTGTATTTTTTTTAATTATTTTTCTTTTGCATTATTTCCAGTGGTTCCCGTTTGGGATCTCGCGCGTGTAAATATAGTGGAAAACCGTGTCCCGTGTGCTGTGTGGATTGATTGGTAATTTAGCTTGCACTAGCGGCTCCTCGAGCTACTCTAGGACTTGTTTGTGCTCGTAATCAATAGGACCACACAACACCCTTAAAAGACGCACCTAGACCGCAGGACTTAGTTCAAATTAAACCGTTCTTCACGTTAATAGAACTGCCTGTCTAGGAGCGACTTTCATCGCTTGCATTTGCATGTAGGGTAGAGTTTTCAATTCTGTATAGCATCCTGCATCAAGAAGCGAAGGACCACTGTAAGTATTCTCTACTTGGCATACGCATCATAGATTTCAACTTGCATCGGCTTTTCTCGATTTCCCCCCTCTGATTTTCTCACTTAATTAAAAAGGAAATTGGGACTGTCCGATAGGCGTGCTTTGTGGTGATTAATTACAGTGATAACCTAATTTTAAAACTGGGACTGCTAACAGTATTGACCATAAAAAGGGAATAAAAGCTGAAAATTGTTTGCGGGAGACTAATCCCCGACCTTGTTTTCAGGCTGAGTGAGGGTACCTGAGTGTGTGTGAACACCCTAAGGAAGAGCCCAAATCCCCGTCTTCCATATCACGTTCCAACTGATCCTAGCAAATATCACAAGCCGAATATTTTCAGACTCTTTGACTAGTACCAAGTAGCCTCCGCCTGTCTCAGGTAGATAGGGGTGAAATTGCGGTACTTCGCGACAAGTTGCTAGTAACCCTCCGGGGCGAAGTTCCAGCCTTGTCAGCCTCCGCCTGCTTGCAGGTAGATAGGGGCATGGTCACTGAGTCCATCGGCTTGGGATAGGAGCGAAGAAAGGAAGGAGCGGCGGTATCTTAGACGACAGGATAGACAGGGAAGACGCATCCGGCTCTGAGCCGACTTCCCTCTAGGCCGCGTAATCCTTGCTAGATTTGCTTGAAAATCACACTTAAAAACTACAAGATAAATTGGACTCAACTTTGAGTCCTTCACTGTGTTGAGTGTGAATCCAGGGTCTTGGATTGATCTTGTGCTTGCTTCAGGTAGAAGTAAAATCCTATCTTCTTCTTGCTTCACCAAGATGAGTGACTAGGGGAGACCTCGACGCACCGTTCACTGATCTTTCTATGAGTCCCCCAAGTAACTCGTCTTTTCCGGTCCGAGCGCACCTTGGACCACCCAGGACTCATGACCCTCTTGAGTCCTGGTTCCCTCTTGCTCAGGGTGGTTACCCTCAAACCTACCCTTCTATCTCCTCTGAGATTACCAAGGAAGATCATTGCCTCGGTAGTCCCTTACTTGATTCAACCTCTAACACCGACCTCATTTTCCAATCCCCAGAAGTAGAGGAAGAAATGCCGCCAAAGATGCCGCCTGATGAGGACCAGATGAGACAAATTCTAAGACGCCTTGCTGAAGCTGAACAGAAAAATGCTGATCTTACTGCACGAATGGGGCGAATAATAGTAGCTGAAGGGATCGACCGACCAATGGTCGATACCTATAACCCGGCGGAGAACGAAATCCAGAATTGGCTAGCACCTGCAGTTCCCGACCAGGCATTCGAGCTGAAGCCCCACTTCCTTAGCCTGCTGCCGAAGTTCAACGGAAACCTAAGCGAAGAGCCGTACACTTTCCTCCGTGACTTCGAACTAGTCTGCAATAATCTGAGCCATCCCAATGTTGGCCAAGATTATATCCGACTGAAAGCCACCCCATTTGCCTTAGGAGATAAGGCTGCACATTGGCTGAAGAACCTAGGGGTGGTCTGTACTACCTGGATGCAGTTCAAGGACCTCTTCTTAAAGAAGTTCTACCCACTCAGTAGAACCAATCAAATGCGAACAAAGATTGCCAGCTTCGCCCAAGGACCCTGCGAACCGTTCCACGAGGCGTGGGACAGGTTCAATGACTTAGTACAGAAATGCCCATGCCATGGCATTTCTAAGGCGATCTTAGTCCAGACCTTGTTCTGCGGACTAACCCCAGAGATGCAGGGGTTAGTCAGCGCCGCCTGCGGAGGAAGCTATCTAAACAAGAACGAGCACGCCGTATGGAAAATCCTAGAACAGATGGCAGAAACCGGCAGGTCACAGGCCACAAGGGCCTATCAGTCGTCTCCCTCGATTCTATCCAATGAGACGACTAGAAGGACTGTTGCAGATCTGACAGAGGACCTCATCCCCAGCATGGGGATGATTGCAGACAAGCTTACTATGGTCGAGCAGATCCACAAGAGAGTCGCGGAGATGGAGTCTCTTTCGAGCCTTCCCAAGAAGGTGGAGGAACTCTCTGAAAAGGTAGCCAAGATTAAGCTACCCACCCCTTCTGCACCACCTGTACCTGTACATCGAGTCCATCTTGTACAGGAACAGGCACCGGGGTCTCAGAGCAGCTGGGATCAGACTTACACCCAGCAGAACCATCATGCACCCCCACCAGTACAGACAGAGTACGAGGAGCCTCCGCCCGTTTACGAGATCAACGGGCTCTGGTATAGCCGCGACCCACTAGTCCGGCAAATCGAGATGGGGAAGGACCAGGCACACCGCCCATCCCCAGTCTACCAGGAGACCAGGCCCGTCACAATCCCGCGATATCAGTCCAGGCCAGAACAAGGGTACCAGCCGCAGCAGCGCACCTATCAGCAGGGGCCAGCACCGCCCCATCAGCAGCAGTATCGGCATGGCCAGCAGGGCCAGTTCAGGACCGCATCCACTCAGCAGCAGGCCCAGCCCACCGAATTGGAGTCCCTCACCTTGGCGATCCAGACCCTGTCTGATAGGGTCCAGCAGATGCAGAACGACTACCTGGACATGAGAACCGACATCAATCGGGTCTCTCGTGCTCAGGACCAACAAATGGCGCCAAGGACTCCAATTCCCGCACAGGTTCAGGCCAACCCAAATAGCATACATCAAGGCCAGAACCGACCCCGAGATCAGGTATACTATTCAGATAATTATTTATCTGAACATGAGATCCTCTCGTATGATAATGTTAACCATATGTCCCTCAGGAGCGGAAGGACCATGACCATACCTGATCGGGCACGGGCACCACAGGAAGGAACCTCCGAAATTCGACCTGAGGAGAATTCGGAGGAGGAAGAGGATGAGCATCACCACCGCCAGCGGAAGAAGAGGACATCTGAGTCCTCGAAGCACCAGCCCCGTAGTCATCCCGAGTCCGACGACACCGATGAGCCCGCACCTCCATCTGAGGAGGACCAGCCAGAAGAAGCGGAAGAAGCATCACCGGTTTCGCCCAAGCATTTCCCTTTTCGTCAGAGTCAGAGTCAGAGTCTGTATAAAAGTCCGAGTCAGAGTCTTGTTAAGAACTCAGTTTCAGCAGCGAATGAAGATATTTCAGTTCCAGAACCTGAGTTAATAATCCCTTTCCCCCAAGCTCTCAAGGGTGGGAAGAAGAAAAACAAAAAAATTCAAAAAGATGACCCTGAGATGGCTGAGTTTTGTAACAAACATATCAAGGTCACAATCCCCTTTGACAAGTTCGTGGAAATGACCCCTGCATTCCAAAAATACCTTAAGGTGAGATGCACACCTACTAGGGTTAGCAGGAAAACCAAAAGCTGTGTTGAGAAACACGTCCTGTCAGTAGCCACAACTTGTGCAATAAAGAACTCGTTTCCTCGGAAACGAAGAGACATGGGTGCACACTATGTAGTGAGTCATGTTGATGACATCGCGTTTGCACGCACTCTCCTGGACAATGGTTCCTCGATCAACTTGATGCCCACAGCTCTTTATGAGCGGCTCAATCTCGGACCTCTGAGGAAATCTAGAGCTATTCTTCAGTTTGCAGACAAATCCACTAAGAAGTCCCAAGGAGAATTAAGGAACATTGTGATCAAAGTCGAGGGGCAAGAATACATGGTGGACTTCACTGTCCTTGATATGGAAACCCCTCGTAATTGGAGAGAATCCCAGATTATCTTGGGTAGGCCCTTCCTCAGAACAGCAGGGGCCTTATTCGATTATAAGAATGGGAAAATTCAGTTCCAAACTCCAGGCGGAGATGAGGAACTAGAGATGAAGCAGACCAGATGGCAGAGACCAGACTCCGAATCCAGCACCGAGTACTCTTCTATCGAAACAGACAGTACACATGTAGACTTAGTTGGGCCATGGAGACAGAACCCAGCCAGCACCGATATGTCCATCTCCTTTGAAGATGATCCAGTGCATGAGTCAGTCTGCGAGATCCTCAGGAACGAGTACAGCCCTGAGCCTGCATCACCCTACATCTTCGATGACACAGAGGCCCAAGTAGGCCTGTCAGTCCTTACATCCTTAGGACAATCGGAAGATGAGGATGACGAGTCGGACGAGGCGTTTGCCGATTGCATGGAGACCTTTGACGATCCGACTCCAGAACCGAGCTTGGTGGCAGCCGCTGCAGAACAGGATCCAGCCACTGCCAACACCGAACCAGATCAGATTGAGCCAGACTTCTTAGACGATCATACCATCCCTGAGCTCAAACCCCTACCCACAACACTGAAATATGCCTTCCTTGCGGGCCAAGATAAGAAATTTCCGGTCATTATCAGTTCGCATTTGACCGAGGAGCAGGAATCTCGCTTGCTAGAGATCCTGGAGAAGAACCGCAAGGCAATAGGCTGGAGCATTTCCGATCTCCACGGGATAAATCCCGCTCTGTGTTCGCACCATATATACTTGGAGAATGAAGCCAAACCCTCTCGTGAATTCCAACGTCGGTTGAATCCAAATCTACGAGAGGTTGTGAAGAAAGAGATAGAAAAATGGTGCGACGCGGGTTTCATTTACCCAATCTCCGATTCTAAGTGGGTGGCCCCAATCCATGTTGTCCCGAAAAAGTCGGGAATTCAGACGACCACCAATGAGGACGGAGAGGAGATCGTGACAAGAGTACCTACGTCGTGGCGCGTCTGTGTGGATTACAGACGCCTGAATGCCGCGACGAAAAAGGATCATTTCCCCCTACCATTTATTGATCAGATTTTAGAAAGACTAGCGGGGAAAGAATTCTTTTGTTTTCTTGATGGGTTCTCGGGCTACAATCAAGTAGCCATAGCTCCGGAGGACCAGGAAAAGACCACTTTCACATGCCCCTTTGGTACCTATGCTTTCAGGCGCATGCCTTTTGGGCTATGCAATGCTCCAGGTACTTTTCAAAGGTGCATGATTGCTGTATTCGCCGAAATGGTCGGCGAATTCCTGGAAGTCTTCATGGACGACTTCTCAGTCCACGGCGACTCTTTTGATTCCTGCCTTAGGAATCTGGACCGAGTCCTCAAAAGATGTTGTGAGGTCAATCTGGTGCTCTCCTGGGAGAAAAGTCACTTCATGGTGACGGAGGGCATAGTGTTGGGGCATGTCATCTCCAAGAGAGGAATGGAGGTTGACCCTGCCAAGGTGGATGTGATCAGACGACTCCAACCACCAACCAACGTACGGCAGTTGCGGTCGTTCCTCGGGCATGTCGGATTTTACCGGAGATTTATAAAGGATTTTTCTAAGATTGCCCGACCGCTAACTGAGCTTTTAGGCAAAGACGCGGAGTTTATTGTCGATCACAAGTGTCTTGAGGCCTTTAAGCGATTACAAGGAATGATCATGGACGCACCCATTTTACAAGCCCCAGATTGGTCTCTCCCTTTTGAGGTCATGACGGATGCATCAGATTATGCTGTTGGGGCTGTATTGGGACAAAGAAGAGATGGCGTCCCGTTTGCAATCCACTACGCAAGCAAAGTGCTTGATTCTGCTCAGCGTAACTATACAGTTACCGAAAAGGAAATGCTTGCGGTAGTATTTGCCTTGGACAAATTCAGATCTCATTTAATCGGATCCAAGGTAACTGTGTTCACAGACCACACGGCACTACGATACTTGATGGAGAAGAAGGACGCGAAGGCGCGTCTTCTTCGTTGGATTTTACTTCTCCAGGAGTTTGATTTGGACATCCGTGATAAACCTGGAAAGAAGAACGTAGTAGCCGATCATCTCTCTCGTCTCGAAGATCTTAATACTTCCGAGGTTTCCCCGATTCGAGACTCCTTCCCTGACGAGTCGATTTTTGTTATCGACTCACTCCCATGGTATGCCAATATCGTGAACTATCTTGTCTCCAAGAAGGTTCCCGAGGATTGGCCCAAGAGCCAAATTGACCGATTAAAGTCGGATGCTAGACACTACCATTGGGAGGATCCGATCCTTTTCTTTGAAGGACCGGATTGTGTCTGGAGACGTTGTATTCCTCAGGAGGAATACCAGAGTGTCCTTTCTTTATGCCATAGCTTAGAGGCAGGAGGACACCACTCCGGGAAGAGGACCGCATGGAAGGTACTTCAATGTGGCTTTTACTGGCCGACTCTGTTTCGCGATGCCACCGCCTTCGCGAAGTCGTGCCCAGTTTGCCAGAGAATGGGAGGAACCGTTGGTTCCAAGGATGAGATGCCAATGCAGCCGGTCATCATTTGTGATGTCTTTGACGCCTGGGGCATCGATTTCATGGGCCCATTCCCTGTCAGCCACGGGTTTGAATACATTCTTCTTGCGGTTGACTATCTGTCCAGATGGGTGGAGGCTATCCCGACCCGAGCCGCAGACAGCAGGACTGTCTGTAAATTTATCCGAGAACACATCATCTCTAGGTTCGGGATCCCCAAAATAATGATATCAGATGGGGGTAGCCACTTTGTGAATCGGGAGGTGAAGAAACTCCTGAAGGACTACGGCATCGAACACCGTGTCGCTAGTCCTTACCACCCACAAACCAATGGTATGGCTGAGGTGTCAAATAGGGAGGTGAAAACCATATTGCAAAAGCTCGTCCGCCCAGACAGGAAGGACTGGTCTCAGATCTTGGATCAAGTCCTCTGGGCATATAGGACGGCTTACAAGACACCGTTAGGCACCTCCCCATTCCGAATGGTATTCGGAAAGCCATGCCATTTGCCCGCAGAGTTAGTGCACAAATCAGAATGGGCAATAAAGAAGGTCAACTGGAACACACACCTGGGCCAAAAACAGAGAGACATGGATCTGAATGAGCTTGTGGAAGTCAGAAACCGAGCATACGACAACAGTGTGGTGTACAAGGACAAGGTGAAGCGTTGGCACGATAGATATATCAGACGAAAGACCTTTGTTCCTGGACAAAAGGTATGGTTGTTCAATGCCAGGCTGAAGACTTTCCAAGGCAAACTGAAATCCAAGTGGACGGGACCATTTGTAGTCCGAACGGTGCATGATAGTGGATGTGTCGAGATCTCAGATCTCGCAGATGACGCACCGACATTCCTAGTAAATGGGCAGCTGTTGAAGCACTTCGTCGAATCCAATGAACAGTTAGTCCATGTGGAGGAGATTATATTCATGCGCGAGACAAATACAGCAGATACATCTCAAGCCGTGCATGAGACCTTGCAGCAATGAACTCCAGCCATCAGCAGCATCTTCAGAAGATTCAGACCGACTCATTTGTATATACATCATTCTTCCTGTATATCCTATCCTCTACCTCCTCGATTCTAGTAACCCATCCCCACATCATAAAATCATTATCTCAGACTATACTTAGGATGACCAGATCCTAAGTATAGGGGGGAGGGGTCGCCCGAGTCAATTCATTGTACATTCTCCAGATCACATCGGTCCTCATACTCATTGCCTACCGATACTTAGGCTGACCTGAGCCTAAGTATAGGGGGGACCGATGCCCGCGTATATATACTCATCCATTCCCCATCTTTCCCTCGTCCGCCCCATTTTTGATCTTCTTCTACACTTAGGCTGCCAGAGCCTAAGTATAGGGGGGCGGGACGACTTCTATGCTTTCTATTTCTTTCCTACGCTTAGCACGAGCTATGTCTTCTTCCTCGCTCTCTGTGCTCTGAGGACATAGCACACGCTAAGTATAGGGGGGCGTGTATATATTACATATATACTTTACCCATAGCTCGTACTTTAGCGTATTTTTGTATATATTTTACAATAATTACGGGGTGGGTAAAAATCGAAAAATAAAAAAAAAAAAAATTTGGTATACTTGTATAATATGTACTATATGTATAATACTTGTATAAAAAGTTGTAAAATTCTTGTAAAACATACTTTTGTAAATAATTGTTGTATACCAGAAAAATAAAACAAAAAGGCTTCTCTTGCACATCATCTCTGCATAAAGAGTCTTGCACCTTCATAGCATGACATCTCATCTCATCTGCATATTTCTGCATATGCAAAGTGAAAAGCTAGTGGGTTCCGAACCAAGTTATGAGTAGATATTGAGGATGGACTTGATTTAACCTTAATCCACCTAATTTCAGAGGAACCTTATAGGAACTGGAGTTAAGATTTCTCAGGTCAAGAGACTTAATTCTTTGAGTCCGCAGGTCTATGTTCACATGTCATCTTGACTAGTCTAAGTAGAATAGCTCGTGCATACGCAGGATTCTTTTAGATAATGACCTAACTTGGACAAGCACAATGCACATAGCTCTTCATTGATGAGGTGTTGAGGAAGTAGTTTCCTTTGGCTTGGGGTAGCATATGAGGGTAGTACTTCTAGGCGGAACCTCTCTTCTTCTTCTAGTGAAGGAAGTGCGTCTCAACTTGGTATAGTGATGATGAAGGCTAAGGACGGGATGCTGTGGGTTGCAATAATGCTTCAAAAGAGGGATAGTCTACTGGCTCAAGAGGAAAAACTCCTGATGTATTTGCTGCACCTTGAATATAGTTCCAAAAAAAAAAAAAAAAAATGCAAGAAAGAACTCCAAAAAAAAAATCAGACAGGTCCAAGAAAAAGAATAATACCTGTCGGAGTATGTATATTAGCAAGGAAAATGCAGCTGGATGACTTGGCTACACTGGTCAGGCATCCCGGGATAGCTGGCTACACTGGCCACCTTCCATTCTTTTCTCTACCCCCTCCTCTTGGGTTGGTTGCACTTGAACTTAGAAGGGAATACCCCGCTCCTCGAGGAAAGAGTTACTGGACCAGGTTATTGAGTTACCTTGTTAGAGGAGGCTGGTTCCGAGTCATTTCTGATATGGAGAGCTATATCTCACTTACACAGTACAAGTAAGAATCATAGTCATCAGAAATTTGCGTTTGAGGAATTATTCTGACCTGACTGTTAAGGCGTCTTGAATAGAAGACTTGTGGAACTTGAAGTCTGTTAGGTCTTAAGTTCAGGTCCAAATAAGGTTCCGCCACATAATCAATCCAAAGGTCGAGTCAGGCTCCATTTTCAACTTTTGTTCATGACCTTGGTATGGAACCCAAAATCATTTCACTCTTGCATTTCATTTAGTTGCTCGGGGACGAGCAAGGTTTAAGTATAGGGGGTTGATGAATCTGTGATTCATCACATCAAAAGTCAAAAATAGAGCCTTGTTCCCGAGAAAATAGAGGCATATTTCCTTTTATCTTGCATAAATAACACTCATGCATACATCCATAATTCATGCATTTTAGCAGCTCATCTGCATTTAAATAAGAAGCCAAAAATCCCCTGTACAATATCCCTTCATCAAATAAACTCTTCTCTATAATATATGTATATACTCCTTAATAATATAGGGAAGAAAGCCACAAATCACCCTTGTAAAATAGCCTAAATACCCTGAGCACCCTTGTACATTAAAACACACATAAAGCCCGCATACAGACTCCTACTTAGGTCTACTCACTATTAGAATACTACATATCAAAAGACCTTCAAAATAAAACTAATTTCATTGAAATTGGAGCTTGTATGAGGAACTTGGGTTTTTGGGTCATTTTGTATACTACCTATGTATATTTATGTATCTTTGTATTTATGTACCATGTTTGACCTCATCTCCGTCTTTGGTCAACATGAAACTTATAGATCTCATCAAGATCTACAACTTTCATGTTTTGAGTTTTTCCAAATTCGGTCTCCTCCTCTTTCTACACGTGTTTTCCCCTTCAACCATTCACAGCAGGCCACGTGGCGCCCTCTGATTGCGCCACGCGGCCCGCTGACCTTTGTCTGGTCCGCCTGCGATTCCCACCGTTGGATCGCGCTTCAGATCCAACGGCCCAGACCCGACCACGTGCGCGCACTCCCTCAGCCATCAGATCCACCAGCTCCTCATCTCCACCGTCCCTTAGCGCCGCGCTCTCAGCGAGCCACGTGGCGGCATCTACGCCGCTCGATCACGCCTCCGATCCTCTCATCACAGTGTGCCACGCGTCACCTCTTGAACCCTTAGATCGCATCACCTTGACCGGATCCTAGCCGCTCGCCCGCGCCTCGCCCCCATTACGCCACGTGTCTTCCCCCGATTCCATCCATCGCATCACCAGATCTAATCACGCCCGCTCACTTTGCGCTTCGATCTGGCCGTCGGATCACAAGATCCCACGGCCAGGACTTCGTCCCCTACCTCGGGCACCCCCTCTCTCCCACGATCTCCGCCTTGCGGGAGGGGCTGCCCCTTCCTATTCTTGGCCGCACTCCAGCCAACCTCGCCGGCCACTGACCACCCCACGATCATCCCCACTCATCCCTCTCCCTCGCCAGCTCCCTCGCACACCACCATCTCCGCCACACTCGCCCCACGACAGCCATGAACTTCGCCACTCACCCAGCTCTGCCGTCACCTTCCTCCTATAAATACTCGCCCTCCGGCCACCTTCATCGCTATCCGCCACTCCAGAGAGGAACCTAGAGCTCGGAGCTCTCGATTGGTGACAGGAATTGAGGGATTCCTTGAGCGAAGACGGCCCTTCTTCTCCGGCGAGATCCACGGTGCACCGCCGTGTCGCAGCCGCCCTCCGAGTAGCTGCACGAGCTCGAGGCTTTACCGACCTCTGGAGCGACGACCTGGAGCTCAAGACTGAGCCCCAAACCCCAGGTACCCTCCTCCATTTCTTCTCCGATCATCTCCTTCGTTTTCCTTGATCTTCTCCGCATTTATTCGCCGTCCACGGACATCTCCTCGCCTCCTCGACACTCCGACGAGCTCCGCGACGGAGCTCTCATCCTCGCTGACCCCTCCGCATCGCCGTTCACTCCACAACAACCACCATCGACCTGCAAGCTCCGCCACCTGGCCGGAGCTCTGTCACCCGACCACCCCCTTCTCCGCAGGCCTCACAGTTCACTTCACCTTCTCCACAATCACACGCACAAGCTTCGGCTATTCTTCTAACCTCTGCAGGTACCCGAACCATCATTGGCCGGAGCCTCGTCGGAGCTCTCCTCGAGCTTCATCGATCAGGAGCTCCAGCCCTCCTCCAGCCATCCAGAGACCACCGGAGGCTTCGCCGTCCTCTTCCGAGTCTTCCGAGCTAGGTGGGAGCTAACGAAGCTCACCACCGGAGCCTGGCAGTCGAGGCGGAGCTCAGCAGCCCTCACCGGAGCGCAGCCATCTCCTCCGCAGGCGGCGGAGGCCCGTTGAAGGAGAAGGAGCAGCAGCCGTTCGATCCTCAGATCGAACGGCCCTCGTCCCGCCACGCGTACCATTACCGCCATAGTCCTCGACCGTCGATCTCACCACGGATCAGACGCTTCATCCGCTGCCACGAGTCTTCACCGACCACCCTTGGATCAATCTTGATCCAAGGGCCTTCAGGCCGCCACGTCGCCCTATCCGAGCCTCGGCCTCCAAGCCTAGGCTCGGGTACTCCGAAGCTGATCCGAAGCAAACCCGAGCCTCCGAAGCCCTCCGAACCTAGGCCGCCCCACGTGAGGAACACGTGCGGCCTGGGTTAATTGCACCAACACCCCTGGAAGTTTCAAGAATTGCAGAGAGGTCCCTGTGAAGCAGACATCACGTGAGGCGCACGTGATTCGTGGAGAAATTGCATAGAAGTCCTGCATAGTATAGGTAATTGCATTTTAGTCCCTGTCAGCACGTTTATTTATTGAAATTTTATTTTTCCAGTATTGCATTTATACCCTTGTGTTTGCACGTGTCCATAGCATGCATTTTTCATCATTTTGAAATTCCAAAAATTGCAAGTTGTTGAGAATTTTGTCCTCTATCTTTATGTACACGTGTCTGATTTTTGTTGGCTTCATTGAATTATCAATAAATTAATTGGTTCATTTGTGACATATTTTGCCCAGTGATGCCTTTTGATTTTTAATTAAATATCAGTGCCTTCAAAAATCACCAAAAATTCACAGTAGCTTAAGGACATTATTTTTGACACTCCATAAAAATTTCATGTCATTTGCACGCATAATGAGGCCTGAATAAATAGTTGAGTGATTTCCTTTAAATAATTTTAATTAATTCATTTCACAGTGGATTTTGGTTCTGTTAATTTTCCTAGGTCCCTAATCATTAGACCTTCCTAGGATAATTTTAGTTCTTGGAGAAATTGTGGTTTGATATTTATTAAAAATTAAACACTGAAAATCACTCTGTCTGTTTGTTTAATTCACAGTAAATTTATCTCGAGTCGAAAAATTCCAAAAAAATTAGTGTAGCTTAATTTCATTCCATTTCATAATCTGACCAAGTTTCATAATTTTTGGACTTCTTTTGATATCTTAAATTGATTTAATCTCAACTTGGCTGGATTTTTGCATGTGTCTGCATTGAAAATTAAAAATACCAAAAAAAATTGTTCCCCGAATATCAAACACTTGTAAATTGTTGTAATCAACCTAAGGAGACAGTTGCCTCCCTGAGATCGACCTTGGACTCCACCAAGTAAAAAAATATCACTGCTTAAAATTGACCCAAAATCTGTCTTAAGTGGTATTTGATCAACCTCCCGTATCCGACTGCAACGAACACTTAAAATTGATTTGGAACATTAATTTGCCCGAATTAACTAAGGGTGCGGGAGGCGTATCAGTCCGACATCCCCCCTATACTTAGGGTAAAGTACACCCTAAGTATAGCATAATCATAAGATGAGAAAAGGGATGTGGGACTAAAGAATAGAATGATATGGACAACTGGATCTATACAGGCGGAAGAACAGTGAAAATCAGGCGTGAGATGCAAAAGATGTGAGTCAAGAGACCACATCTCACGCAAAATGAATAGGGGCAACAATAACGTCCCGCGGCTCATGATCTAGAAATGGCTTGAGCCGTTGGCCGTTCACTCGAAAGGTGCTCTCAGAAGACAACTCGGATATATCAATACTACCATTGTCGTGCACCTTTCTGACGAGAAAAGGTCCCTTCCATTTGCTCTGTAGCTTCCCTGGAAATAATCGTAGCCTCGCATCAAACAGCCATACTCTCTGTCCAATCTCAAAATGCTTGTGGTTGATATGAGAATCATGCCACTCCTTGACTTTCTCCTTATAATGTAGGCTGCTTGAGAAAGCTGCATCTCTAAGCTCCTCCAGGGCAGCTAACTCTGCCCTTCTCTGGTCTCCCATACCATCTGGATCCATAAGAATATCTGTGACTGCCCAAAGTGACTTGTGCCTCAGCTCAACAGGTAAATGGCACGGCTTGCCATATACGAGGCGAAAGGGAAATGTGCCCAATGGAGTCTTGAAAGACATCCTATATGCCCACAAGACCGAGTCCAAGAGCTGTGACCAATCCTTTCGGTCAGGGCGGACGACTTTCTGCAGAATAGTCTTGATCTCCCTATTCGACACCTCAGCTAGACCATTTGTCTGTGGATGGTAAGGTGTGGCCACACGATGGTCTATACTGAACTCGCTAGCAAGGGCCTTCACCTGGTCGTTGATAAAGTGAGATCCCCCATCAGAAATAAGAACTCGTGGAACCCCGAACCGCGTGATGATATGCTTCCTCAAAAATCTGCAAACTGTCCTCGCATCAGCGGCTCGGGCGGGGATAGCCTCCACCCAACGACTCACATAATCAACGGCCAACAGAATGTACTCAAATCCCTGACTTTTAGGGAATGGACCCATGAAATCGATGCCCCATGCGTCAAAAACCTCACAGAAGTGAATGGGCTGCATCGGCATCATATCACGTTGTCCACAAGTGCCCATCCTCTGACAGTCAGTACACCTCTTCACGAACTCATCAGAGTCCTTGAAGAGGGTAGGCCACCACAAGCCGGATTGGAGCACTTTCTGTGCCGTTCTCCTCCCAGAATGATGTCCTCCTGCCTCAAGCTTGTGGCAGTAAGTGAGGACGCTATGGTGTTCCTCCTGAGGAATACACCGACGCCAGACGCTATCCCCTCCTTCGTGGTAAAGGATGGGATCCTCCCAGTGGTAGGACTTGGCCTTCGCAAGGAAGGTCTCAAGCCTCTTCCTGGGCCAATCTTGTGGGACTTTCCCTGCAACGAGAAAGTTCACAATATCGACATACCACGGGAGTGAGGCGATAGCAAGGATCGCCTCATCTGGGAAGGTATCTCGAATGGGATCAATCTGCTCAGAATCCTCAGGCTGCTCTAGTCGGGAAAGATGATCCGCCACCACATTCTTGACTCCAGGCTTATCCTTAATCTCAATGTCGAACTCCTGGAGTAGAAGGATCCATCTCGTCAGTCTGGCCTTGGCATCCTTCTTTGCCATGAGGTACCTGATGGCGGTGTGATCTGTAAACAAAGTCACTCTAGATCCAATGATATACGATCTGAACTTATCTAGGGCAAACACTACGGCTAGCATCTCCTTCTCTGTGACCGTATAATTCCGCTGGGCGGAATCCAATGTGCGGCTAGCGTAGTGTATGGCAAACGGAACTCCATCCCTCCTCTGTCCCAGCACTGCCCCTACGGCAAAATCGGAGGCATCCGTCATGATCTCGAATGGGAGAGACCAATCAGGCGGCTGGAGAACAGGAGCCTCAATAACACACTGCTGGAGAGTCGCAAAGGACGAGAGACACTTGTCATCGACAAGGAACTCGGTGTCTTTCGTCAAGAGGTCAGTCAACGGTCGGGCAATCTTGCTGAAATCCTGAATGAACCTCCTATAAAATCCAACGTGCCCCAGGAATGACCGTAGCTGCCTCAAATTGGACGGTGGTGCGAGTTTTCTAATGACATCCACCTTGGCCGGATCAACCTCCATGCCCCTGTTGGAGATGATGTGGCCAAGCACCGTCCCATGAGTCACCATGAAGTGACTCTTCTCCCATGATAGAACCAAATGAAACTCGATACATCGCTGGAGTACCCGGTCTAGGCAGTCAAGACAAGAATTGAATCCGTCGTTGTAGACCGAGAAATCGTCCATGAAGACCTCCAAACACTCCCCTACCATGTCCGAAAAGATCGACAGCATGCACCTCTGAAAAGTCGCAGGGGCATTGCATAGCCCAAATGGCATGCGTCGAAAAGCATATGTGCCGAAGGGACAGGTAAAGGTGGTCTTCTCCTGATCCTCAGGAGCGATGGCCACTTGGTTGTAGCCCGAGTACCCATCCAGGAAGCAATAATGGCTCTTCCCTGCCAGTCTCTCAATGATCTGATCAATAAAAGGCAGGGGGAAATGGTCCTTCTTGGTGGCTTGGTTGAGTCTCCTGTAGTCAACACAAACCCTCCAAGAGGTGGGTACTCGTGTAGCGATCTCCTCTCCCGACTCACTGATCACCGTTGTGATGCCCGTCTTCTTGGGCACCACATGCAAGGGGCTGACCCACTTGGAGTCGGAAATGGGATAAATAAAATCTGCACTCCACCATTTTGATATTTCCTTCATCACGACCTCTCTCAGGTTAGGGTTCAGTCGCCGTTGGAACTCACGCGACGGCTTCGCCCCCTCCTCAAGGTATATATGGTGGGAGCACACTGCTGGACTAATCCCATGGAGATCCGCTACGCTCCATCCGATCGCCTTGCGGTTCTTTTCAAGAACCCCCATCAGACGGGATTCTTGCTCTCCAGTCAACTCGGCAGAGATGATGACTGGGTACATCTCTGGATCGCCCGCAAGGAATCGATACTTCAGCGAAGTAGGGAGCGGCTTTCGCTCTGGAATGCTGGGTGCTGGCAAATCTGGCTGCGGAAGGAACTGAGTGAAAGCTGCTAAGTCTGCCAAATCTGCCTGGGAAAGTGAAAGCGTACTCTCGCAAACTGGATCGGGAGAAGGCTGCTCAACTGCACTGTCTCTGCTCGGCTCTGCATCTACCTCCTCCTCATCATCTATAGGCTCAGGTGAACTCAGGTCTGGCATCTGATCATAGCAATCGGCCCAATCAGACTCTGAATCCGAGGGATCTGCATCAATCGCGGTGGCATCAGTACCACCGGAAAACAAGGTGGCCTCAGCACCACCATCACTGAACATCGTGTCGCGATCAAGGACCGGCTCTGCTGCCTCCATGGTATCCTGAACCAGGGATGTGCTCTCCAGACTCTCCTCTGCTATCATCTCGGCATCAGCTGTATCTGAATATGAGAGGATGGTCTGTGCTGCAGGATCTGCCCAAGCTGCCTCATCGTCTGTGATCACAAAATCACAGTCCTGGTGGACGTCTGGCTCTGTGTCTGTCAGCTGCTCTGAATCTGTACTCGCATCTGAGCGGGTTCTCTCTCTAGCTCTGTAGTCCTCGACCGTCTCTATTTGTATACTCTCGCCCTCGACGCGAAAGTACACCTTCCCGCTATCATGATCAGTCACCGCCTTGGCTGTGGCCAAGAACGGACGACCAAGGATGATGGGGGTATCGGCCACTGACTCAGGGATCTCCATGTCCAACACTACGAAGTCCACGGGGAATTTCAGGCCCTGAATCGTGACGATAACGTCTCGTAATAACCCCTTCGGCCTCTTGACATATCGATCAGCGAACTGAAGGACTGTCCTGCTCTGTCGAAGAGTGCCCAACTCGAAGCGGTCGAGAAGGGCTGCCGGAAGAAGGTTGATCGACGATCCGCTATCTAGAAGAGTACAGTCGAACCTCTGCTCACTAATCTGGCATCTGACATACGGGGCCCCTGAATCTGGCCTCTTGGCTGGCAGGCGGTTCTGGATCGCAAAACACGTGGCCTTCGTCAGCACATGGATCTCGGAAGTGTGGTTCCTCCTCCTCCTCCTGACTGTAGTCCTGTCTCTCAAAGAACGCTGGAGAAGGGGGATGTGCTGCAAAGCCTCCTGGAGGGTCAGCTGGATGTGGAACCTATCAATCATGCTCTGGCTGAACTCCTCAAGCTCTCTCTTTTTTGGGTCATCTTTTTTCTTCCCCTTCCCCATCTGAAGGGCTCTAGGGAAGGGGATCACAGGGTCCTTCTCAGATGAAGGACTAGGAAAAGGTCTAGACGGTTCAAGGACCGGATCCACACATACATCATGCACCACAGTGGGACCAGAAGAAAGTAAACCTTTTCCTTTATTCAAAACAGAGTTCTGAGATACAGGAATGCGAGGAAAGACAACATCTCTATCTGTACAAACACCGGTGGCCTCAGTACCACCACGGGCTGGCTCTGTATCTGCTGCTGCTGGTAGTAGACGTCTCGCGGCATCAGTACCGCGTGCTGGCTCGGCTCTACTGGTGGCATCAGTACCACCTCCTCGAACTGGTGAAGCGGCGGCCTCAGTACCGCCGGTGAAATCAGCATCCTTGGTGGCATCAGTACCACCATCATCATCTGGAGCGGCCTCAGTACCGCTCTCCTCCTCCTCATGTGGCGCCTCTGGAGTGTCCTCGTGGTGAAGCTCAGATGAGGCGCCGCCGCCTGCTGGGGTCCTACCGCTCCTAAGTGTGACAAAATCAGCATCAAATAGATCCGAAGATGTATCATCAAATGGGTCACTAGGAGTGGCTAACTCAGTATGTACTACCTGCTCAGATTTCCTCTTGAGATTGTTCGGATTCGGCTCAATCTGGGCTGGAATGGCGGCCTTCCCTCTCACCAAGTCCCGCATCTCCTGGCGGAACTCATCCATCTCCCGTCTGAATGTGGCCTGCTGGTCCGTGAGGAGGCGGGCGATGTCATCCAAAGCGGGGCTCTCGTGGGAGCCCGACGGGTAGCCTCTCTGTGGGTGAGGCTGCTGGATCTGCTGCTGATGGTGCTGGTAAGAGGGATATGAGGACGGGTGCTGCTGCTGAATCGGGTGAGCCTGCTGCTCACGCCTCCACGACTGTCCTTGCTGCTGATAGGGACGAGGACCGTAGGATGATGGCTGGTGTGCTGGGTGCTGCGGCTGCGACTGGTGCTGGTCTCTCTGCTGGGAGTACTGCCCTCCCTGCCCTGACGGCTGCTGCTGGGGCTGGGCACCACCACTCCCCCACCTGAATCCGGGATGGTCTCGTCGGATCCCAGGCTGGGGGCGGTCATACCAAATCCCGTTGACATCCATCAACGGCTCTGCATCGAAGGGGTCTGGCGGCAGTACTGCCAGAGGCTGATCCGGCTGGTAGACCACCATCTGCATCTCTGGAGATGGTGGTGACTGGTAGGTGGGCTGCGGCTGCTGGTACGGCTCCGCCTGTACAAGGTGAACCTGTCTAGGCTGCTGTGAAGAGCTGGAGCGCTGGGACGAGCTGCTGCTGCCGCCGGTATCGCCTCGCGACAGAAGACGGGGCTGTGAAGCCGTCTATGTCTCCTGGAGACACATGAGCTGGGTCTTCATGTCGCTCAGAACCTGTGCCATCTGCTCCATCTGAGTGATGCTCTGGCACTGCTTCTTCTCTATCAGCTCCATGCGGTCCAACTTCTCGCTAATGATACCCATGTCCGCAGCTGATGACTCTGCCTGTGCTGCTGCGACTGCGGACGAACTGGATGGACCTGCATCTACCCGTGCTATCCGCTGGTACTACACGGGTCCTGGCTGCTGAGGCTGGGGTCTCTGAGTATACAATCTGGTCTGAGACATCACCATGTAGTTCTCGGACATCTCCTCGTAGATGGCCCAGACCTGATCGTGGTCCTTGGCAAAGTAGGACCCGCCGCAAGAAGCATTCACCAGACCCTGAAGCTCTGGCGTCAACCCGCTGAAAAAGCTCTGAACTAGGTTTGGCTTGGATATGTCGTGGTGCGGGCATCTGTCTAGGAGCTCTCGAAACCTCTCCCAAGCCTCGTGGAACTGCTCGTTGGGGAACATGGAGAAGTTGCTGATCAGGGCCCTCGCTGCATTCGTCCGCCCGAGTGGATAGTACTTTTTCAAGTACTCGGTGCGGAGCTGCTCCCAGGTGTAGACAAACTTCCCTAGATGCTTCAGCCAGGTGGCTGCTCTATCTACCAGTGAAAACGGGAAGGCTATCATCCGGATCGTATCCTGGTCCACGTGGCGATCGTGGACAGTGCTGCAGATCATCAGAAACTCCTGGAGGTGGAGATGGGGCTCCTCAGTAGCAAGTCCGTGGAAACGGGGCAGTAACTGCAAGGTGTTCGGGGGGAACTTGAAGTCCCCCACGATAGCTGGCACTACCACCCAGTGATGCATCAGAGTCGATCCGGGGTTGTGCAACTCCCGCATCGGTCGTGGTGGTCCTCCTGCCGCGGCTGCTGCCGCTGCGGCGGGCTGCTGCGGCTGCGGCTGCGGCCTCTGCATCAGGCATCTCCTCAGGCTCGCTCAGTATCTCCTCAGGCTCGCTCTGCTGGCCTCGCTCTGCTCTGAGCCTCTCTAACTCTCGCCTCATCTCTATCATGAATGCCCCCTGACCACGTAACTGCTGTTGTACTGTCTCTAGTGATGCGATCAGGGTGGAGTTGATCGCCCCCTGGTCTAGAACAAAATGCTGGTCTCCTCGTGGACCTCCGGGGTGATCCTCTGAACTGCCGGCCATAGCGACGTCTGCAAAATCAAATGAGCCCAACTCAGGTGCTGTCAAATCTGCTAATCTCTCCTCGGGCTCATGTCTCTCAGTACCGAAAGAAAGGGGGTCGAGGGGGAACAGGGCGGAATCGTACTCGGGCTCGGAGTGCTGGTCTCGGCTCTCGCGGGCCAACCTAGATGATCGAGTAGACGTGCCCGAAAGCGGTGCAGCCAGAGGCTGCCTAAGAGACCGTCTACCCATCATCTTGATCTGGCGAGTAGTGCGGATGAGATCTGGAATCAACTATGATCAAAAACAAACCCCCGGTTCACCAACGCTACGCGAGTTGAAGACCGTGAAAGTTCGGTCAAATTATCTTGTCTATTTTATTTTGGTGAACACACAAAATATCAGAGCGCTTACGTGACCTGTTAGGATATCCAATGCTATCCCCAACCGACTGGCCCGCACGGAAAAGTCGGTAATCAGTCGGGTCTAGCACCGGGAGGCTCTACCTAGGGTGCGGGTCACTCTCTCGTGCATCCAAACCAAACAATGAGGGGGTTGCTCTCCCCAAGACAAAGTTTTTAGGGTGAGCGATTTTTAAGATCAAGTATGATTAGCAGTCCCGATTTTATTGTTTTTCTTTTTAATATTTTTCAAAGCAAACAAAAGGCCTAACGAATTTTTCAGTTCTCCTGATTATTTAGTCCAAAAACAGGGGGGAGAAGACGAAAAAGCCGATGCGCGATAGATCAATGATGCATGCTGAGATAGAAATGCGTACCTTGTCTCCAGCTCTCTACATGCAAGTGATCCGCGCAGAATTTAAAGACAGGAATAAAACTACCTAAATGATGCAACGGGAAAAACCGAGTCCTAGATGAGCAACTTCTAGCGCAGAACCGTCTAACTCAGTCACTCGCCCTCGATCCAAAGAGTCCGGTCTAGACCCACCCCTCCTCTTCTCGACAGGTCGAGTTCAGGAGTAGCGCTTGACGGGGCAGGCTCGCGGCGCGTAGGCTCTCAGGAAAGTGACTAAGTTATTTTTATTATTTATTATTAGTAGGTCCAATTAACGATCTATAGGAACAGATAAGCAGTTAGGTGTGTGGATCCTACTAATTACGGCACAAGCACCAGAAATTCCTAAGTCTAGGGGCTCGAGCAAAAACCGCGTAAACACCGGAAAGGCAGTAAAAAAGTAGAAGAAAGCCGCGAAAAACCGCTAAGGTCCTAAAGGGTCCCCCGAGCACACCGGTGCTCGGCGAAACAGACCCGCTACGGTAAAAGTCTCCAAGCAGTCCAAGAGTTCAAGTCCCTGTATTATTACAATAATAATAAATGAAATAAAGTCCTAAGCTATCCTCACCCACTCAACTCTCTCTCTCGCTCTCTCCTGCGGCTCGATGAAGAAACGAGCCGCCTCCGCTTTGCTCGGGTGCACCGGCGCTCCTAGGAATGCCGCCCTCGCTCCTCGGGCCCTCGCAAGAAACAGAGAGAAAAGTGGTCAGTCCAAAAGTTATTGTCAGAGATATGAGAAGAATATATGCAACAAATCTATACAAAAAGCCGCGAAACTCAAAAAGCCGCGGAAAAATCTAAAAGTGACTACTAAGCCGTGCTCCCCGGCAACGGCGCCATTCTGATAACCTAAAAATCTCGAAGACCCGGGTGAAGGTAATAAGACAAGGGTCGTTGCGACCCGGATCTCAGAGGATAGGTATATCAAGAAAAATCAGACCACTCGAAATATACGTAAAATCGAAACAAAGCGGTCCTGCTATGATATTAACCTGGTATAGCACCCATGGTCGAACACAAGGAGCACGGGTTGGCCAGAGGCCTACGAAGTAGTCGAAGAATCAGAGAAAAAGGGAAAACATTTTTTTGTGGTTTTTTTAATTGTTTTAAATTTTTTTTGGGATTTTTAATATGTGAAGAAAATGAGAAAGGCTAAAAACAATCACACTTCAACAATTATTTAATGCATCAGGAACCAAGCAAAAATTCAGACAAAAATTTTTTTGTGTGTTTTATATTTTTTATGTTTTTGGTGAATTTTTGGGATTTTTCTGATATTTATTTCAATTTCTAAAAATCAAACAGTAAGAAAAACAAGGGGTACTGTCCAGCCAAGCCTAAAGTCCCTAAATAAAATACCTAAGGACCTTAAAAAGACCTGGAGGTAATTTTCCTGTAGAATAGGAAAAACAAGGAAAATTTGAGCACCAAATTTATTGTTTTTGGGTTTTTAGATTATTTAATATGATTTTTATGAGTTTTTAGGAGTTTTTGAATTTTTAGGGTTTTTAAGCAATGAAAAATAGCCAAAATTGGCTAGAAAATCAATCAACACACAATAAACAGTACCTAATTTTTATAGAATTTGTAATGGGGTTTTTATATTTTTTTGTAATTTTTCAAGCTAAACAGTGCCAAAAATAAAGGTTTTTGAATTTTTAAAAATACCAAACAAAATCAGAAATGTCCTCAAAAATCTACAAAAATCCTACACCATGGCAGGAGCCATGTGTCAATTTTTCGTTGGATTTGGAGGTGATTTGATATTTTATTCAAAAATGACAAGAGGGCACAGTGCACAGGGACCAAAGTGCAAATACCCAAAGTTCTGGGGGTCCTGGTGCAAAATACCCAAGAAATCACGCGCAAGGCGCGTGCCTGGGGCACTCAGGGACCTATATGTAAGAAAAACAAGTCCGAGGACCTTTTGGTAACTCGTACCAAAAAGTCCAGGGGCTGTTATGCAATTATCCCACTAAAAGACGCACATAGTCAAATAAAACACTCACAGGGGCATAAATGCAATTATCAAAAAGTTTTCATTCATTAAAAAACATCCAGACTACAGGGCTAATGTCGCAAATACACCAAATATACACGTGACGATGCACGTGGCTCACACAAACAGGGGCATAAATGCAAATAAACTAAAAGATAAGGTCCAATGTGCAAATAACCCAACGTAAATAAAGCTCCTAAAATATTTACAGGACTGACACGTAAAACAGAAACTAAGAGGGGGCCTAAGGTAATTTACCCCTTTATTACGTCGACGGCTGGATGAGCGCCACGTAGCTGATCTGACGGTCTCGGATGGCTGGCGCTTCTCTTCGTCCGCACGTGAGCCTGATCGACGGCGCAGAGGAGGACACGTGGGTGATCGAACGGCCTCGGGTGCTGGTGGTTCTCTCCTCTGCTCTAACGGTCCAGATCGACCCTTGAGATGATCAAGCGGTGGCTGCTCCTCGATAGATGGACGGTCACGATGAAAACTGGAGCGGAGGGCGATCGGACGGTGGTGGAGGACCCTCGAAGAACAGGTGGCCGGCGAGGTTCGCCGGCCTCGTGCGCGAGCTGTGGGCCTCCTCAGCTACCTCTGAAGATCGGAGAAGATCGGCGATGTCGTCCCGCAGCTGGTGGTGGCCTCCGATGGCCCAGCCGAGCCCTGGAGGGGCTCCGGCGAGGTCGACGGAGGGAAGCTCCTGGACGGATGTTGGGAGGCCTCAGATGGCCCCCTCTTGACCTGCAAAGTAAACCAGAAGCTTCGCGGGTCGAGGGCAAAGTGCCTCGACCCGGTTAGGTGGGGTGAAGGTGAGCTGTGGGTCGGGGCGAGCGAGCTCCGGCGAGCGAAGGACGGTGGAGCTCGAACCCCAGCTCCTGTGCGAGCTGGGTTGAACGAAGGGGCGGAGAATGTGCGCGGAGGGATGGCGAAGGTGAGCGTAGGTTCCGATGATCGAGAAGATACGCGATAAGGCAGGAATCGACGGAACGCGGCGGAGCTTCGATTTGGGGGAAACAAGAAATTGAGCGAAATAGGGAAGCTATAAGGATACCTGGGTGGTGTGGAAGACTGTGCTGGAGCTAAGGTAGCTCCTGGTCGTCGCCTCGAAGGTTGTCAAGGCCTGAGGCTCGAGCTCCTGCACGGGGCGGAGCACGGCGGCGCAACGTCGCCGGATCAGTGGTCCGGCCACCCCCTCCTCACTGCTACAAGGGCAATCGCGAGCTGTCACCTCAGGGATTGCAATGGAGGTCACGGGAATGAGAGTGGAGAGCCAAAGATGGAAATGGAGTGCGGCGGAGCTCAGGTTATATATCACTAGGGGTCCGGCTAGAAGGGAGTCGGGCGTGAAGCTCGGAGCGCGGATCCCCATGCAAACCTCCGGGCGATGATCTCGGATGCACGCAGAAGGATTAGGACCCGGGGTTTGCGCGAATGGCAGGCGGATCAGGCTGGGAAAAATAAGAGAACTCGGGTCGACAGCCCGATCCGCGAAAGAGGAAGGTCCGCGGGGGAGTTGACCGGGGGTCAACATCCCCCGTGGACCAATCAGGAGAAGCCACGTATTTTTATTTTTGTTTCTTTATTTTAGGCTAGAAAATGATGGAATTAGCAAAAACGTAAAACATAAAATATTTTTATTTTATTTTTCTCTATTTTTTGGTGATTTTTAATTAATTTTTGGGAATATAAATAAGGTGTTTATACTATATAGCTATATATGGGTATATATACTATATATGGGTTTTTTTGATTTTTAATTAGTTATTTTTATACATTTTTATTCCTATTTTATATTTTATTTATTTATAGAATAAAATGAGGAATAAAAGGATATTTTTATTTTATTTTTATTATTTATATACATAGGTGAAATAGATAGTTATGTACAACTATATACATGGTATATGTACAACATGTTTTTGTGTTTTTAATTTTGTTATTTTTATTTGATTTTTGTTTTGTTTCTTTTTATTTATTTTATTTACAAAATATACCATAGAATATTCACAAAAAGTTTTGAAAATAAATACATTTATTTATAGGGTTAAATAAATAAAGGATGATGGTCTATGCACATGGTGGAGGGATATTTTTGCATTTTTGATTTTTAAATTTTTATTTTGTTTTTAATAGTTTCTAAATATATACAAAATATGTACAAGCATATTTTTGGGTGAGGAAAATACAGTTTTATTTATTTACATAAATATTTAAACATGAGCTCCTATCTCTCTCTACTGTGGCTTTTATGCGGTCAGGCCCATGCTGAGCCCTCCCTTGGGTTAGGTTGCTCAATATTTATTCTAAATATTTCCCTCTTTTTCTTTTTGATCTTTATTCTTTTATTTTTGCACAAAAACATGCTAATTATAAGTTTTTACACAATGCATGCTTTTGGTAATTATTTGTATTTACACATATCTACATGTATTTGCAAAGGTTTTTGTAGCTAAAATATAAGAATAAAGAGTGATGAATGGGTATTCATCATTGGACCATAAAATCTACCTAATTAACAGGAACCTTATAGGAACTGGGATTGAGGTACTTTAGGTCTAGTTGACTTAATTCTTTAAGGATCACGGGACTTGGTTCAATGGATTCTTGACTGCCTAAGTAGAGTATTTCGGAGCACACGCACAACTCTTGTTGATAATGACCTAACTTGGACACCTGCACCTTTCACATGGCTCAACTCAGTTGGAGTGGTGAGGGGTTGGATTTGCCGGTATGAGACGCACACCGGTGGAAACATTTGTCCTCCTCTAGGGAGGGAAGTGCGCCCCAACCCATCTAGTAATGATGAGTTTCGAGGATAGGAGATCGTGGGTTGAAATAAAGCTTCAAAAGAGGGATAGTCTACTGGCTCAAGAGGAAAAATTCCCTATGTAAATGCTGCTGTATATAGTATTCAAAAAATGCAAAAAGCAAAAACTCCAAAAAAGTGGACAGGCCTGTACAAAAATAAAAATGCCTGCCGGAGTGTACATATGTGTAAAGTCAAATAAGAAAGCTTGATCTTCAAAGTCAAATCATGTGAGCCTGCAGCTGGATGACTTGACTACACTGGTCTTGCATCCTAGGATAGGTAGCTACACTGGCTACCGTCCATTCTTCTCTTCACCCCCTCCTCTTGAGCTGGTTGCCACTTGAACTTAGAAGGGAATACCCTGCTCCTTGAGGGATGAGTTGTTGGATTGGGGAATCATTGCGTTGTCATATTGGAGAAGTCAGTCTCTTTGTCATTTCAGTTGGGGAGAGCCACAATCACTTACACTGTACGAGTCAGATTCATAGTCGTAAGAGTTTGCATATGAGTTAAAGTATTTCTAACCTGGCTATTGAGGAGACTTGAGCAGAGTCTTGGGATTCTCAGGGACTGTTGGATTTCAAATCCGGTTCTCACTAAGGTTCCCGCACTAAAATTCCAAAGGTCCGACTTAAGCTCCAAACTTTGATTTTGTGAAGACAAGTTTGATAGTTAAATTTAATCCATCTTTCTTCTTTTTATTTTCTTCCTTTTTCTTCTGCACTTATTGCATAAGTGTTTGCTAGGGACTAGCAAATGTAAAGTATAGGGGGATGATGAATCCACATTTCATCATCTTTATTATATCTTTTTGCATCAAAAACCCTAGCAAATACGTGTAAATAGCATTAAATCCATCATCTTAGCATTCATGCATGTGCATCCAAATAGTGTATAAAATACTGTAATTAAAGCCAAAATTATAGAATAAATAAAAGAAAAGAAAAAGAATAAAATATTGTAAATATTTTATGACCCAAAACCCTGAGACCTAGGCATCTTGATGAATAGGTCGACCAGGAATAAAGTAGGGGGAGATAAGGGTCAAAACACCATAAAATTTCATTCATTCTTTATCCATTTTGGGACCTATTTTTGGTTCCACTTTTTATACCTCAAATAAAGAAACTTTGTACATGAAAGTTGTAGATAATTAAATAAAGAAAAATACACAATTTATTTCCCTGAAAAATAATGTACAGATAAAATGTTATGGTCTAAATAAGATTCCAAAATCCCAACTTCCCAGACCTGTATCTTGCAAATAAAAACTCGAAATGTACCAAACTCACCTTTAATTGTATATAGCTTAAAATAATCTATTTAATGAAGGTGGTTTTGTATTTTTCGGAATTATGGGTTGAAAGTTGAGTTTTGGACCCCTATTGTATACTTGTATAGATTAAAATATTCAATTTATTATTTATTAATTATATTTGTATTTTTATATTTTTAAAATTTTGTAAATATTATTTATAATATATATGTACATTAAAATCAGAATAAAAACATAAAAGAAATACAAAATAAAAATACTTATATATACTATACATAGGTATAATACCTATATACATACATGTATACAATATACTTTTATTTTATTAAATACAAAACACTTCATAAAAATAAAATGAAAATATTTTTTAAGTGTATAAAAATACTTTATAATTTTATAAAATAATAAACAAAAATGATAAAATTAAAATACACAAAAGAAAAATAAATTAATAAAATATATATGTAATATACTTATAAAGGGCATAATAGGTAACTTGTAAAAATACACCTCATAAAAATAATTAAAAATCACTATAAAATACTTTATAAAATTATAAACATTTTTTATTTAATAATCTAAAATTAAATAAGTCATTTACTATTTTTAAACTATTTTTTAAATGTTTTTTCAGAGGTTTTTCTTGGTTGGACCACGTGGACCAACCAGGTGGTCTGGACTGTTGACCAAGGTCAACAGTCTAACCTTCACCCCTGTGCACTGTGTCAGATCTCGTTTGACCCAATTTTCGCGGATTTTTCGAGGCATCTCCTTGCACCCTTTCATGATCCTTCCTTCTGACCTTTTTCTCCTCAATCTTCCACCTTACTCGCCCAGTGATTACCTTGGATTTTCGATCGCTGTGCGAGATGCTATTCCTCGTTCTTTGACGCTCGATCATCAACCACATAAAATGGAGCCCTGACTCCCATTTGAAATGGGATTCCCTTCGGTCCACCCCTCCTCGCCCTTTTCGTGCTCCACGAAGACCTGGAGGTGACAACTCCATCTTTGTGCCGTCAGCCAAGGCGAAGGAGGTCGGAGGCGTCTCCACTACCTCCGGAGACGACAGTCGTCGAGGTACAACTGTCCCTCTGGCTCCAGCCATTGAGGCAGTCATTTCGCCCCTCTTTTTCCTTCGCATTTTATTCTTAGCACTCTTAGGATTATTTCACCTCAACAATCTCCCCGTCCTATCGCTCGATTCGCTCAATCGACCGCCTTGCCGGAGCAAGCTCCGGCGAGCATCCACATCGCCTCCCACCCCCCCTTTTTTGAGAGCCCGTTGGAGGTCGAGGCATTTTGCCCTCGACCTCCGTAACATTTCTTGCAGGTCCGCGGAGTGTGAAGAACACCTGGACGCATTTTTGGAGGTCGCCGGAGGTACCTGGGCCCCTTCTTCTTCCCCGACGTTGCGGAGGAGCCTAGGAGGTCTCTAGTCCATTTTGCTGCCGTCAGGACTGAGAGGAGGACCGCAGGAGCATCCTGGGCCCCTCACGAGCTTCAGTTCACACCGGAGGGAGGCGCTATCACCGGAGGAAGGTCGCCACGGCGGACCTTCTTCCCTGTTCGTTCACCACCCGCCTCTGCCGTCCGATCAACAGCCAAAGCCCAAATGCAGCAGCAGCCGTAGGATCTTCTGCGTCCCCACCGTTCGATCATCACGTCAGCGAAGCGACATCGTGCGAGGAGAACGCGCCAAGTGTTCAAGTGAAGATCTCCCGCTGTCGGATCGCTTTTGCGTAGGTATTTTGTAAACTAACCTGCGCAAGTTTTTGTATTTATTATTTAACATATAAACATTCATCTACCGTGTATTGAGTTTTGTAATATTTGCAAACAAGCGCCTGTACTTTTACTATTTGCAAATAGGTCCAAGCCTCGTCACCTCACGTGACTAGTTCACGTGAGGAGCGGGGCATTTTGTAGAGAGGCCCTCGGCCATTTGTGTATTTATTTTCAGTACCAGAATTTTTCATTGTAGTGTAAATTTTTGGGGATATTTGCATGAGAGCCCTTGGGCATTTGTGATATTACAAGCAGGTCCCTCCCAAGCACGTGCCAGTCACGTGCCCTGGTGGGTATTTTACAGTCATACCCCTACAGGTACTGTGATTGCTATTTAGTCCCTTAAATTGTTGATTCAGTGTATGTTTTGTGAGAAAATTGCATTTTCGCCCTTGATTGTTCGATTATTTGCACTTATGCCCTTGCTAGTAATGTAGTTTCTTGATGTTGTCTTTATTTAATTAGTGCATCATTTTAACTCGAAAAATTCTAAAAAAAAATAGCATAGGCTCATGTTAACTTGCTCATTCACGCAATATTTTTGCATTGCATTTTTATTGCACAGAACATGCATTTTTCTTACTGTTGCATTAGAAAATCCATAAAAATTAGAAAAATGTTTTGAAAAAATCCAAAAAAATTAAATTTTGTGTGTTTTATCATATTTTAGTGTCAGTCCAAAAATCATTAAAAATTTCAAAACAAAAGCCTTAAAAATTTGAAAACCTCTAAAAACTTCAAAAAATTCTAAAACAAATCCTAGAAAAATCCTAAAAATATAAACTCTGGTCTTGTAGCTTCTTTATTCTATTGTCTTTTATTTAAAATTAATTTGGGAAAATTTTGATATTGTTTCCTATTTTTTATTTCCATTTTAATTTCGGCCAGTAGCTTATTCATTGTTTTCCCTTATTTTTATTTTAAAAATACCAAAAACATTCTGAAAATTCCCCAAAAATCACAAAAACATCTTAAAATTATAAAAAGACCAAAATATGATTTTTGACTATTTTTACCTATTTTTATAAATACTCTATCCCTCTGTTCCTTATATTGTATATACATTCTATTATTGAAAAAGAAAATATAAAAATATAAAATATAAAAAGAAAATACAAAATCAGTAAAAAGAAAACCAAAATACAAAAATTAAAAATCAAAAATAATATATATATAAACTAAAAACCCACAAAAACATTTGCATTGCATAGTGTAGACAATACATCACATTCACATTGTTGTGCATCATTGCATAGATCTATCCTGCCTTGCTCCTTGTGTTCAAACTCTCTACATACTTACACCTATACATCATGTTTGTAGAGTTAAAAATAAATTGGACTCCACTTTATTTTTCATTGCTTGATATTTATATTGTGGGTTCGTTGTTGATTAAATACGAGATTTTGTAGTGGTCAACTGGGCGGACACACCTGGACGGAAGCCCTTGTAAAAGCATCAGTTGCTGCAGCAGTCGCAACAACCCACAGGAAATGCTTCCTCAACTGCTCGTTTTTCATAGTAGAAAGTAGAAAGTCGCAGAACCCGTAAAATCACATGACCAGTGACCAAGGCCTACTCCAGGAGCAACCGATCGTTCAATGCTACCTCAGATCAAATGAATCAAGAGAAATTGCTGGAATTGCTTGGAGTACATCTTGGTCCCTGGAACGAGGGGGTCCGCGGGTTGATTAGCCATTTCCTAAAAGCACGCATTGGACACCGAAGTTGATTCGCCTTGTGAATCAATACGACCGCTCTCAATTTTCGTGTTTATCAGTGGTCCCGCCTATATCCAGCCGCACGTGTTCGCGCCTGGGCGGTCTGTGTCACCCTCTGTCGCCAGCACCTGATCCAGGCGCCCCCCCCCTCCGCTTCAGTCGCCCCGCGCGGCGGCCGTGCCTCCGCCGAAGACCGAGCACCTTCAGGAGCACTGCCTCGCTGAATTGTCATCCGCCGAGCTCCTCCTCTGATCTTGGAGAAGAGGTGGGCGGCGACACCTCTCCCCACCCTCCTGCTGAAAAGAAACAAAGAAGCCGAGAAACCCTAGGGAGGTTGATTTTAAAATAAAAAATATCTGGAACAATTGCAAAAAGATCCTTGGAGGTTTTCATATTTGCAAAAGATTCCCCGCCTCCAGAACGTCATATGCCCCGCACATGCATACTGGGTAGTTTACGTTTTTCATATGGCAGTGTTATTTCTGTTATTATTTCATGCAAAAACTTTTGAATAATTGCAATTAAGTTCATGTGCTTCCAGATTTGAACTTACTTAATCTTTTTATCAAAATATATGTTTTTATTGTTCAAAAAATTCTGAGAAATTTGTATAAGCTCCTGCTATGCGTTTGAATATTGTATAAATATTTCATAGCATTTTGTTGGATTTTGATATTTTTAAAAAATCAAAAACAATATATTTTTTCTTGTCAGAACTTTGAAAAATTATAAAAATTCAAGAACTCGCCTAAAAAATCCAAAAAAATTAATGTAGATGTGTTTTGTTGTCTTCTAATATCTATTCAATTTTGATGCATTAACTCTTTTTAAAACTCCAAAATTTTATGAAAAATGAAAAATCTTAAAAAATCATAGAAAATTCTAGAAAAATCCAAAAACTCTTATATTTGTCTCTGTTTGTAGATATTTATCTGTAGTTTATTAAAAATAATTTCCAATGGTATTGGGCATTGAAGTATTTTTAAGTTGCAAAATACTCTTGGTTGTGCATTGTTTGCTATGTTTTTCTCTGTTTGATTTTTAGAAAATCACAAAAAAATCAGAAAAATTAAAAAAATTATCAAAAATATTTTAAAACATATAAACACAAGAATATTTTCTTCATAATTTTCTGAGCATTTGACTATTCTGAAAAATACAAAAAGAGCGATATATGTGTGTGCATTTTCATCATTTGTGCTTGCTTTGAAAATAAAAAAATAATAATTCAAAAACCACTAAAAATAATTTCTGAAATTTGACTACTGAGTTTTTAAATCATGCTCCTTGTGTTCGACCCTGGTCATGATGACCGAAAAAATCACTCACGAGATCCGAGTAAGGTGTAAAAATAAGGGCCGTTGCGACCCGAATCTTGGAGATCGGTCAATCAAGAAAATAAGACCACCAAAATAGAATAATCAGTCAAAAAGCTTAATAGTGGTCTCGCTATTTATTTAACCTGGTATAGAGAACAGAGTCGAACACAAGGAGCACGGGTTGGCCAAAGGCCTACGAAGTAGTCGAAAAATCAAATAAAGGAGAGAAAATGTTTTTGGTGGATTTTATGGATTTTATTTTTTTGAAATTTTTAATTGTGAAGAAAATATAGAAAAAGGCCAGAAAGGACACAATCAATAAATTATTTAATACCATAAAAAAGGTCAGAAAATTCCAATAAAACTATTTTTGGATTTTATATTTTTTTAAGTGTTTTTGGTGATTTTCTCATATTTTTATGGTTTTTACTTGATTTTCTAAAAATAGAATAAGGTAGAAAATGGAAATCAATGTGCAACTAAATTTGAAAGGCTATTTAAAAAATATATAAATAGCCTCTAAAAATCTGGAGACTATTTTATGATAAACTACAAATAAAAACTAAGCTACAAGAAAAGAAATTGCATTTTTTAATTTTTTTAGTTTTTTGAATGATTTTTATAAGGTTTTTAGGGTTTTTCAATTTTTAGGGGTTTCAAAATCAAATGACATTTGGACTGGAGCCAGAAGGCACAAAAACAAATAGTAGCTAATTTTTTTAGAATTTTTGGAGGTTTTTAATATTTTTAGTCAATTTTATAATGTAGACAGTAGCAAAAATGGAGGTTTTTGAATTTAAAAATATAAAATCAAAGCAAAAATATCCCAAAAAATTACAGAAATTTTTACACAATCAATAGGCTGATTGGAATGCTGGGACGAGCTATCACTGCTACTCGGATCTCCTCGTGACCTGAGACAGGGCTGAGAAGCAGTCTGTGCCTCCTGGAGACACATGAGCTGTGTCTTCAGGTCACTCAGCATCTGTGCCATCTGATCCATCTGTGATATGCCCTGGCACTGCTTCTTCTCAATCAACTCGATCCGGTCCAGCTTCTCGCTGATGATGCCCATGTCTATGGCCGTAGACTCTGCCTGTATGGCTGCTGCGGACGAAGTGGAAGGACCGGCATCAACCCGTGCTGTCCTCTGAAACTGCATGGCTTGTGGCTGGGGACGTCCCTGAGCGTAGAGTCGGGTCTGGGACATCACGGTGTAGTTCTCGGCCATCTCCTCATAGATGGCCCATACCTGATCGTCATCCTTGCGAAGTAGGAACCGCCACAAGAAGCGTTCACAAGGCCCTGCAGCTCTGGTGTTAGTCCGCAAAAGAAGCTCTGAACTAGGTTTGGCATCGTGATATCATGGTGCGGGCAACTATCGGTAAACTCTCTGAACCTCTCCCATGCCTCGTGAAACTGCTCATTGGGGAGCATGGAGAAGTTGCTGATCAGGACCCTTGCTGCATTGTTCCGCCCGAGTGGATAGTACTTGTTCAAGTACTCGGTACGGAGCTGCTCCCATGTGTAGACAAATCTCCCCAAATGCTTCAGCCAGTTGGCTGCTCTGTTAACAAGGGAGAAGGGGAAGGCAATCATCCGAATGGTGTCCTCATCCACCTTCTGATCGTGGACGGTGCTGCAGATCATCTCAAACTCCTGGAGATGCAGATGGAGCTCCTCAGTGGCAAGCCCGTGGAAGTGGGGAAGAAGCTGAAGTGTCTGTGGGGGAAACTTAAAGTCCCCCACGATCGTTGGAAGTATGATCCACCGGTGCGTAAGTGTCAATCCGGGGTTGTGCAACTCCCACATCGGTCTCGGTTGGTCTACTGCTGCTGCCGGCTGGACCGGCTCCTCCTGTTGATCTGGATCCCTCTCTCCTGCGGCTCTCGGCTGCTCTCGCGCTGTCCTCAGCCACTCCATCTCTCTCCTCATCTCTACCATGAAGGCTCCCTGATCCTGTATCTGGCATTGCATCGTCTAGAAGGAAGCCAATAGGGTGTTCTTGATCGTACCTTGGTCTAATACGTATGTCGTCGTCTCTGGTCTCTGACCCTCGATGCGCTCCTCACTGTTGGTCATGGTCTCTGCAAAGGCAAAAGATCCAAACTCAGGTGCCGATAAATCAGCTGACTGCTGCTTTCTCTAATCTGGCACTGGCATCTCAGGACTGGTAGAAGGGTGGTCAAGGGGGAACAGGGCGGAATCGAACTCGGGTTTGGAGAGAGGGTCTCGGCTCTCACGAACCAACCTTGATGAACGGGCCGGAATGCTAAAAAGCGCTGCAGCCAGAGGATGCCTAAGAGACCTCCTGCCCATTATCTTGATCTGGCGAGTCAGGCGGACGAGATCTGGAAAACACATAAGATGAGAAAACAAACCCCCGATTCACCTACGCAATGCAGAGCTGAAGACCGTAAAGGTTCGGTCAATTATCTTGTAAATTTTATTTAGGTGATCAAGTCAGTCTATCAGAGCGGTTACGCGAGATGATGGGAATCCAATCCTCCCACCAGACTGTCCCGTATAAAAGGCCGGTAGTCTGATCAGAGATCGGATATGGCTCTAGCCTAGTGTGCGGGTCACTCTCTCGCTCATCCAAACCAGACAAGGAGGGGGTTTCTCTCCCCAAGATAAATTTTAGATGAAGTGTCTTTTAAGGTCAAGTGTGTTTAGCAGTCTGATTTTATAATTTTCCTTTTTATGTATTTTTCAATGCAAACAACGCCTAACAAATTTTTCGGTTCTCCTAATTACTTAAGTCCGAAAACAGGAGGGAGAAGACGAAAAAGCTGATGCAATGATGAAATCTATGATGCATGCAGAGTAAGAGGAGCGTACCTAACTCCAGAAGTCTACATGCAAAGTGATCCGCGCATAAAAGTAAAGGCAGGAAATAAACTTCCTATATGATGCACGAGAAACCGGCCTTAAAAAGAGCAATTTCTACACGTGAAGCACGGTAGCCGGGTACTCAAACCTAAGTTTGGAGTCCTATCTTGGGAGCCACTCGGTGTCCACCACAACGGATCCTGCACGCGCTGTATATGACTCCTCAAGGCACGTAGACTAGAGTCTAAGTAATCTGGATTTTTCTTGTGAATTAATTGATTAGGTCCAATTACGATCTAATAGGAACATGCAGATAGTTAGGGATTGGATCCTAATAAATTATGTCACAGGCAATAGAAAATCCTAAGTTAAGGCCAAAACCGCATAAGTCAGACAGACAGTTAATAAAATAAATATGATAAAACGAAAACCGGTGAAAAATAGGGTGAGCTCCCCGAGCACACCGGTGCTCGGCGAAACAGACCCCGATAGTCACCGATAAAGTCCAAGTCTGAGTGTCCTGAATTATTACAATAATAGAGGTTCTGCTGAAAATAAAACTAAACTATCGTACGACTATTCTACAGTTATTTGCGTCTATTTAGCAGATCCCGCACTCATGCTCGGCTCCTCGCACTCTCCTACAACTCTATGTAGAAGAGAGCCGCCTCTCACTCCCGCGGTTACCTCGACTTCTGAAAAAGCTGCCTCGGTCCTTGGGCCCTCGCAAGAAATAAAACAAGAGTGTATCAAACACAATTATTATAAAAATATGTAAGAAAAATCAAAGAAAAATATCTGTACAACTATGAATAAAAAGCCACGAAGAAGAAAGCCGTGAAAAATCAAATGACTACTAAGACGTGCTCCCCGACAATGGCGCCATTCTGATGGGCCGAAAAATCCCCCAAAATCCGTGTATGGGTAAAATCAATCAAGGGTCGTCGTGACCCGGATCTCAGACATCGGACTCAACAAGAAAAATAGACCACCAAATAAGAGTAATCATAATAAAATTCGAAAAGCGGTCTCGCTATTTATTTAACCAGGTATATCGATCAGGGTCGAACTAAAGGAGCACGGATTGGCCAAGTGGACTACGAAGTAGTCAGAAAATGAAATTTAGAAAAAAATATTTTGGTGGTTTTTATAGATTTTTAAATTTTTTTGTATTTTTAATTATAAGGAAAAAGAGGAAAAAGTCAAAAAGAGCACAATCAATGAATTATTAAGCACCACAAAACAACTCCAAAAATTATAATAAAAATATTTTTATGTTATATATATTTTTAAGTGTTTTTGGTATTTTTCAGAATTTTATAATTTTTAGTTGATTTTATAAAAATAGAAAAAGGCAGAAATAAGGAACTGATGTGCAGCCAGATTTGAAAGGCTAATTAAAAATATATAATTAGCTCTAAAAATCTGAAGGTAATTTTTATGAAAAATAGAAATAAAAACCAAGCTACATAAATAAAATTGCATTTTTTGTATTTAAAAATTTTTTTAATAATTTTTATAAGGAATTTAGGGTTTTTAAATTTTTATGGGTTTTATAAATCCAAATGAAGTGAAAATTGGGATGAAGCTAGAAAACACACAAATAAATAGTAAGTAATTTTAGAATTTTTGAGGTGTTTTTAATATTTTTAGATTATTTTATATTTTAAACATTAGTAAAAATAGGAGTTTTTGAATTTTTAAAAATTGGAAACAGTAATAAAAATGTCCCAAAAAATTATTAAAATTTTTACATAGTGGCAGGAGCCATATCTCCAAATTTCATTTAATTTGGAATTAATTTGATATTTTATTTAGCCAAAACAAAAGCCATAACACATAGGGACTTAAAAGCATGAAAAACTAAGTTTCAGGGCTAAAATAAACACACATGCAAGAACAATGCATCAGTGTAAAATTTGCATCAATTTCCACACATGTTCAAATACAGTACGCACAAGGGCATTTCTGTAATATTCAAAACATAAAGTTCAATCAACAACAGTCAGAAAACCCCAAGCCCTAAACATGAAAATAACCCAAACCTCACGTGACGAAGCACGTGAATCCACACAGTAAGGACTGAAGTGCGATATCTGAAAGTTATAGGTCATACTATGTAAATATTCCATGTGTGCAAATTTATTTAACAGACAACAAAAACTAAAATAAAATGTAGGGGGTTCGTGTGCAAATTACCCAGCCAAAACGCGTGCGGGTCACGTGGGGGTGACGTGTTAGACAGTGAGTGGCGGCTCGCGTACGGCTCTGATGACGCCTCTTAGAGGATCCAACGGTCCTGGCACGAGGGCGATCGTGGGGTGCACGTGGCCGTCAAATCATGGATCTCACAGCCCGACACTGGCAGACGACAAACATCTCTGATGAGATCTGGATGTGAAGTGCGATCCGACGGTGGATAAGGTGTCTGGAAGAACACCTCCTGGATGAACTTCACCGGCGAGCAGGAGCGGTTGTTCGCGTCTGATGGATGATTGGCAAGAGGGCTTCGACGCGCCTCGTCGCTCCGCGTCTAGTGCTGGTGGCCGATGAAGCTTCCAACGATCAGATCCTCCGGCAAGGGAGGAGGGACCTGGGATACTCCGGCGAGGGGTGGACAACGCGACCGAGGGAGGTATCTCGCGCTTATTCACCTGCAGAATAGAGTTCGTGCTCGGAGGAAGTCTCCAGCAAGGGTTATTGAACCAATAGTAAAGGGAAGCGGGTTATTGTTTTATTTTGCGGTCAGGCCAATGATTGGCCTTCCCTTGGGTTCGGGTCACTCAATATTTATTCTAAATATTACCCTCTTTTTCTTTATTTCTTTATTCCTTTTTTTATACAAAAACATGCTAATTATTACAATTTACACAATGCATGCATTTTGACAAGTTATTGTATTTACAAATAATTACATGGTATTTTGCCAAGATTTCTAGCTAAAATAAAGGAATAAAGAGTGATGAATAAGGATTCATCACCCCCTATACTTTACTTTTGCTAGTCCCTTAGCAAACACTTATTTGAAAAAGAAGTGAAAAAGAAAAAGAAAAAGAAAAAGAAAAAGAGAGGAAGTCAAGGTTGATTATTAAACTTTCCTTCATTAAATTGAAATATGGAGCTCAGTCAGACCTTTGGATTATTAATTTGTCGGAACATTGTTTGGACTTAAGCTTAAAACTTAACAGCCTCTAAGTTCCACCAATCCATGGTCAAGACTCCTCAATAAACCAGATCAGAACAAGTCAACATACACAAACTCTAATGACCATGAATCTTTCCTTGTACTGTGTAAGTGATATGTAGCTCGCCACCTCAGAAATGACAAAGAAACAACCTCCCTCAACCTGGTAACTCTAATGCCTCGGTCTAGCAAATCTTTCCTCGAGGAGTAGGGTATTCCCTTCTATGTTCAAGTACAACCGGCTCAAGAAGAGGGGGAAGAAGAGAATGGACCATGACCAATGTAGCCATGTATCCTTGGGAGCTCTAACCAGTGTACCTGAGTCTCCCGCTGCAAGCTTCATGAGATGGTCATGTGTAACATAAGGTTTGCTTTATTTGACTATATATACTCCGGTGGGATTATTAAATTTTCAATCCGACCCACCACTTTTTTGGAGTTTTTCTTTCTTTGCACAATTTTTATGTGCATATGTACAACATATCTACATGGTGCGGCATATATAAATAAGGATTTTTTCCTCTTGAGCCAGTAGAATATCCCTCTTTTGAAGCTTTATTGCAACCCACAACTCCTGTCTTTAGACTTCATAACCACCAGACCAAGTTGAGACGCACTTCCTTCACTATAAGAAGAAGAGAGGTTTTGCCTAGAAGTACTACCCTCATATGCTACCCCAAGCCAATGGAAACTGCCTCCTCAACACCTCATCCGTGGAGAGCTAAGTGTAAAGTGATGGTGCAAGTAAAGCCATTGTCTCTGAGAGTCATGTGTGTGTTGTTAAGTGCTCTACTTAGGCTCTTCAAGATGACATATGCTCATAGCCTAGTGGACTCAAAGAATTAAGCTCAATGAACCTGAAAAGTTTTAATCCTAAGCCCTATAAGGTTCCTCTTAGAAATAGGTGAATTAAGATCTTAACCAAGCTCCATTTTCCAATTTAATTCCAAGCTAGTTTAGATGTCAACCATGATTTGAAAAAAACTGTACAAATATTTACAAAGATGCATTTTTTACAAATTTTTACAAATGTGCAAAATTTTTTAAAATGTTTGAAAACGTGGATGTATACATAAATGCGAAGTTTTGCAAAATATTTACAAACATTTACACAAGGTTTTTGCAAACTTTTTGTTTTTCAAACATTTTACAAAAATTTTGTACTATGTACATAGCTTTGATACGAAAATATTTACAAACTATTTACACAAATCATTTTTACAATCATTTGTACAAAAATAATTTTTATAAATAGATAAGTATGTGCAAGAAGAGTTTTATGTACAAGGAAAAATTTTTAAATTTTATGGAATTTTTAGCCATTTTATTTATTAACAAACTCACACAAAGTACGAGTTACGCCTAAAGTATATATGAAATATATACGACACCCCCTATACTTAGCTCGAACGATGTCCTCAGAGTGGTCAAGAGCGATGAAGAAGACATAACTCGTGCTTAGTACAGGGGAGTGAAAAGGAATGGTATGAATAGAATGAAGAGGACTCGGTGTTTCCCCCTATACCTAGGATCAAGTAATCCTAAGTATAGCAAGTTGTACATGAAGGGAAATCCGAGTGGAAGGATGTACAGGGTCTACCCCCCCCCCCATACTTAGGGTAAAATATCCCTAAGTATAGGCAGCAAAACAGAGGTAGAAAGAAAGAATAGAATACCCGAGAGTCCCACACCTCCCCTATGCTTAGGGTAAAGTACACACTAAGTATAGCATAATCATAAGATGAAGAAGGGGTGTGGGACTAAAGAATGGAGTGATATGGACAACTGGATCTATACAAGTCGGAAGAACAGTGATAATCAGGCGTGAGATGCAATAGATGTGAGTAAAGAGACCACATCTCACGCAAAGTGAATCGGGGCAACGTCAACGACCCGCGGCTCATGATCTAGATATGGCTTGAGCCGCTGACCATTAACACGCAAGGTAGCATCAGGAGACAACTCAGATATGTTAATACTCCCATTGTCATGTACCTTTCTAACCAAATAGGGTCCCTTCCATTTGCTCTGTAGCTTCCCTGGGAATAAACGAAGCCTAGCATCAAACAACCATACTCTCTGTCCTGGCTCAAACTGCTTGTGGTTGATATGAGAATCATGCCACTCCTTCACTCTCTCCTTATACTGTAGGCTGCTCGAAAAGGCAGTATCACGAATCTCCTCCAGGGCTTCTAACTCTGCCCTCCTCTGATCTCCTACACTCATTGGATCCATAAGTATATAGTGACTGCCCAAAGTGACCTATGTCTCAGCTCAACAGGTAAATGGCAGGGCTTGCCATAAACGAGGCGAAAGGTAGATGTACCCAACGGAGTCTTGAAAGACGTCCTATATGCACACAAGACCGAGTCCAAAAGCTATGACCAATCTTTTCGGTCAGGGCGGATGACTTTATGCAATATAGTCTTGATCTCCCTGTTCGACACTTCAGCAAGACCGTTCGTCTGAGGGTGTTATAGAGTGGCTACTTGATGGTCTATGCTGAACTTGCTAGCAAGGGCCTTTACCTTATCGTTGACGAAATGAGACCCCCCGTCAGAAATCAACACCCGAGGTACCCCGAACCGTGAAATGATATTCTTCCTCAAAAATATGTAAACAGTCCTAGCATCTGCGGTTCGGGCAGGGATGGCCTCAACCCAACGACTCACATAATCCACGGCCAACAGAATGTACTCAAATCCTCGACTCCTAGGGAATGGACCATGAAATCGATGCCCCATGCGTCAAAAACCTCACAGAAGTGTATGGGCTGCATCGGCATCATATCACATTGTCCACAAGTGCCCATCCTCTAACAGTCAGTACACCTCTTCACGAACTCATCAGAGTCCTTGAAGAGAGTAGGCCACCATAGGCCGGGTTGGAGCACTTTATGTGCCGTTCTCCTCCCAGAGTGATGTCCTCCTGCCTCCAGCTTATGGCAGTAAGTAAGGACGCTATCGTGCTCCTCCTGAGGAATGCACCGACGCCAGATACTATCCCCTCCTTCATGATAAAGGATGGGTTCCTCCCAATGGTAAAACTTGGTCTTCGCGAGGAAGGTCTCAAGTTTCTGCCTGGGCCAATCTCGTGGAACTTTCTTGGCGACAAGATAGTTCACAATATCGGCATACCATGGGAGAGAGGTGATAGCAAGGATCACCTCATCTGGGAAGGTCTCACATATAGGCTCAGTCTGCTCAGAATCCTCAATATACTCTAATCGGGAGAGATGATCTGCCACCACATTCTGAACTCCAGGCTTATCCTTAATCTCTATATCAAACTCCTAGAGTAGAAGGATCCATCTGGTCAATCTGGCTTTGGCATCCTTCTTTGCCATGAGGTACCTGATGGCGTTATGATCAGTATAGATGGTAACTCTAGATCCAATTATGTAAGATCTGAACTTATCTAGGCGAAAACTACAGCTAGCATCTCCTTCTCAGTGACAGTATAATTTCGTTGCGCGACATCCAAAGTACAGCTAGTGTAGTGAATAACAAAGGGGACTCCATCCCACCTCTGTCCCAACACGGCCCCTATGGCAAAACCGGAGGCATCCGTCATGATCTCGAATGGGAGAGACCAATCAGGTGGCTGGAGAACAGGAGCCTCTACAACATGACTCTTGAGAGTCTCAAATGAAGATAGACACTTATCATCAACAAGGAACTCGGTGTCTTTCGTCAGCAGATTAGTCAACGGTCGGGCAATCCTACTGAAATCATAAATGAAGCGTCGTTAGAAATCGACATGCCCTAGAAAAGACCGTAACTGCCGCAAGTTGGACGGTGGATTGAGTTTTCTAATGACATCCACCTTGGCCAGATCAACCTCCATGCCCTTGTTGGAGATGATATGGCCAAGCACCGTTCCCTGAGTCACCTTGAAGTGACTCTTCTCCCAAGACAACACAAGGTGAACCTCAATGCATCGCTGAAGGACTCGGTCTAGGCAGTCAAGACAAGAATCGTATCTGTCGCCGTAGACCGAGAAATCATCCATGAAGATCTCCAAGCACTCCCCCACCATATCTGAAAAGATGGACAACATGCATCTCTGGAATGTCACCGGAGCGTTGCACAATCCAAATGGAATGCGTCTGAAAGCATATGTCCTGAAGGGACAGGTGAAGGCGGTCTTGTCCTGGTCCTCGGGCGCGATGGCCACCTGATTATATCTGGAGTACCCATCCAAGAAACAATAATGGCTCTACCCTACCAGCCTCTCTATAATATGATCAATAAAGGGCAGGGGGAAATGATCCTTCTTGGTGGCCTGGTTCAATCATCTGTAGTCCATACAGACCCACCAAGAAGTAGGTACTATTGGACATGTGAGCCCACGGCGAGCCATTATGCAATAATTGTTATTGAGAATATCATTCCCTGATCTGAAATGAAGAATAAATAATTTGCATAATAGGTCCCTCTGTACAATTAGGGTTATGTACCATGGCTATCTTAATGATCATACAGCTGTTGATTCAATTATTGAATCATAGAGGCTGGTGCTTGGATGAATATCTAAAGGGTTAGATTGAGGACTCATCAAGCACCGTCAAATGATTGTTAAGATGTGATCTCCAGCCTGAGTAGGAGATGGCGATCCTTTCTCACATAGGCTGATATCTGACCGACCTCTTGATGCAGGTCCTCTGCATGGGAATAGAGATTCGGAGGTTGACGAGTCGCTAAATACGATGTTTAATTCGTGTTCGTTGTAATACGTGTACTTAGCGGTTCGGTCAGAACCGAGAGAAGATCTCCGTGAAGAGTGTCTCGGCTTTAATTTATATCCCGGGAAAGTCCGGGGTCGAACTCAGGGAGGCAAAGAACAACTTGGGGGTTAATTCGCAAACTTAGGTTTTAGATTTCCAAGCGGTATTTTTTATATTTTTTTATGCAACAAGAATACAAATGCAAGTGAATCAAGACACTTAGAAAACACAAACAAGGCCAAATTAATTTTAATGGAAAAGAAGTCCAATTTAGCCAATTCGTATTTTTCCTAGAATCCTAATCCAGAGATGAATGCAAGGTACTTTTTTTTGGAATTTTATGGGTTAAAATGCAACAATGAAAAATGCACACTTTTTAAGGGTCTTTTCGCAATTTCTCACACAAACAGTAAGCAAAAATCATGAAAATATTACTGGAACTAAAAGATGATGCAAGGAAGTTACAGTAATACTTTTAGAATTTTTTGACAAGTTATGAATTTTTTATGGATTTTTTAGTGAAATCAGAGTGGTAGTGAGTAAATAATTTCTAATAAATCCACGTTATCAAAGTAATCAGGGTGTGAATTATCTCAAGTAGATGTTTTCATGTGGCAAACAGGAGACTTGAAATTTTGCGAAAATAATGTATGTGGATTTAATTAAAAATCAAACACTATATCCACTCTACAAATTATTCTAAGCACAAGACAACTCCAATTTCGATGAAATTTGTACTATAAGTTAATCACATTTCCAGGCATCATTCCTAATTTTTATGCATTTTTTGGAGCAACCGTGAGTTAGATATAATTTTAAGAGTCCAAAATGGGTAAACTATGCAAAATTTCAGTTAACCATTTTTACTTAATTACCCATCTACCATAAAAATACAAATAAATACTCACATTACAGAGGATAAGTTGCTCAACATATAAACATTTTTTGTTGCACAAATTGATGCAAAAACGAAGTCCAAATTAAGGCATGAACACAGGGTTGTCTTTGCAAAACAGAAAGACAATATTTACAAACAACTTTATACAGGGACCTATTTGTAATTACAGAAACTATAAATAAAACATTTACAATTTTTACAATAAAAAAAGTAATGAATCACCTCTTCTTCTTCTTCCTGGAAACGTAGGAGGTGAACCCAACTGGGATTGAGTCAGCGGCCGGTGAGTGGCCGCGCGCGGCCGTGCGCGCGGCGGGCGCACGTCCGAGGGGGAGGCGGAGGTGCGCTGGGGGAGAGGCCGGTGGCGGCAAGGGCGGTCGGTTGGTGAAGAAGGCGGCGGCGCCGCGGTTGAAAGGGCGTGGGCGGCGGCGGTGGGGTTGGAGTCGCGCCGCCTTGCGCGGCTGGGGTGCGCGGTTGGCGAGGTCGGTGCCAACTGCCGCGCTGTGCTGGTGGCGGCGGAGACCACCGGCGCGGTGGCCGTGAAGAGAGGAGGAAGAGGGGGGGGGGGGGAAGCGGCGGCCAAGATGCTGCTGCTTCCTCCTCCATATTTTTTTTTATTTTTTTATTTTTTAATTTTTATTTCTTTTTACTGCTGTAGCAATAATAAAAAAAACCTTTTTTTTGTTTAAATTTTTTATATATTTTTTTAAAATTTTGTTAAGAAAAGGAATATGATAAAAAAACAGTAAGATGGTGGTGGTGATGATGAGAGAACTAAACAAATGAAGGATTTTGGGGGGTGAAATGATGTGCTAAAAAAATGCAAAAATGACAAGATAATAAAATTACCTACGATGAACGCGGGCGCCTATGGAGTGCTCTCGTGAGCACGGTCTTCGCTCAAATCGCCGGCGAGCGATGAGCTCGAGCAACGCGCGTATGCGGCTGCGATGTTGGCTAAAATGCCAACGGATCTCACCGGAGAGAGGGCCGTCGTCGCTCGACCGCGGTTGCGTCGCTGTCACCGATTCAACTCAGGGAACTAGGCTCTCCTCACATAAAGATGGATCAAAGGCAAATTGAGGAGGATGGAATGTATATAAAGAGATGGAAAAAATGGAAGTTAGAATTAAGATGGAGTGGGATGGAGGTTAATAAAATGGTGGAGTTGAATTAGAAGTTAGAAAAAATGGTGGGGTTGAATGGAGGTTGGTGGTATAGAGTTGAATGGTGGTTATTGTAGAGAATGAAAATTAAATAAATAAATAAAATAAAGTTGGCTACTTTAATTACAATAGAATAAAAAAGAAGAAAATAAATAGTGGAGAATTTACAAGGGAAGACAAACAACATGTACACATTTTTTTTACTTTTCTAATATGTAATTTTTTGTCTTTTTAATAAGAGATATTTACAACGGAAAAATACAATAAAATACTACAATTAAAATACAACACAAGTATGATTTTTTTGTATTTTTAGTAATTAAGAAAGATACAATAAAAATTAAAGAAAGAATGAATATATACATGGTATACAATGTACATCTAGGTCCCAAAACCCAACTTGTGCAAACGAGCTCCGATTTTAATGAAACCACTTCCGTTGGATAGATAATTTTCTAACTTGAACTTTAAAAGTGAGTTTGGTGAATTTGGAGTTCATACGGAGCGGGAATTTAGCTTGGAAGTTGGTCTTTACGGCTTTTTCCCATTAGGATCTAGGAGTATTTATTTGAGTTGAAATTTGTTTTGTATTTTTGTATTTTTATATACATTGATATGAATATGTTGGAGAAAGAATTAGCCAAAAAGGAGTTGATATGAAATTATTAAAAATACATAAAGTTTTGGGCTATTTACATGTATAAAACTCCTTTGATTTTGCGGCTTTTTATGTGTAATTTATTTTGTACAATCTAATATACAGTAATTAGTGTGTTTTATTTACAAGAGTTATTTTGTTAATTTATTGATTTTATGGACATTTATTTGGGATTTTACTCGGGGATTTTGCTAAGATCAAGATATTAAGATGATGAATCGTGGATTCATCACCCCCCTATACTTAAACTTTGCTAGTCCTCGAGCAAATAAAGAATGAATAAGTTGGATTAACCCCTGACTGTGCATGTGAATACAAGACTTGATCCGTTCAAGAACTCTCGATTTTAGAGATCCTAAAATTCTAAGCTGAACCAAGCTCTAGTCAAAAGGTACCCAATTTCCCTAATCATCAGACTCTCTTTGTATACATATATATAAGGGATATGACTTTAAGTGTTGACCGCAGTTACAAGAGTAGAGTCACAACGTCACCCAAGATTCCAGTCCAAGAGACTCTCCTAAGGACCCGATCCTCAACACTAGGGAATAAATCATTTCTTGCATACAATCCACCGTCTCTTTAGTTGTCAGACTTAAAAGTGTAGATGGAAGGCCAGTTGATGGAGGGCATAGGATTGTGTCATTTCTTCTCTCCCTCTCATTGGAACAAGGATCCTCTCAAGTGCCTTATTACTCAACGCATTTTTTTGGTGTTGATCAGTGCGTCCGTCAAGAGAAGTTGGAGCCGTCTGCACTTGTTTTCCTGGGAGTACACCGGGGTGTGTCTTTTTTGAGTATCTATTATACCTTCTACACCCAGACTTGTAGCATTTACGATGCAGAGCCCTTTTTTGGTGCAAGCCCGGCTCCTGGTCCTAATAGCGGTGGTCCAAGTGGACACTTTTGAAATGGTTGGGAGCGCTCGCCTTTGGTGGAAGCTCTTTGATATTTGACTTTGTATGGAATGAGAGCTTTTCTTTGACATTTCATTGATTTGTAGTATTTTTGGCTAGCTCCACTGCTTTTACCAAAAGTTGGCGCACACTGATCAACATTTTTTTTATTTTATCACACCCTGGCACATAGGTAAATGTCAAGAGATAGTACAAGAACCATGTTCTCATACTGGCTAAAGGTGCTGACACTCAGGTTTCATGAAGCCTTCATTGATTTTATCCCATCCTCGAGCATCATTAAATCAAGTCCAAACTCAAATCCCTCATCCCAGATCCTCAAGTGAAATTTCAACTCATCTCATCATAACTGCAGTCGTGTATGTGAGGTGTTGATCATATTCTTAAGGTAGAGACTAAGCATGCAATATAGCACACAAATCTTTCAAACTAGGGAAATGTGAATAATTAAGTCCAAGACCCTAATGACTAAGGCAGGTTAACTCAAAATCTCAAGACCTCATAAACCAAGTGTACTTGAACATCACTAGTCTTGTGTGAAAGTGAATGTGTCAGGGGTTAAACCAACTTATTAGTTAGTTTTTTTTAGTTTTTTTTAAAGTTTTACAAAAAGTGTTTGTTTTTCAAAAAGTTTTTTTTTGACAAACAAAGGCAAAGAAGTTTTTTTTTTTAGAAAAGTTTTGCTCTTTTTTTTCAAGAGTTTTTTTTGAAAGATAGGTAGATAAGAAAGGACTTTTTTTTAAAAAGAGGATTTTTTTTTGAAAAGTTTTTTTTTATTTTTTTTTTGAAAATATAGATAAATAAGAAAGGACACATTTTTTTCGAAAAAATTTTTTTAGAGCAAATAAGAAAAGAGAATAAAAAACATTTTTTTTAAAAGTTTTTTTTAAGAGTTTTTGAAAAAGTTTTTTTTACCCACCCCATAATTATTGTATAATATATATACAAAAATACGTGAAAGTACGAGCTATGGGTAAAGTATATATGTAATATATACACGCCCCCCTATACTTAGCATGTGCTATGTCCTCATGGCACAAGAAGCGAGAAAAAGACATAGCTCGTGCTAAGCGTAGGATGGCTAAAATAATAAATAGTATAGAAGTCGATCCGCCCCCCCTATACTTAGGCTCTGGACAGCCTAAGTGTAGAAGAAGAGCAAAAATGGGGCGGACGAGGTCAAGAAGAGAAATGGATGAGTATACATATGGAGGGCATCGGCTCCCCCTATACTTAGGCTCTTGGTAAGCCTAAGTATAGGACAAGAATAAGTGTAAGAACCGATGTGATCTGGAGAATATACAAAGAAGGGCGAATGTACAAGAGGAATGAATCTTCTAAGATGTTGAATCTTGATGCTGCATCTTCATGATGAGTAATATGATGTATCTGCTCTGTGCTCACTCTGCATGAAGTTGATAACCTCGACTTGGACTAACTGCTCTTTTGAATCCACAAAATGCTTCAACAGTTGTCCATTTACCAAATGAGACTGTGCACCATTTGTGAGATCCGCTATCTCTACACTTCCATTCTCGTGCACTTTCTTAACAATAAAGGGACCCGTCCATTTAGATTTGAGCTTCCCATGGAACATCTTCAACCTAGCATTGAACAACCATACCTTTTGTCCAGGGACAAAGTCTTTGCACCTAATGTGCTGATCATGCCATCTCTTTACTTTGTCCTTATAAATCAAACTGTTGTCAAATGCCATGTTTCGGATTTCCACGAGCTCGTTCAAGTTCAAGTCTCGACAAAGCTTCCCTAGGTGACAACTCCAGTTAATCTTCTTAATTGCCCATTCGGATTTATGAATCAATTCTGTGGGCAAATGGCATGGCTTGCCATAGATCATTCTAAATGGTGAAGTACCCAATGGTGTCTTGTAGGCTGTCCTATAGGCCCACAGAACTTGGTCCAAAAGCTGAGACCAGTTCTTCCTATCGGGACGAACCAATTTCTGCAAAATACTCTTCACCTCTCTGTTCGAAACCTCTGCCATGCCGTTGGACTGTGGGTGGTAAGGACTAGTAACTCTATGCTCAAATCCATAGTCCTTAGCTAAAGATCTCATATCTCGATTCACAAAATGGCTACCCCCATCAGATATCAAAACTTTTGGCACCCCGAACCTAGCAATAATATGATCTCTCACAAACTTACAGATAGTCTTGCTGTCTGCGGTTCGGGTTGGGATAGCCTCCACCCACCTGGATAAATAGTCAACCGCCAACAATATGTACTCATGTCCTTGGTTGTTGGGATAGGGACCCATAAAATCTATGCCCCATGCATCAAAAACATCACAAATAATCATCGGTTGCATAGGCATCTCATCTCTCTGTCCAACTGTCCCTCCCATCCTTTGACAGATCGGGCACGACCGTACAAAATCAATGGCATCTCTAAACAAGGTCGGCCAATACAATCCACATTGAAGTACTTTGTGAGCGGTTCTCTTTCCCGAATGGTGTCCTCCAACCTCAAGTGAATGACAATATGTGAGGACACTCTGGTATTCCTCCTGAGGAATACACCTTATCCAAACACAATCCGGTCCTTCGAAGAAAAGGAAAGGATCATCCCAGTGGTATCTCCTCGAATCCGACTTCAGTCGATCAATGCTGCTCCTAGTCCAACCATGGGGAACCTGCTTGGAGACAAGATAGTTCACCATGTTGGCATACCACGGGAGTGAGTCAATAACACAAATTGACTCATCTGGGAAGGTCTCTCTAATCCGCTCAAAATCAGGAGAATCCTTAAGTTCAATCCGAGAAAGGTGATCAGCCACAACATTCTTCACTCCAGGTTTATCCTTTATCTCTAAATCAAATTCCTGGATGAGTAAAATCCACCTAAGAAGACGCGCCTTCGCGTCCTTCTTTTCCATTAAATATCGAATGGCTGTGTGATCTGTATAAATTGTCACCTTAGAGCCCAAAATATATGATCTGAACTTCTCGAGGGCCCATACTACCGCGAGCATTTCCTTTTCAGTCACTGTATAATTTTTCTGTGTAGGATCTAAAACTTTGCTCGCATAATGAATTGCAAACGGAATCCCCTCTCGCCGTTGTCCTAACACAGCTCCTATAGCAAAATCTGAAGCATCGGTCATGATATCAAAGGGGAGAGACCAGTCAGGAGCTTGTAGGATAGGCGAGGCACAAATCTTCCTCTTCAAGAGCTCAAAGGCCTCCAGACACCTGTGATCTATAATGAACTCTGTGTCTTTTCCTAAGAGCTCAGTCAGTGGGCGGGCGATCTTTGAAAAATCTTGAATGAATCTTCTATAGAATCCAACATGCCCTAAGAAAGACCGCACTGACTTCACGTTGGTAGGTGGATCGAGTTTCTTGATCACCTCCACCTTGGCAGGGTCAACCTCCATTCCCCTTTTGGAGATGACATGCCCCAACACGATACCCTCCGTCACCATAAAGTGACTCTTCTCCCAGGAGAGTACCAGATTCACCTCTCTACACCTCGTGAGGACTCGGTCCAAGTGCGCTAAACATGTATCAAAAGAATCACCATGGACCGAGAAGTCATCCATGAATACTTCCAGGAAATCTCCCACCATCTCGGCAAATATGGCTATCATGCACCGCTGAAATGTACCCGGGGCATTGCAGAGCCCGAATGGCATGCGCCTGAAAGCATAAGTACCGAATGGACATGTGAATGTGGTCTTTTCCTGGTCCTCAGGGGCAATGGCCACCTGGTTGTAGCCTGAGTACCCGTCAAGAAAACAGAAGAACTCCTTCCCTGCTAGTCTCTCCAAGATCTGATCAATAAAAGGCAAGGGAAAGTGATCTTTCTTGGTCGCGGCATTCAGGCGCCTGTAGTCAACACAGACACGCCACGACGTAGGTACTCGTGTCGCGATCTCTACCCCCTCCTCGTTGGTGACCATCTGAATTCCCGACTTCTTCGGGACAACATGAAGTTGGGCCACCCACTTGGAGTCAGAAATAGGGTATATAAACCCTGCTTTGCACCATTTCTCAATCTCTTTCTTCACCACTTCCCGTAGATTGGGGTTAAGTCTCCTTTGGAACTCACGGGAAGGTCTCACATTATCCTCAGTAAAAATGTGGTGCGAGCAGAGAGCGGGGTTGATGCCCACGAGATCCGACACTGTCCAGCCTATTGCTTTGCGGTTCCTCTCTAAGACCTCTAACAACCTAGACTCCTGTTCTAAAGTCAAGTCTGAGCTAATGATGACAGGATATCTCTCTTTGGGTCCCGCAAGAAAGGCATACTTAAGTGTAGGAGGTAGTGATTTCAGTTCTGGCAATGTGGTATCATCAAGCAGATCTGGTTGAACTGAATCTGAATCTGGTTCTGTGCTGCATGAAGGTGGGCTAAGCTGAGTAGTACTCGCCACCAAATCAGAAGTAAAGGGAGTTGGATCGCCAAAGAAATGCGGTAGTTCGGTCAAAGCCGCGTCCGACTCATCTTCTATATCCCACGATCGTTCCGAAGGGGATGGAACTGACAGATCCAGATGGATCTCTGTGTCATCATGGGAATAGATAGAGGCATCTCTCACAAGATCAGACAACACCTGGCAAACTGCATCATCCACTATACCCTTTCCAGATGAAAGGGACTCGCTCTGTCCTGAAGGAATCTGTCCCCAAATCCCAACTGTGCTAATCAAACTGCAATCTACCTCTGAAGATGAGTACTCTGTGCTACTCTCTGAATCGCGTCGCTGACACTTGGTTTGCTTCATCTCAAGGTTCACTTCTCCGCCTGGAGAACGGAACTTCATCATTCCCGTACCATAATCGAAAGCTGCGCCTGCGGTCCTAAGGAAGGGCCGCCCAAGAATGATCTGAGATTCTCTCCAATGATTGGGGGTCTCCATGTCCAAGACTGTGAAGTCAACTTGATAGTTCTGCCCCTCAATCTAGATAACTACGTTCTTCACTTCTCCCTTAGGTCTCTTCACTGATCGATCAACGAATTGGAGTAAGGCTCTAGATTTACGAAGTGGTCCCAACTCCAATTTCTGATATAATGCTAAGGGAAGTAAGTTGATCGAAGAACCGTTATCTAAGAGTGTGCGTGCAAACGCAATGTCGTCAATACGACTCTCCACATAATGAGCACCCATGTCTCTCTTTTTCCTTGGCAAAGTCTGATTCTTGAGACAATAGGTTGTGGCTACCGATAAGACATGTGTCTTTATATTTCGGTTATCTTTCTTCCTGCTAACCCTTGTAGGTGTGCATCTCACCTTAAGGTATTTTTGGAAGGCAGGATGGTTAGCCACATATTCATCAAATGGCACCTTGACTGTGATATTTTCTTTACAAAACTGTGCCATATCGGGGTCATCTTTCTAAATCTTTTTGATGCGCTTTCCTGCCGTAAGAGCACGGGGGAAAGGGATTGAAGCTAGGGAAACAGAGGATGAAGAATCTAAATCATGAACTGAAAGATCATTCTTTGACTTAACGGAAACAGAGTTCTTCATACAAGAATCTTTTTGATGCAACATGGACTCAAAATCTAAACTATCTACTACAGGTTGTGGAATAGAAGCTGGAGTGGTATCCGCCACAACCGGAGATGCAAGGTCCTCCGTAGACTCAGAAGAATATCCATGCTGACGATGATGCATACGTGCTCTCCTCCTCCTCTCGGCTCCCTGAATGGAAATCCTCGAATGATGCTGATGGGGCTCCGAAATATGATGCCTCTCCTCCTCGTCCTCTGAAGACTCCTCAGGTAGAGCTCCAGAGATGCCCCTCCTCGTATCCCTCGCCCGGTCAGGTACGATCACGGTCCTTCCGCTCCTGAGTGACATGTGGTTAGCCTCGTCACACGAAAGAATCTCATGTTCAGATCTAGGAGATGTTAAATAGTATACCTGACTAAAGTGCTGCTGAGAATTAGATTTGTTCAGGCTATTAGGGTTAGCCTGAACTTGGGCTGGGATAGAGGTAGAGGGTGCAGTCTGCTCGTCTCGCCATCTGGACAGGCGGTTGACATCCACCCGTAAGTCTTGAATCTCGTTCCTGTAGGAACGTAGCTCGTCGAGTATCTGCTGCTGAATATCCACGGGACTAGACGAAGAAGGAAGTGGATAAGACTGGGAAGAAGAACGGGAAGATTGGCCCTGCTGGCCAGAGTACTGCCTCTGCTGCTGCTGCTGGGGTTGCGGACCCTGCTGGCCCGCCTGGTAATGGCCCTGTCGGCCATGCTGCTGGTACTGCTGCCTCTGCTGCTGGGGTGGCTGGAATCCAGGGCTCTGCTGTGAAGGAGGTGGTGCGGAGGTGAATGCGGTGTTGTGAAAGGTCGGGGGACGCTGGTAGGTCTGTCGGTCTCCCGTACTTCCCTGCCTGGCAGGGTCCTGAGTATACCATACTCCATTCACCTCCCAAACCGGTGGAGGTTCCTCCTGGACTGTCTCTGCTAATGGAGGTGGCTGCTGGAAAGAGTGCGTATAGGATTGGTCCTGCTCCCACGGCTGGGGTTGCCCTGACACCAACTGCTCCTGAACATGGTGAACTCGGTATACGGGAGCAGAGGGTGCAGTCACGGCAGGTATCTTTATCTTAGATACCTTCTCAGTCAACTCCTCCATCTATTTTGGAAGTTTGGAGACACTCCGGTCTAACTCATCAATCCTCCTGTCGATCCTCTCTACTACAGTAAGCTTGTCAGCAAGGAGTCCCATGCTAGGGATCACATCCTGAGAGAGATCAACTACAGCTGATTTTCCCCCTCCAAGTGAGAGTGAACTGGGGGATGGTGTATAGGCCCTGCTGGCCATCTGTGAGCGGCTAGTTTCAGCCATCTGCTCGAATACCCTCCAGACGGTATCCGCTCCTCGTGATGTATAGCTGCCTCCACAGGCAGCGCTCACTAAACCCTGCATCTCAGGGTTGAGACCAGTGAAAAATGATTGGACCAAGATGTTATCATTTAGTCCATGACAGGGACACTTCTGTGGGATGTCCTTGAATCTTTCCCAAGCATTACAAAAAGCTTCATGGGGTAATTGGGAAAAACTCGTAATGCGCGTCCTCATCATGTTAGTTCTACTCAAAGGGTAGAACTTCTTCAAAAACAGGTCCTTGAACTGGGCATATGTGGTGACAACGATCCCAAGATTCTTTACCCAGTAATCAGCTTTGCCACCCAAGGCAAATGGAAGGGCTTTGAGCCTAATATAATCCTGGCTAACATTTTGATTTTTGAGGTTAGCGCAGATGAGCTCAAAGTCCCTTAGGAATGCATATGGTTCCTCAGAAGCATTCCCATCAAAATGTGGCAGCAGGTTCAGAAAGTGCGGCTTCAACTCAAAGTCAACCTCGGGTTCGGCCGGATTTAAGTAGTTCCGAATTTGATATTGTCCGGGGTTATACGCCGCATCCATTGGTAGTTGGACCCCAACATTCAACTGTCCTAACTGAGCTCTGAGAAGTGCATGTTGCTGCTCAGATGCAGCTAATCTGGCAAGTATCATTCTCATTGGGTCTTCATTGTTCTCTTCTTCCTCTTCTTTCTTCTTTGGAGGCATTTTACTTGTGTCTTCTTTAGGTCCTGAATCAGCAATGTGTTCTTGATTAGAAGAGGATTTGTGAATCAAGATATTCTCATCGAGGCGAAGGTCTTCCTCGGTGAGGTGGGAAGAGAGAAAGGGAATGGTTTGAGAGTAACCATCCCGAGAGTGGGTGATCCTGGACTCAAGAGGGTCATGAGTCCAGGTTGGTCCATGTTGCGTATGGACCTTTGAAGACATACTTCTTGGAGGGTTCAACGGGAAATTCGCAAGGTCCGAATAATTATCCCCCCAATCAGTCATCTTCGATGTCAAAAGAACCGATTAGAACACGATATTTCAATGAGGCGCTAGTTCTACGGTGCACGTAAATATGCGGAGTGAACTCACACAATACAAACACAATTCAAACCCTCAATTTCACCAACTCAACACGTGAGGACCGTAAGAGTTCGGCCGAATTATCTTGTCAATTTTAGTTGGTGAGAATACAATCTTGGAAAGATTAACGAGCTGTTAGGTGTCCGTATTTTCCTACAGACTGACCCGGTTCTTACGACTAGTGTCGCCTGAAAATAAAGAACCAGTAGTAAGTAAGAAATCTAGACTTGGCTCTATCCTAGGGTCGTCTCTCTCTCACTTGCAAGTAAAACAAACAATGAGGGTTTTATGCACCCGAGAACAAGGGTTCTTTTTATTCCAATTAATTAGATCGACCTGCTCAATTCAGTCCCAATTTTAGAGTTAGGTTCTCACTTGAAATTTATGTGAACACACAAGCACGTCTACCGTTCAGTCCCAATTTCCTTTTGACCTTAAGTTGTAAAACAAGAGGGGAATCGGAAATCAGAATGCAAACGAGAAACTATGATGCATGCTCAGAAGAAGGTATACTTACAGTGAATCCCAGCACTCTCCATGCGTTATGCAGAACTAAATTTGTAAATATTACACTAAATGCATGCAGATCGAGAAAAACCGCACCTAAACAGTATACTATTAGCGGGGAAGAATTGATTGAATTTGAGCTAAGTAGTACGTGTCTATGTGCGTCTCATTATGAATCTTATAAGATATGTGAATCTTCTAAGATATGTGTGGCCTAATTTACGATGGGCACAAACAAGTTTGAATCTAAACTACCGTGTGCCTATTCCTTAAGTTCGCCACTCAAATCAAGCCCCACCCTCGCCGGAGAGTGAAACAGGCTCGACACACCAAAAATAATGTCCAAGTCTTTTTTTTACACACGCGAGCTCTCAAACAAGAGCCGCTATAAAGGAGCAACTACCTAAATAATTACAACAATTTACAAAAATTCTCTCGAAGATAAATTAATTCCTCCTCGCACTTCAGCAGTCGGCGCGCGTCGCGTTCGTCGACCTCCGATGCACTCCAAGTCCACCGGGCCCTCGCAAGGAAAATGAGATTTATATTAGAGAGATAAACAACAAAATATATACAAAAATATGAAGAGAAATAATGACAGAAAATGGATTAATTACAAAGTGGCTCGGGGGTCAGACTACCCGAGTAAATGAAACCTAAATCCAAATTTTTAAACTAATCCCTAAGCCGTTTGCCTCCCCGGCAACGGCGCCATCTGACGAGTCGCTAAATACGATGTTTAATTCGTGTTCGTTGTAATACGTGTAGTTAGCGGTTCGGTCAGAACCGAGAGAAGATCTCCGTGAAGAGTGTCTCGGCTTTAATTTATATCCCGGGCAAGTCCGGGGTCGAACTCAGGGAGGCAAAGGAACAACTTGGGGGTTAATTCGCAAACTTAGGTTTTAGATTTCCAAGCGGTATTTTTTATATTTTTTATGCAACAAGAATACAAATGCAAGTGAATCAAGACACTTAGAAAACACAAACAAGGCCAAATTAATTTTAATGGAAAAGAAGTCCAATTTAGCCAATTCGTATTTTTCCTAGAATCCTAATCCAGAGATGAATGCAAGGTACTTTTTTTTGGAATTTTTTGGGTTAAAATGCAACAATGAAAAATGCACACTTTTTAAGGGTCTTTTCGCAATTTCTCACACAAACAGTAAGCAAAAATCATGAAAAAATTACTGGAACTAAAAGATGATGCAAGGAAGCTACAGTAATACTTTTAGAATTTTTTGACAAGTTATGAATTTTTTATGGATTTTTTAGTGAAATCAGAGTGGTAGTGAGTAAATAATTTCTAATAAATCCACGTTATTAAATTAATCAGGGTGCGAATTATCTCAAGTAGATGTTTTCATGTGGCAAACAGGAGACTTGAAATTTTGCGAAAATAATGTATGTGGATTTAATTAAAAATCAAACACTATATCCACTCTACAAATTATTCTAAGCACAAGACAACTCCAATTTCGATGAAATTTGGACTATAAGTTAATCACATTTCCAGGCATCATTCCTAATTTTTATGCATTTTTTGGAGCAACCGTGAGTTAGATATAATTTTAAGAGTCCAAAATGGGTAAACTATGCAAAATTTCAGTTAACCATTTTTACTTAATTACCCATCTACCATAAAAATACAAATAAATACTCACATTACAGAGGATAAGTTGCTCAACATATAAACATTTTTTATTGCACAAATTGATGCAAAAACGAAGTCCAAATTAAGGCATGAACACAGGGTTGTCTTTGCAAAACAGAAAGACAATATTTACAAACAACTTTATACAGGGACCTATTTGTAATTACAGAAACTATAAATAAAACATTTACAATTTTTACAATAAAAAAAGTAATGAATCACCTCTTCTTCTTCTTCCTGGAAACGTAGGAGGTGAACCCAACTGGGATTTGAGTCAGCGGCCGGTGAGTGGCCGCGCGCGGCCGTGCGCGCAGCGGCGCAAGTCCGAGGGGGAGGCGGAGGTGCGCTGGGGGAGAGGCCGGTGGCGGCAAGGGCGGTCGGTTGGTGAAGAAGGCGGCGGTGCCACGGTTGAAAGGGCGTGGGCGGCGGCGGTGGGGTTGGAGTCGCGCCGCCTTGCGCGGCTGGGGTGCGCGGTTGGCGAGGTCGGTGCCAACTGCCGCGCTGTGCTGGTGGCGGCGGAGACCACCGGCGCGGTGGCCGTGAAGAGAGGAGGAAGAGGGGGGGAAGCGGCGGCCAAGATGCTGCTGCTTCCTCCTCCGTATTTTTTTTTTGTTTTTTTATTTTTTAATTTTTATTTCTTTTTACTGCTGTAGCAATAATAAAAAAACCTTTTTTTGTTTAAATTTTTTTATATATTTTTTTAAAATTTTGTTAAGAAAAGGAATATGATAAAAAAAACAGTAAGATGGTGGTGGTGATGATGAGAGAACTAAACAAATGAAGGATTTTGGGGGGTGAAATGATGTGCTAAAAAAATGCAAAAATGACAAGATAATAAAATTACCTACGATGAACGCGGGCGCCTATGGAGTGCTCTCGTGAGCACGGTCTTCGCTCAAATCGCCGGCGAGCGATGAGCTCGAGCAACGCGCGTATGCGGCTGCGATGTTGGCTAAAATGCCAACGGATCTCACCGGAGAGAGGGCCGTCGTCGCTCGACCGCGGTTGCGTCGCTGTCACCGATTCAACTCAGGGAACTAGGCTCTCCTCACATAAAGATGGATCAAAGGCAAATTGAGGAGGATGGAATGTATATAAAGAGATGGAAAAAATGGAAGTTAGAATTAAGATGGAGTGGGATGGAGGTTAATAAAATGGTGGAGTTGAATTAGAAGTTAGAAAAAATGGTGGGGTTGAATGGAGGTTGGTGGTATAGAGTTGAATGGTGGTTATTGTAGAGAATGAAAATTAAATAAATAAATAAAATAAAGTTGGCTACTTTAATTACAATAGAATAAAAAAGAAGAAAATAAATAGTGGAGAATTTACAAGGGAAGACAAACAACATGTACACATTTTTTTACTTTTCTAATATGTAATTTTTTGTCTTTTTAATAAGAGATATTTACAACGGAAAAATACAATAAAATACTACAATTAAAATACAACACAAGTATGATTTTTTTGTATTTTTAGTAATTAAGAAAGATACAATAAAAATTAAAGAAAGAATGAATATATACATGGTATACAATGTACATCTAGGTCCCAAAACCCAACTTGTGCAAACGAGCTCCGATTTTAATGAAACCACTTCCGTTGGATAGATAATTTTCTAACTTGAACTTTAAAAGTGAGTTTGGTGAATTTGGAGTTCATACGGAGCGGGAATTTAGCTTGGAAGTTGGTCTTTACGGCTTTTTCCCATTGGGATCTAGGAGTATTTATTTGAGTTGAAATTTGTTTTGTATTTTTGTATTTTTATATACATTGATATGAATATGTTGGAGAAAGAATTAGCCAAAAAGGAGTTGATATGAAATTATTAAAAATACATAAAGTTTTGGGCTATTTACATGTATAAAACTCCTTTGATTTTGCGGCTTTTTATGTGTAATTTATTTTGTACAATCTAATATACAGTAATTAGTGTGTTTTATTTACAAGAGTTATTTTGTTAATTTATTGATTTTATGGACATTTATTTGGGATTTTACTCGGGGATTTTGCTAAGATCAAGATATTAAGATGATGAATCGTGGATTCATCAGAGGTGTCAGATTAGTTAGGTCAAAGAGTTGACTTAACGAGATCGAGATAACCTAAGTCCTATGTTGAATGATGTCACAGCATAGGCACGCATCCTCTGACCGGAGACAGATGTATTGCTATATGTCTGAGTGTGTACATTTGACAGACCAATAGGTTGATGACCTAACCAAGGTCTATACACCGGCGCGTTGGTGTGCATATAAGGGCATATGAGTAATACGATCTCTCAAAGGGATCATACAGGTTCACTACTGAACCATGAGACATGAGCTCACTCATGAGATATTGGGAGGAATCAAATTCCGTGCACGGTCGTCTCGCTTTGGAAGCTTGACTGAATTTGTAGGTTTGATATATACTTTTGGAAAGTATATGATCAAGACCTAGGTATGATATATGCTTTTGGAAAGTATATGATCGATACCAAATCCCAATGATCAAATGAGAAACTTAGTGATCAAATCCTGAAGAAGACAGTGTAAAATAGATCTTGATCTTCGGGTTGACCATGGGTCTTCCAGTATGCAGGATGTACAGGTATTGGGAATACCTGAGGGTGATGTGATCATAAACGATTGTATATCCATGACGCTTCCATTCCGAGGGAGTGATGAAACAGGTCTGGATTTTAGTGACTCCTTCCAGTAGAGAAGCAATCTGATCTTAGTCCAAGTGTTGGACATTGATCTGAATGAGATTCAGATTTAATAAGAAGATTAGATTTGCGGTCTTGATTTAATCAAGCATCTATGGGAGGTTCGTAAGATCTGGATTTGATATAAAATCTCAACATCCAAGTCACTATACGTGGAATAATACAATCGCCCTGTCCTTATCTCCAAGTATCTGCGGAGAAAGCACATTATTCTTGAAAGGGTTCAAGAATAATTCATTTGATGAAATGTATATCCAAGCAAGGAATTGATGAGATTTAATTATCAAGCATAATATGAATATGATTCATATTATTATCCAAGATAATTAAATGAGATTTAATTATCAAGGATTAAGAGAATGTGGATAGCACTATCCATGATATATGTGTGTTATAAATATGATTTATAATATACATATATAAGAGAGAGAATTTATGTAAATAGCATTCGTTAATTAATAATGTGGATTGGATTCACATTTATTAATTAATTGGAAATGCAATTTACTAATTAGTTTGGGTTGTGAATATGATTCACATTGTATTCAATGGCAAGATTGAAATATTCACAATTTAATTTGGAATTAATTTGGTGAATATTTATTGTGATTAATTAAGGAATAATAAGATAAATAAAATGGAGCAAAATAAACCACCCTCCATAGGTGGCGTCACCCATGAATTGTTCATGGGTGACGCCCCCCATTTTTAGGGAGGTTGGTTGACTCCATTTTTATTTATCACATTATCTCTTAATTAGTTAATGTTAAATTAAATTATGTTGATAATGTTGCAACATTTTTTAATTTAAATAAATGTTGTTGGTTTTAACCAACAACAATCATAACCATTGATCTTACATAGACCAAGCCTAGCCGTTGGATCTATGAGTCCATGGATTGAGATCCAATGGATCCTAAACTAATATAAATAGAGGGCTAGGGCAGCCTTCCATGGAACATCATTAAGAGTTGTACAAGGTGACAACTCTCTCTCTCTCTCTTTCTCATTCTCGCCCTCTCTCTCTTTCTCTTCTCCATTAAGTGGCCGTCCACTTTGTGTTGAGAAAGGAGGGACTCTCGGCTTCTTCTTCGACGACTCGTGGATCTCCATCTTCTTTGGAGTTTTTTACTCTAAAGGAAGACGACGGATTTCGTTTGACGAAATCGGGGGAGCCATCGCTTGGATCTTCATCGAGGATTGCGGGAAGGAACGTGACTCATCATCGCGCCCGCAAGTGCGTTCTTCGTGGATCGGACTTAAGATAGGAGGATCTCTACTTTGGGATCTCGCGATCACAACCACGCTTCAAGAGGTATTCCTTATACTTTGTGGTTTGATGAAACGATCCGAGAAGTGTTCTCGTGATCATGTGGTTTCATCTTTAAAGTTAAAATTTTAATTTCCGCTGCATCTAGCAACTAGTGCGACTAGTTGCTCCAATTGCATACGATGCGATCGACACGCTTCCGTGATGCGCTTGAGGATACTCAATATCCTTCAAGTGGTATCAGAGCCATAGGTTGAATAAGGTTTTGGATATGATCCATAGACCTTAGACGATTTGGTTCTTGAAAGGGTTGCGAAATTTTACTGCATTTCAATTTTCGCACCTCTGTCTAATTGAATTTTTCTGCTCTGTTTAAAATGTTTAAAAACGAAATTTTCAATTGGATTTTGTTCCCCATTAAACAAGTAAACCCTAGGACTTGAGTTTACTAAATTTGGACTTCATTTGCTCAAGATATGGTCTTTTGAATATGACTATATTCACTGTTGCGGGAACTGCGGATTTGAACGTAATTAATGAGATGATTACGGTTTTAATCCGCCATGAAATGCGTAAATTATCACTTGGGTTCTTTAATAAATCAAATAGGCAATCTTTGGAAACTGAGTTTGCATTTTTTGGATTTAAATTAATCAAGATATGTTAATTTTAGTGATTGGGGGTCACTGCTGAAAATTGACATTTTTTATCTTGAACCTTGTGATATGTCATTCAATTATCATGATAAAAATTAATTGTTAATTTTCTGGAATAATTAGTGATAAATATTTGTGAAATATTTAAAGAGATAATTATTTCATTGAATGACACTTGCCTAAACCACAATGATAAGATATTAGATCTTGATCATTGGTTCATCAACAAACATTGCTTTCATGAAAACCATAGTTTATCCTACAATTGTTGTAGGACAACATTTACATGAAAAACCCTTTTGCTTGAATAGGATTGGAGATTTGTCTAGCAAATCTCCTTATAATCAAAAATGTTTTGATTTATATTTATGGTATAATTTCGGTTGAAAAACCGATGAACATCTCAAAGTACATGATGGTCTATCTGGTATTATCCTTTCCCGAGGCGGATGTGGTGCCTAGTCGGAGAGCATTGGGGTTGCGGGTTGCAACGTATGTGGTCCGTCCCACTCTCGTCGGTACTGGCCATGACAGCGGGTAGGGACTGTATAATACCGGAGACAGACAATGTGTATTTTTCTAATTATTAAAATTCGAATAATACGTATTTTGAGATAATACCTACTATTCAAGTAAAAGACATGTTTGTTGATTGATGATTGGATTGATGATTAATTTAATGTGATTAAATTAATTATATCCAATAAATATTCTATTATGAATAGATGTGTATTTCCCTTGGAAGAATTAATTATGTGAATATGATTCACGATAATTAATTACAATTTGAATATGAGATGGAGGATCACATAAGTGACATCCATGGTCTCCCGTCAAGGCGAAGGGTTCCGTCGCCAGGGATTGTATGTAGGAGACGCCTATCCGAAGTGATAGATCCTATATGCAAGCGCATCTGGATCGGGCTCTTTGCTTCTCGAAAGAGTAAGGCCGTATGCGTAGTGACCCCAATATCGAGTCCTCATATTATTGAGGCGATATTGGATTGCGCATAGCGAGTTCTAATCCTGTTGACGGTTGGTTCAATTAGCAACGGGTCAACATCATCTTAGGGGTGGTGGACCCGGGTGTTAAAGACCGAATTGGGAATGCAAGTTGGACTTGCAAGGCGGAATGAGTTCCCGCTTCTTTTTATTGGAGTCGTAAGTTCTCATATTATTGGGATGCGACAAAGATAGGAAAGGAGATCCCAGATCTTGCTAGAGATATAATGGTAAGAATATCTCTTACATTGAAAGTAATTAAGGGAATGAACTTTCAGTATTGACAAGGCAAGACAACTTTGATATAAAAAATTCCTAAATCAAAGTAAAACATGTATATATAATATATATATACCCTTATGCAAATTTCTTATTTCAGATAATCTTTCATTAAACCCACTCAATGTTATACTCAATGATAACCAATAAAAATATCTTGGATTGGACTCATGATCCAGATATTGTACTTGCAATTGGACACATAATGTATGTGGTTGCAGTGTGCAAGTTTCCTCAACATAATGAGGAATGACAATTATGTAAGACAATAAGACATCGCCTTAGGGTTTGTATGTCTCTGTAGTCTTGATCCTTCATCGAGTGTACTTTGGAAGTGACATGTCGATGGTGATCGTAATTGTCGAATAATCCTTATAAAATAAAAGAAGATATTTTGGCATATATATGTGCTCTAGACATTTATTCATGAATGACATGGTTCTCTGCATTATGCAGAATGGTAGCTCGAAAGAGATGATGTATTCAAAATGTTTGAATACCTACCTGAACCTAAGTCTCTAAGAGTTAAGATGTATGTAGATATGATGAGTGTCATCATTCTATTATCTATACTCTAATCATTCATGAAGCTTCATAATATTCATATTGTATGAATTTAATAAAGCATGTATAAATGTTGAAATGCTCTTATATTGAAATCCTTTGAATTCAACATAAGAGATTCTTTGTCTTAAACAATGGTTGTTTATTGATGAAGAGAGCACAGTGGAAGCATGGGTCGGACCCGAGTAAGAAGGAAAGTCAAAGAGTTGACCTACTTCTGTGACTTCCATATGATATCCAAAGAGTTGGATGAATGCCAATACTGCAATAAGTTGATGTGTTGATAGTATGATTATCAAATCTGTCTAAAATCCTTAGTGAAGGACTCAGATAGAGCATCAGAATAATCTACATATAATCATTGACTCTGACTTTATTATTTCGTAAGATAAAGTCTGACAATTGTATCCCAATCTTCTAATGACATTTGCAATTAGTTGCATATATATATTAGAAGATTAGAAATTTGATCTTAAGGTTTAGTAATCATCTACATGGATATTGTTGTAATTGTTGCAGCAATCTCTGTTGGATAGATAGACTTCATATTCTCAGTGGGAGAGTCCTTAGTCTTAGAGAATGTCTCTATGACCTAGATATTAGAATACCCTAATTGATTGTTTCTAAATATTGGAAATAAACATGAATTCTGAGATAGAACTATCATAAATAGTTATGATGGATATATTTCAGATAGTAATCTAACATCTAGTGGACTCCATAAAATTAGAATATTAATGAATGGTTCATTACGATTTCTAATACTGAAAATCAAACCTTATAAGATCAATAGGAGGATGAAGATCATTTGACAATGATCTGGCATCAAGCCTTGGACATTTGCTGTTGATTTGATCAATAGACTAGTAAGATATGAAACTTTAGAATGTCTAAAATTTCAAATCTTACATACTTGTGAATATTGTATTCGAAGTAAAACGTCCAATACACCCTTCTCTGGGAATGGTGTTAGATGTCAAGGTATTCAGGATCTCATACATATTGATGTATGTGGATCATCTATATCATAGTGAACATTATGGATATGTGATATCTATTGATGATTATGTATGATATGAGATTTCTTCTTTTCACCTGAGAAACCTTTGAAATGTTCAAAGATTTCACAATTTTGGTTTAGAACCAAAGTTTGAAGGAAGATTAAATGAATTTTATCTAAACAAGGTAGCAGTACCTATTAGATAAAATTCAAAGAATACCTTATGGAGATATGAATATCATTTCTATCTCACTCCTCCTGATAAACTTGAACTCAATAGAGTTGTAGGGAGATACAATTGGATCATGTGTGACATGATTTGGTCAATGATGAATTTTAGCATAATTATCCCTTAGTTTCCAAGTATATATGTGTAGTAGAGACTACAATATATATCCTTAATGAGGTTCCATGCATGTAAGCTGGAATCTAGCACTTGAGAGTGCTACTTCATTAGGAAAATAAAGTATGGTATTGGATACCTACTTTATGACCTTGAGATTCTTAAAAGATCTCATCTCTGAGAATGTGATTCTTGGAGGATTGAGAATCTTGAGAATCAAGATGAAAATGAAGTAAAGGAACTCATTTAATCTTGAGAAGATAATGAGACTCCTGAAATCGGAAACTAAAAGGACAATTAAAGATGAAACATTAATACCTCTTCAAATGAGTTTGAGGATGTATTCCATGTGTCAACCAAGTCTGACAATGATCAGACTTCATGTGATGAAGCTCCTAAGGATCATGACATGGAATGATGGATATTAGCAATAAAGTCTAAAGTAGACTTCATATACAAGTGTTGTATATGGACCCTCGAGGATCCACCTATAAGGGTTAGACCCATTAAGGTGTAAATGGATCTTCAAGAGAAGAGGAACCTGATGAGAAGGTAAAGACCTTCAAAGCTCGGTTTGTAGCCATAAGCTACACACCGGAAGAGAAGACATTGCTTGCAATGAGACTTGCTCTTCGGTGACCATGCTTAAACTCATCAGAATATTGCTAACCTTAGCTACACAACTTGACTATTGCATCTTCAAGATGTAATTCAAGATTGCATTCCTCTAAAGAATACCTCTCTGAGGATATTCACATGAAGTAGCCCCAGGGCTTCATGTTTGGAGAAAGTAAGGTGTGAAAGCTAAAGAAATCCATCTGTGGACTCAAATAAGCAGTTGGAACATAAGATTTGATGAAATTATAAATGTTATGATTTCAAATAGAATCTTGATGTACCATGTGAAGCTTAATGGGAGTGCCATTGTGTTCATCGTGCTAAATGTAGATAATATCCTAATCATTTGGAATGATATAAGGATGATAATAAGTGTTTTATATTCTGGCTATTCCATACCTTGAGATATGATCTCAAGAATACCTCTTAGATCTTAGTTCTGAAGTTGTTCAGAAGCAAAGAAAAGAGGGTATTGGGACTGTCACATTTGTAGTACACCTTGGACGTATTCCATTCTTGGAAATTCCAAGAAAGGCTTCCTTCCCTTGAGATTTGATACTGACCTATCAAAAGGAATAGCACCTCAAAGAGTTGAGGAAGTGTATGCTTGATGTGTACAAAAGCCAGATATCTGCCATGCAGTGGGAGTAGTAAACTGTTAGTATTCCTACTATGGAGAAAGAACACTTGATTGCAGTAATAACGATATCTTCAAAGATGAGAAGGCTATAGAGATAGTGATCTCTAAGTCTTATCTTCAAGAGCTTAAGACTTTATAGATAGAGATCTAAAAGGTCTTAACTGTGGATACCTTGAGAGATAGTGATCTCCCAGAATAAGGGTATTCTGATAAGGATTATGAAAATACTGGTTATAATAGTTATTAAGCAATAGTGTCAAGGACACTATAAGTGTTTTGACTAGATTGAGTATTGGTTGCATAAGATGCAACATTCGCATTGGATGCGAGCACTGTTACCTAGGGATATGCAAGTACCGTAAAAGGACTTGGCATAGTCTTTTGGGAACAGAGTGACTGATCAGCTTACCTAGCTATTTCTAAATAGCCTATGATTGTCACATGAGTGTGAGTTTAAATGATTAGCCCATTAATGGCTCTTTGGGCTAGTGGGAGATTGTTGGACATGTGAGCCCACGGCGAGCCATTATGCAATAATTGTTATTGAGAATATCATTCCCTGATCTGAAATGAAGAATAAATAATTTGCATAATAGGTCCATCTGTACAATTAGGGTTATGTACCATGGCTATCTTAATGATCATACAGCTGTTGATTCAATTATTGAATCATAGAGGCTGGTGCTTGGATGAATATCTAAAGGGTTAGATTGAGGACTCATCAAGCACCGTCAAATGATTGTTAAGATGTGATCTCCAGCCTGAGTAGGAGATGGCAATCCTTTCTCACATAGGCTGATATCTGACCGACCTCTTGATGCAGGTCCTCTGCATGGGAATAGAGATTCGGAGGTGTCAGATTAGTTAGGTCAAAGAGTTGACTTAACGAGATCGAGATAACCTAAGTCCTATGTTGAATGCTGTCACAGCATAGGCACGCATCCTCTGACCGGAGACAGATGTATTGCTATATGTCTGAGTGTGTACATTTGACAGACCAATAGGTTGATGACCTAACCAAGGTCTATACACCGGCGCGTTGGTGTGCATATAAGGGCATATGAGTAATACGATCTCTCAAAGGGATCATACAGGTTCACTACTGAACCGGAAGACATGAGCTCACTCATGAGATATTGGGAGGAATCAAATTCCGTGCACACTCGTCTCGCTTTGGAAGCTTGACTGAATTTGTAGGTTTGATATATACTTTTGGAAAGTATATGATCAAGACCTAGGTATGATATATGCTTTTGGAAAGTATATGATCGATACCAAATCCCAATGATCAAATGAGAAACTTAGTGATCAAATCCTGAAGAAGACAGTGTAAAATAGATCTTGATCTTCGGGTTGACCATGGGTCTTCCAGTATGCAGGATGTACAGGTATTGGGAATACCTGAGGGTGATGTGATCATAAACGATTGTATATCCATGACGCTTCCATTCCGAGGGAGTGATGAAACAGGTCTGGATTTTAGTGACTCCTTCCAGTAGAGAAGCAATCTGATCTTAGTCCAAGTGTTGGACATTGATCTGAATGAGATTCAGATTTAATAAGAAGATTAGATTTGCGGTCTTGATTTAATCAAGCATCTATGGGAGGTTCGTAAGATCTGGATTTGAGATAAAATCTCAACATCCAAGTCACTATACGTGGAATAATACAATCGCCCTGTCCTTATCTCCAAGTATCTGCGGAGAAAGCACATTATTCTTGAAAGGGTTCAAGAATAATTCATTTGATGAAATGTATATCCAAGCAAGGACTTGATGAGATTTAATTATCAAGCATAATATGAATATGATTCATATTATTATCCAAGATAATGAAATGAGATTTAATTATCAAGGATTAAGAGAATGTGGATAGCACTATCCATGATATATGTGTGTTATAAATATGATTTATAATATACATATATAAGAGAGAGAATTTATGTAAATAGCATTTGTTAATTAATAATGTGGATTGGATTCACATTTATTAATTAATTGGAAATGCAATTTACTAATTAGTTTGGGTTGTGAATATGATTCACATTGTATTCAATGGCAAGATTGAAATATTCACAAATTAATTTGGAATTAATTTGGTGAATATTTATTGTGATTAATTAAGGAATAATAAGATAAATAAAATGGAGCAAAATAAACCACCCTCCATAGGTGGCGTCACCCATGAATTGTTCATGGGTGACGCCCCCCATTTTTAGGGAGGTTGGTTGACTCCATTTTTATTTATCACATTATCTCTTAATTAGTTAATGTTAAATTAAATTATGTTGATAATGTTGCAACATTTTTTAATTTAAATAAATGTTGTTGGTTTTAACCAACAACAATCATAACCATTGATCTTACATAGACCAAGCCTAGCCGTTGGATCTATGAGTCCATGGATTGAGATCCTATGGATCCTAAACTAATATAAATAGAGGTCTAGGGCAGCCTTCCATGGAACATCATTAAGAGTTGTACAAGGTGACAACTCTCTCTCTCTCTCTTTCTCATTCTCGCCCTCTCTCTCTTTCTCTTCTCCATTAAGTGGCCGTCCACTTTGTGTTGAGAAAGGAGGGACTCTCGGCTTCTTCTTCGACGACTCGTGGATCTCCATCTTCTTTGGAGTTTTTTACTCTAAAGGAAGACGACGGATTTCGTTTGACGAAATCGGGGGAGCCATCGCTTGGATCTTCATCGAGGATTGCGGGAAGGAACGTGACTCATCATCGCGCCCGCAAGTGCGTTCTTCGTGGATCGGACTTAAGATAGGAGGATCTCTACTTTGGGATCTTGCGATCACAACCATGCTTCAAGAGGTATTCCTTGTACTTTGTGGTTTGATGAAACGATCCGAGAAGTGTTCTCGTGATCATGTGGTTTCATCTTTAAAGTTAAAATTTTAATTTCCGCTGCATCTAGCAACTAGTGCGACTAGTTGCTCCGATTGCATACGATGCGATCGACACGCTTCCGTGATGCGCTTGAGGATACTCAATATCCTTCAGGTACCTGGGTAGCGATCTCCTCTCCAGACTCACTAACAATTGTGGTGATGCCTGTATTCTTGGGCACCACATGTAACAAACTGACCCATTTGGAGTCGGAGATGGGGTATAGATAAAATCGGCGCTCCACCATTTCGAGATCTCCTTCATAACAACAGCTCGAAGATTCGGGTTCAGCCGCCGCTAGAACTCACGCGACGGCTTTGCGTCCTCCTCGAGATAGATATGGTGGGAGCACAGGGCCGGACTTATCCCCTGGAGATCGGCTACACTCCATCCAATCGCCTTGCGGTTCTTTTCAAGAACCCCCATCAGACGAGATTCCTACTCTCCAGTCAAATCAGCAAAGATAATGATTGGGTACATCTCATGCTCACCCGCAAGGAACCTATACTTCAGCGATGACGGTAGCGGCTTCAGCTCTGGATAAGTAGGTGCTGGTGGATCTGGCCTCCGAAAAGTCTGAGTGAATGCGGCCAAATCTGCATGGGAGAATTAGAACTCTCGCTCGCAATCTGAATCTGGCGAAGGTTGCTCTGCTGGACTATCTCTGCTCTGTATGGAATCAGCCTCCTCCCTAGCTGTAGGCTCAGTGGAAGTAAGACATGGTATCAAATCATCGAACTCTGCCCAATCAAAATCTGACTCCGAGGGATCTATATCAGAATCACAAAAATCTGCTTTACAATTGGGAACCTGATCTGCTGCCTGAGATGTATCCTGGACCAGGAATGCTCTCTCCAAACTCTCCTCTGCTAGCATCTCTGCATCAGCAAACTCTGAAGGTGAGAGGATGGCATGTGGTACTGGATCTGCCCAAATTGCCTCGTCATCTGTGATCACAAAATTGCAGTCCTAGTGGATGTCTCGCCCTGCCTCTGTCATCTACTCTGAATCGGAAGTCGACTCTGAACAAGCTGAATCTCTGGCTCTAGTCTCCTCGACCGTCTCTATTTGTATACTCTCGTCCTCGACGCGAAAGTATACCTTCCCGCTATCTTGGTCGGACACTGCCTTGGTTGTGGCCAAGAATGAGCGTCCTAGAATGATGGGGGTATCGGTCACGGACTCAAGGATCTCCATGTCCAACACAACGAAGTCCACGGGAAATTCCAGACCCTGAATCGTGACGACAACATCCTTCAGCAACCCCTTCGGCCTCTTGACAGATCGATCAACAAACTGAAGTACCGTACTGCTCTGTCGGAGAGGGCCCAACTCGAAGCGGTTGAGAAAGGCTGTCGGAAGAAGGTTAATCAAAGAACCACTGTCTAATAGAGTGCGGTCAAACCTCTGCTCACGATTGTGGCATCTGACAGGCTCCTGCATCCGGCCTCTTGGCTGGCAGACGGTTTTGGATTGCAAAACACGTGGTATGAGTAAGCACATGGATCTCTGATTGATGGTTCCGCCTCTTCCTCCTAACTGTGGTCCTGTCTCTGAGTGATCGCTAGAAGAAAGGTATGTGCTCCAAGGCCTCCTATAGAGTCAGTTGTATCTGAAATTTGTCCATCATATGCTGGCTGAACTCTATCTGATGGTTCTTTTTCTGATTTTCTTTTTTCTGCCCCTTAGTCAAGTGGAGTGCTCGGGGAAAGGAGACTACAGGGTCCTTCTCAGATAAAGGACTAGGAGAGGGTCTGGATTGCTCATGAATAGCAGAATCCATACATACATCATCAAGCAACACAGGTGGATCCGAAAATAATAAACTCTTTCGTTTATTTGCAGAAATGTCATGAGATACATGTACGGAAGGAGAAACAACAGGACTAGCAGAACTGAAAATGGTGGCCTTAGTTTCACCCTCGGCATCTGGACTCGCGGCATCAGTACCGCACTCTGGCTCAGCAACTGAAATGGTGGCGTCAGTACCATCTCCTCTAACTGGAATCGTGACGGCCTCAGTACCGTCGGCTGGATCAACATCCATGGTAGCGTCAGCACCACCGTCATCATCTCTAGCGGCATCAGCACTGCTCTCCTCCTCGCCTGGCGCTGATGGAGTGGTGTGGGATCGTTGCTCAGACGAGGCACCGCCTGCTGGCATCCTACCGCTCCTAAGTGTAACAAAATCAACATCAAACATGTATACAGACATATCACCAAGTGAAGCACTAGGAGTAGTAATCTCAGTGAACTCTACCTGCTCAGACTTCCTCTTGAGGTTGTTCAGGTTCGGCTCGATTTGGGCAGGGATGGCGGCCTTCCCTCTCACAATCTCCCTCATCTCCTGACGGAACTCATCCATCTCCCATCGAAACGTGGCCTGCTGCTCGGTCATGAGGCGGGCTAGATCATCAAGTGCGGGGTTCTCATAGATCGGCCCATGAGAACCTGACGGGTAGCCTCGCTGATAGTGAGGCTGTTGGTGAGGGTGAGAGGGGTATTGTTGATGGTACTGCTGCTGAGGTTGCCCATGCCTCCAAGACTGTCCCTGCTGATAGGGACGAGGACCATACTGCTGGTGCTGGGATGGTTGCTGTTGTTGGTGTACTGGAGGCTGGGGCTGCTCACGCTGCTGGCCGTACTGGCCACCCTGAACTGCAGGCTGCTGCTGGGAACGGGTGCCTTCGGGGGACCAGCGGAATCCGAGATGATCTCATCAGATATCGGGCTGGGGTCGGTCATACCAAATCCCGTTGACATCCATCAACGGCTCCTTCTCGTAGGTGGGTGGGGGGAGTACTGCCAGGGGCTGATCCGACTGGTAGACCACCATCTAAGTGTCCTGAGATGGTGGTGGCTGGTAAAACTACGGTGGTTGTTGGTACGACTCCGCTTGTACAAGGTGAACCTGTCTAGGCTTACTGGAGTGCTAGGACAAGCTACCACTGCTGCTCGGATCTCCTCGTGACCTGAGACAGGGCTGAGAAGAAGTTTGTGCCTCCAGGAGACACATGAGCTATGTCTTTAGGTCACTCAGCGTCTGTGCCATCTCATCCATCTCTGATATGCCCTGGCACTGCTTCTTCTCAATCAACTCGATCCGGTCCAACTTCTCGTTGATGATGCCCATGACTGCGGCTGTAGACTCTGCATGTGTGGCTGCCGCAGATGAAGTGAAAGGACCGGCATCGACCTGTGCTGTCCTCTGAAACTGCACGGCATGTGGCTGGGGACGTCCCTGAGCGTAGAGTCAGGTCTGGGACATCAAGGTGTAGTTCTCGGCCATCTCCTCATAGATGACCCAGACCTGATCCTCATCCTTGGCAAAGTAGGAACCGCCACAAGAAGCATTCACCAGGCCTTGCAGCTCTGGTGTCAGTCCACAAAAGAAGCTCTGAACTAGGTTTGGCTTCGTGATATCATGGTGTGGGCATCTATCGGTAAGCTCTCTGAACCTCTCCCATGTCTCGTGAAACTGCTCATTGGGGAGCATGGAGAAGTTGCTAATCAGGGCACTTGCTGCATTGGTCCGTCCGAGTGGATAGTACTTGTTCAAGTACTCGGTAGGGAGCTGTTCTCAGGTGTACACAAATCTCCCCAAATGCTTCAGCCAGTTGGCTGCTCTGTCAACAAGGGAGAAGGGGAAGGCAATCATCCGAATGGTGTCCTCGTCCACCTGCCAATCGTGGACGGTGTTGCAGATCATCTCAAACTCCTGGAGATGCATATGGGGTTCCTCAGTGGCGATGAAATCAATGATGCATGCAGAGTAAGAGGTGCGTACCTGACTCCAGCAGTCTACATGCAAAGTGATCTGCGCACAAAAGTAAAGGCAGGAAATAAACTACCTATATGATGCACGAGAAACCGGCCTTAAATAGAGCAATTTCTATACGTGAAGCACGGTAGCCGGGTACTCAAACCTAAGTCCGGAGTCCTATCTTGAGAGCCACTCAGTGTCCGCCACAACGAATCCTACATGCGTTGTATGTGACTCCCCAAGGTACATGGACTAGAGTCTAAGTAATCCATCTTTTTCTTCTGAATTAATTAATTAGGTCCAATTACGATCTAATAGGAACATTCAGATAGTTAGGGATTGGATCCTAATCAATTACATCATAGTCAATAGAAAATCCTAAGTTAAGGCCAAAACCGCATAAATTAGACAGGAAGTTAATAAAATAAATGCGATAAAATGAAAATCGTCGAAAAACACGGTGAGGTCCCCCAAGCACACCGATGCTCGGCGAAACAGACCCCGGTAGTCACCGATAAAGTCCAAGTCTGAGTATCCTGAATTATTACAATAATAGAGGTTCTGCTGAAAATAAAACTAAACTATCCAATGACTATTCTATGGTTATTTGTGGCTATTCCATGGCTCCTGCACTCATGCTCGGCTCCTCGCACTCTCTTGCGGCTTTATGCAGAAAAGAGCCGCCTCCGACTCCCGTGGTTGTGTGGCTTCTGAAAAAGCCGCATCGGTCCTCGGGCACTCGCAAGAAATTAAACAAGAGTGTATCAGATGCAATTATTATAAAAATATGCAAGAAAAATCAGAGAAAAATATATGTACAACTATGAACAAAAAGGCATGAAGAAGAAAGCTGCAAAAAATCAAATGACTACTAAGCCATGCTCCCCGGCAACGGCGCCATTCTGATGGGCCGAAAAATCCCCCAAAATCCGGGTAAGGGTAAAATCAATCAAGGGTCGTCGTGACCCGGATCTCATAGATCAGACTCAACAAGAAAAATAGACCACCAAATAAGAGTAATCAGAATAAAATCCGAATAGCGATCTCGCTATTTATTTAACCTTGTATAACGACCAGGGTCGAACTAAAGGAGAACATATTAGACAAGTGGCCCACGAAGTAGTCAGAAAATGAACTAAAAAAATAAAATAATTTTGGTGGTTTTTATAGATTTTTAATTTTTTGTATTTTTAATTATGAGGAGAAAGAGGAAAAAGTCAAAAAGAGCACAATCAATGAATTATTAAGCACCACAAAACAAATCCAAAAATTGCAATAAAAAATATTTTTATGTTTTTATATTTTTAAGTGTTTTTAGTAATTTTTCATAATTTTATAAGTTTTAGTTGATTTTATAAAAATAGAAAAAGGCAGAAATAAGGAACTGATGGGCAGCCAGATTTGAAAGGCTAATTAAAAATATATAAATAGCCACTAAAAATCTGAATGCAATTTTTATGAAAAGTAGAAATAAAAACTAAGCTACAGAAACCAAAATTGCATTTTTTTATTTTATAAAATTTTTAATAATTTTTATAAGTTTTTTAGGGTTTTTTAATTTTTATGTGTTTTATAAATCCAAAGGAAGTGAAAATAGGAGTGAAGCTAGAAAACACATAAACAAATGATAAGTGATTTTTTTAGAATTTTTTAGGCCTTTTTATTATTTTTAATTGATTTTATATTTCAAACAGTAGCAAAAATAGGAGTTTTTGAATTTTTAAAAATAGTAGACAGTTATAAAAATTTCTCGAAGAGAATAGTGAAATGTTTGCACAGTGGCAGGAGCCACGTGTCCAAGTTTCACTTAATTTGGAATTAATTTGATATTTTATTTAACCAATACAAAATCCACAATACATAGGGACTTAAACGCATGAAAAACTAAGTTTCAGGGCTAAAATAAAACAAATGCAGGAACTATGCATCAGTGTAAAATTCGCATCAATTTCCATACATTTTCAAATACAGTACGCATAGGGGCGTTTCTGTAATATCTAAAACATAAAGTTCAATCAACAACAGTCAAAAACCCCCAAGCCCTAAACATGCAAATAAACCCAAACCTCACGTGACGAAGCACGTGAATCCACACATTAAGGACTAAAGTGCAATATTTGAAAGCTACAGGATCTACTATGTAAATGTTCCAAGTGTGCGAATTTATTTAACAGACTAAACAAAAACTAAAATAAAATATAGGGGGTTCGGGCGTAAATTACCCAGCCAAAGCACATACGTGTCACGTGGGGGTGGCGTGTCAGACAGTGAGTGGCGGCTCGCGGACGACTCTGATGAGGCCTCCTGCACGATCCAACGGTCCTAGCACGAGGGCGATCGTGGGGTGCATGTGGCCATCAGATCATGGATTTAACGGCCTGACACTGGCAGACGACAAACGGCTCTGATGAAATCTGGACGTGAAGTGCGATTTGACGGTGGATAAGATCTCTGGAAGAACACCTCATGGATGAACTTCGTCGGCGAACAGCAGCGGCTGTGTGCATCTGATGGATGATCGGCAAGAGGGCTTCAACGCGCCTCGTCGCTCCGCGTCTAGTGGTGGTGGCCGATGAAGCTTCCAACGATCAGATCCTCCGGCGAGGGAGGAGGGACCTGGGCTACTCCGGCGAGGGGTGGACAATGCGACTGAGGGAGGTATCTCGCGCTTATTCACCTGCAGAAGAGAGCTCGTGCTCGGAGGAAGTCTCCGGCATGGGTTATTGAACCAACAGTAAAGGGAAGCGGGGTGGTTTGGCGAAGGGGGGTCCCGACGAAGGCAGCGGAAGGGACCAAGCTCGATCTGGGCTCGAATAGCCATGATCGAGGTGATCAGATCGTGGAAGGAGGGTGACAATGAGTTGGGAGGTCGATCTGTACGGATGGGATGGGGTGACGGGGCTCCGGCCACTAGGGCGGAGCTGGCGGAGCAAGGTGGGAACGATCTAATCTAAATGATGAACTAGAAGCTAAGGGAAGTACCTGATGGTCGGGCGCGTCTAGGCTGGAACTGCTGCGTCTCCTGAGATCCTCGCCTCAATGGAGCGACGCCTCCAAAGGCTCGAGCTCGCCGATGGGCGGAGCACGGCGGCGATGACTACCGGATCTGAGGCTACCGGCCTTGGTCCTCGCTGCAATCGATCCCTCTCTCTTGCTGTCACTCAAGGAGGAGGAAGGGAGGTCCTAGGAACCGAAGGGGATGGCCAAAGATGCTCGAAAATACGGCTCCAGGCGAAGCTATATAGTGGCTGAGATCCGGAAAGATTGGAGTCGGGCGAGCATTCCAAGGATCGGATCCCTAGGAAGATGGGCACGCGAGGATCACAGATCACTCCTTGGCAATCGGAGCCCTGGGTTTGATCAAATGGGTGGCGGATCATGTCATGAAAATTGGGAGGAATCATGTTGAGACGAGATCCGTGAAGCAGAATGGTCCAGGGGGGGGAGTTGACCGGGGGTCAACATCTCCCGTGGACCAATGGGAAAATTCCATTGGAAAATTATTTAAAAATTCATTTTAAAATAGTAAACGGCTTTATTTAAAAATATTTACAACATGAAAAATGTTTATTATTTTTTAAATTATTTTTTAATGATTTCTATTTATTTTTTTTGAAAAAACAATAGTGTATATACATAGGATATTATTGTATACAGATAAAATACCTAGGTAATTTTTTATTTTTATTTTTATTTGTTTATTTTTGTACAATTATCTCTATTTTATATTTTATTGATTTACAACATAAAATTTGGTATATTAAATAATTTTTATTTAATTTTTATTATGTATTTACAAGGGGTAAATACATATATACATGGTATATACAAGAGTCAGAGAGAGAATTGTTTTTGTTTTATTTTTATTTTTATCATTTTTATTATATTTTTATAAATATATACACATTATGAGGGACACATAAATATTTTTATTTGATGAAAAATAAAATATATACACAAAAGGGGGAATATTTGCATACAAAGATGAATGGCCCAATCTCTCTCTACTTGTTTTATTTCGCGGTCAGGCCAATGATTGGCCTTCCCTTGGGTTCGGGTCACTCAATATTTATTCTAAATATTTCCCTCTTTTTCTTTATTCCTTTATTTTTATACAAAAACATGCTAATTATTGCAATTTACACAATGCATGCATTTTGACAAGTTATTGTATTTACAAATAATTACATGGTATTTTGCCAAGATTTCTAGCTAAAATAAAGGAATAAAGAGTGATGAATGGGGATTCATCAGCCACCATAGGCCGGATTGGAGCACTTTCTGTGTCATTCTCCTCCCAGAGTGATGTCCTCCTACCTAAAGCTTGTGGCAGTAAATGAGGACGCTATGGTGCTCCTCCTGAGGAATGCACCGACGCCAGACGCTATCCCCTCCTTCATGATAAAGGATGGGATCTCCCAATGGTAAAACATGGCCTTCGCGAGGAAGGTCTCAAGTTTCTGGTTGGGCCAATCTTGTGGAACTTTCTTGGCGACAAGAAAGTTCACAATATCGGCGTACCATGGGAGAGAGGCGATAACAAGGATTGCCTCATCTGGGAAGGTCTCACAAATAGGCTCAAACTGCTCAGAATCCTCAAGAAACTTCAATCGGGAGAGATGATCCGCCACCACATTCTTGACTCCATGCTTATCCTTAATCTCTATATCAAACTCCTGGAGTAGAAGGATCCATCTGGTCAATCTGGCTTTGGCATCCTTCTTTGCCATGAGGTACCTGATGGCGGTGTGATCGATATAGATGGTCACTCTAGATCCAATGATGTAAGATCTGAAATTATCTAGGGCGAATACTACGGCTAGCATCTCCTTCTCAGTGACGGTGTAGTTCAGTTGAGCGGCATCCAAAGTACGGATAGCGTAGTGAATAGCAAAGGGGACTCCATCCCTCCTCATTCCCAGCACGACCCTACGGTAAAATCGGAGGCATCCGTCATGATCTCGAATGGGAGAGACCAATCAGGCAGCTGGAGAACAGGAGCCTCTACAACTAGACTCTTGAGAGTCTCAAATGACGCTAGACACTTATCATCAACAAGGAACTCGATGTCTTCGTCAACAGATCAGTCAACGATGTGCCCCAGAAAAGACCGTAAATGCCGCAAGTTGGACGGTGGATTGAGTTTTCTAATGACATCTACCTTGGCCGGATCAACCTCCATGCCCCTGTTGGAGATGATATGGCCAAGCACCGTCCCTTGAGTCACCATGAAGTGACTCTTCTCCCATAAGAGCACAAGATGAACCTCAATACATCGCTGGAGGACGCGGTCTAGGCAGTCAGGACAAGAATCGAATCCGTCGCCGTAGACCGAAAAATCGTCCATGAAGACCTCCAAGCACTCCCCCATCATGTCTGAAAAGATGGATAGCATGCACCTCTGGAATGTCGCCGAAGCGTTGCACAATCCAAAGGGCATGCGTCTAAAAGCATATGTCCCGAAGGGACAGGAGAAGGTGGTCTCTGCATCAGCAAACACTAAAGGTGAGAGGATGGCCTGTGCTGCTGGGTCTACCCAAACTGCCCCATCATTTGTAATCACTAAATCCCAGTCTTGGTGGATGTCTCGCCCTGCCTCTGTCATCTTCTCTGAATCTGAGGTCGGCTCTGAGCAAGCTGAATCTCTGGCTCTAGTCTCCTCGACCGTCTCTATTTGTATACTCTCGCCCTCAACGCGAAAGTACACCTTCCCGCTATCATAGTCGGACACTGCCTTGTCTGTGGCCAAGAACGGACGTCCTAAAATGATGGGGGTATCGGTCACGAACTCAGGGATCTCCATGTCCAACTCAACAAAGTCCACGGGGAATTTCAGGCTCTGAATCATGACGACAACATCCTTTAGCAACCCCTTCGGCCTCTTCACAGATCGATCAGCAAACTGAAGGACCATCCTGCTCTGTCGTAGAGGGCCCAACTCGAAGCGGTCGAGTAGGGCTGCCGAAAGTAGGTTTATCGAAGAATCGTTGTCTAATAGAGAGCGATCGAACCTCTGCTCGTGAATATGGCATCTGACATATGGGGCTCCTGCATCTTGACTCTTGGCTAGCAGACGGTTCTGGATCGCAAAGCATGTGTCACGAGTAAGCACATGGATCTCTGACTGGTGGTTTTGCCTCTTTCTCTTAACTGTGGTCCTGTCTCTGAGTGATCTCTGGAAGAGAGGTATGTGCTCCAAGGCCTCCTGTAGAGTCTGTTGTATGTAAAATCGGTCCATCATCTGTTGGCTGAACTCTATCTGGTGGTTCTTTTTCTGATTTTCTTTTTTCTGCCCCTTAGCCAAGTGGAGTGCTCAGGGAAAGGGGACTACTAGGTCCTTCTCAGATGAAGGACTAGGATAGGGTCTGGAATGCTCAGGCAAAGCAGAATCTAAGCATACATCATCAATCAACACAAGTGGATCCGAAAACAATAAACCCTTCCCTTTATTCACAGAAATGTCCTGAGATACATGAACTGAAGGAAAAGCAACAGGACTAGCAAAAATGGAACTGGTGGCCTCAGTACTACCCTCGGCATCTGGAATCGCGGCATCAGTACTGCGCTCTGGCTCAGCAACTGGTCTGGTGGCATCAGTCTCACCTCCTCCAGCTGGTGAAGCGACGACCTCAGTACCGTCGAATGGATCAATATCCGTGGTGGCGTTAGTGCCACCGTCATCATCTCTAGCGGAATCAGCACCGCTCTCCTCCTCGCCTGGCGCTCCTGAAGTGGCATGGGATCGTCGCTCAGATGAGGCGCCGCCTGCTGGCATCCTACCACTCCTAAGTGTAACAAAATCAGCATGAAACATGTATGCAGAAACATCACCAAGTGAAGCACTAGAAGTGGTAATCTCAGTGAACTCTACCTGCTCAGACTTCCTCTTGAGGTTATTCAGTTTCATCTCTATCTGGACTGGAATGGCGGCCTTCCCTCTCACTATCTCCCTCATCTCATGCCTGAACTCGTCCATCTCCCGTCGAAAGGTAGCATGCTGCTCGAACATGTGGCGGGCTAAGTCATCCAAGGCGGGGTTCTCATAGGTCAGCCCATGAGAACCTGACGAGTGGCCTCTCTGGTAATGAGGTTGTTGCTGCTGGTGAGGATGAGAGGGGTACTGGGGATGATATTGTTGCTGAGGTTGTTGTTGCCTCCAAGACTATCCCTGCTGATAGGGACGAGGACCATACTGCTCTCTCTGGTGGTGGGATGGCTGCTGGTGTGCTGGGAACTGAGGCTGTTGGTGCTGCTCACGCTGCTGGCCATACTGGCCACCCTGAACTGGAGGTTGCTGCTGGGAACTGGTGCCTCCGGTCGACCAGCGGAATCTGGGATGGTCTCGTCAGATACCGGGCTAGGGTCAGTCGTCTCAAATCCCGTTGACATCCATCAACGGCTCCTGCTTGTAAGAGGGTGGGGGGAGTACAGCCAGGGGTTGGTCCGACTGATACATGATGAATACCCATTCATCACTCTTTATTCTTATATTTTAGCTACAAAAACCTTTGCAAATGCATGTATATTCATGTAAATACAAATAATTACCAAAAGCGTGCATTATATAAAGTTTAATAATTAACATGTTTTTGTGCAAAAATAAAAGAATAAAGAGACAAAAGAAAAAGAGGGAAATATTTAGAATAAATATTGAGCAACCTAACCCCAAGGGAGGGCTCAGTATGGGCCTGACCGCATAAAAGCCAAAGTAGAGAGAGATAGGATGCTCATGTGTGTAAATAAAATAAAAATATATTTTCCTCTAAAAATAGAATAAAAATGACTTCTACATATTGTGTATATATTTATTACAAAAATCTAAACAAAAATAGAAAAATTAAAAAAAAAAGAAAATAAAAAGTCCCTTATGTATATATCCACCATGTACATACAACCACACTTAGATTTATTTCACCTTATACATAAATAAATTAATTTCTATAAAGATTTGTAAATATTCTATCTTTTATGTTGTAAATAAATAAATAAATAATAACAAAAACAAAAACAAAATAAAAAGCACAAAATTTAAAAAACCAAAAATACATTGTATATATACCATGTACATAGATGTATTTATCTATTTATTTCACTATTGTATATAAATAATAAAAATAAAATCAAAATACCTTTTTATTCCTTATTTTATGATATAAATAAATAAAATATAAAATAGGGATAAAAATGTATAAAAATAACTAATTAAAAATCAAAATTAAAAATCCTATATTATATATATACCTATATATAGTACTATATTGTAAGTACCCTTTTTTATTTTGAAAAAATTAATTAAAAATAACTAAAAAATAGAAAAAATTAAAACAAAAATATTTCATGTTTTGAGTTTTTAATAAAACTGCCATTTACTATTTTTAATTGATTTTCTAAATATTTTCCACGTGGCCTGACCCCATTGGTCCACGGGGGATGTTGACCCCCGGTCAACTCTCCCCCCAGGACCACCAGAGCCGGGTTTGTCTTGACCGACCCGATTTCAATCTTTTCTCCACAGTCGACCCGATCGCCAATTACCCTAACCCCGGGCCCCGATTGACCCTTGCTCATCCCAGATCCACGCCCGGGGTGGGTCTTAGGGATCCGAGATTCGAGCAGGTCGCTCGATCCATTCCTTCTCGGACCCCTGATCATATAAAGTATCTCCTCCGACAACCTTTTCATGCATCTTTGGCTCATTTGTTCACCATCCAGTGACCTCCACCGTCTCGGCGAGAGTGACAGCTTGCTCCAGAGGGTGTCGCAGCGAGGAGGGAGCAAGGAACCGCTGATCCGACGAGTTAGCTCCGTCGTGCGCCGCCTGGAGGTAGCACCAGAGCCTCGGACGCCGACGATCCTCGAGGCAAGGACCCAGAGCACCAGCTGCTCGTCCCCAGTCGAACCCTCCACCCAGGTAGCTTAGATTCTTTCCCATTTTCTTTGATTTTGATTTAGCCCCAAATCGCGCCATCGCCGACCTTCGCTGATTCTGACCATCTCACCCTTGCGTTCGATCATCGGAATCCCCCATCACGATCTCCCTTCCCCCGCGCACCTTCTCCGCCCATCCATTCAACCCAGCTCGCACAGGAGCTGGGGTTCGAACCCCTCCGCCGTCGCTTCGCTGGGGTTCGCCCGCACCACCGCACCGCTCACCTTCACAGCCGCTTACGGGGTCGAGGCAGTTTACCCTCGACCCAGGAGCTTTTGTGTCATTTTACAGGTCCCCGGAAGGCTATCTGAGCCCTCCCCATTTGAGCACCGGAGATCCTCCTCCACTAGGGTCGACCGAGCTCTCCGGAGCTCCATTGATTCATCGGGGAGGTCCCACAGACGCGGGAGGCCAAGGCGAAGCTTCCTCGATCATCATAAGCCCCCGCGGAGGCTCGAAGCGAGCGTACTGGGTCGGCGAAGTTCGCCGGCCACTTGTTCTTCGAGGACCTCCAGCAGCCGTTGGATAGCCCTCCAGCTCCAGTTCGCATCTGAACCATCCATTCCAGGAGCGCCAGCACCGCACGATCAAGGGAGGAGTTGATCCAGACCGTCCGATGGCTGAGGTTTAGCCACAACACTTCTCCACCGTTCGATCCGCCACGTGGTGAGGTCCAGGCCGTCTGATCAACCCCGAGGAGTCCAGCGTTGGGGTGCCATTTGTTCCCGACCGTTCGATCCACCACGTGGCAGCCATCCGACCCTCGAGATATAATAAAGGGGTAATTGTCCTTATGCCCCTCTGCTTTTAGTTGTTAGTATTTAGTCCTGTAAATATATCGTGTAGTTGTTTTATTTTCGGTTTATTTGCACTTTGGACCTGAGCTTTATTTTATTTTGCATATACGCCCCTGTCTGTAGTGTAGCACGTGCATCGACACGTGCCTCTTTGGGATATTTTCATACTTCACCCGGTAGTTCTGGATGGTTATAGAAATGAATGAATAGTTTTATATAATTGTATTTATACCCCTGTGCGTGATTTATTTGTGCATGTGCGCTTATATGTGGGTAATTTACAAACAAGTCCTCGGACTTTTGGTACCTGTTACCAAATAGTCCCAGAACTTTGTTTTGTTTGCATTTAGGTCCCTGAGTGTCCCAGACACGTGTTGCGCGTGTGATTTCGTGAAATTTTTGCACCGAACCCCCCAGAACTTTGGATAATTGCGTGAAGGTCCCTGTGCACTGTACCTAGGTTTTAATTTTGAATAAAATATCAAACCTACTCCAAATTCGATGAAATTGGGCACATGGCTCCTACCATGTTGTAAATTTTCTAGCATTTTTGGGGATATTTTTTATTCCATTTACTATTTTTAAAAATTCAAAAACATGCATTTTCTTTACTGTCTGATTTAAAAATTCACAAAAAATATTAAAACTCATCCAAAAATTCTAAAATAATTCTCTACTGTGTGTTTGTCTTGCTTGATTTTCTGACCAAATTTGGTCATTTTTCATCACATAAAACTCATAAAAATTGAAAAACACCTAAACACTTATAAAAATTCTAATAATTATTTTAAAAATCTAAAAACAATAATTTCAGTGCTCAAATTTTCCTTGAACTTTCTAGTTTATCGGAAAATTGACTCCAGGAGCTAAATAGGCCTTTTTGCATTTTAAATTGGCCTTTTACTCCTGACTGGACAGTACCTCCAGTTCTTTGCCTTGTTTTATTTTTAGAAAATTAAATAAACATCAGAAAAATCCCAAAAATTAATCAAAAACATTAAAAATCATAAAATACATAAAAACATTTTTATTTGAATTTTTGAGTGATTTTTGATGCATTGAATAATTGTTTGAAGTTGGTTGTTTCTTTGCTTTCATTATTTCCTTAATTAATTAAAAATCCAAAAAAATTAAAAACCATTAAAAATCCACCAAAAACACTTGTATTTTATCAATTCTTTTTGACTACTTCGTAGGCCGCAAGGCCATCACGTGCTCCCTGAGTCCGACCCTGGTCGCTGTACCAGGTTAAAATAATAGCAAGACCGCTATTTGTGTTTGAGTTGATTTTTATCCGATTTGGTGGTCTCTTTTTCTTGATCGACACCGCTTGGTGACTTGGGTCGCAACGACCCTTGATGACCTTTTTACCCGAGTGATCAGGCGTGTCATCAGAATGGCGCCGTTGCCGGGGAGCACGGCTTAGTAGTCGATTTATTTTTCCCCGCGGTTTTCTTTTCGCAGCTTTTTGTATAGATTTTTGCTTATATATTTTTCTGACATTGTTTATATAATAATCTGGTCTGACACTTTGTCTGTTTCTTACGAGGGTCCGAGGACCGTGGCGGCGACTCTCGAGTAGCTGGTGCAACCGCGGGATTCGGAGGCGGCTCCCTTCTGCACGGAGCCGCAGGAGAGCGTGAGGAGCAGCTTAGTGTAGAGTAGTTTAGATTTGTTTCAGTCCATTTTATTTGAATTGTAATAATACATGTACACTCATAAACTTGGACTTCCGGGGTCTGTTTCACCGAGCACTGGTGTGCTCGGGGGACCCCTCGGTTTTTACGCGGTTTTCTTCGCGATTTTATTTCTTTCCTGCATTTTCTGGTTTCACACGGATTTTCGAGCCCCTAGCCGTAGGATTTTCTGCTTGATTGTGACGTAAAAAAAATTAGGATCCAAATACCCTAATATATCTGCCTGCACCTATAGATCGGTAATTGGACCAAAAATGAAAAAAAATAATAAAATAGTCGGTCCATCACCTGCGAGACTACGCGCTGCGAGCCTGCCCCGTTAAGCGCTACTCCTGAACTCGACCTGTCGAGAAGAGGAGGGGTGGGTCTAGACCGGACTCTTTGGATTGGAGGCTGGTGTTCGGCTAGCCGTTCTTTCGAGTAGCACTACTGTTTAGGGACTCGATTTTCCTCCTGCACCATTTAGGTAGTTTTATTTCTGTCTTTAAAAATTCTGTGCGGATCATATTGCATGTAGAGTGCTGGAGACAGGTACGCATTTCTATCTTTGCATGCATCATTGATTTTCACGCATCGGCTTTTTTGTCTTCTCCCCCCTGTTTTTGACCTAATAACCAGGAGAACCGAAAAATTCGTTAGGCGTTTTTGCTTGCATTAAAAATATCGAAAAACAAAAACAATAAAATCGGGACTGCTAATCACACTTGACCTAAAAGACACTTCACTAAAAATTTGTCTTGGGGAGAGTAACCCCCTCCTTGTTTGGTTTGGACGAGTGAGAGAGTGACACGTACCTTAGGATAGAGCCACATCCGGATTTTTCCCAACTGATTACCGGCTTTCAGTATGGGACAGTTGGTTGAGAAATATCTGGATTCCTATTTTGCTCATGTAATCGCTTTGATAGACTGAATTATCACCTAAAATAAAACCGACAAGATAATTGACCGATCCCTTTCGGTCTTCAGCTCGTGTGCGTAGGTGAATTAGGGGTTTGCTGGTTCATCTTGTGTGATTTCTAGATCCCTTCTATCTTTCCCCATCTTCTTCTCTTCCACCCTCCCTCTCTTCAGTCTTCTTCTCCTTTACCCCTGGATGATGGATCCCACTCACTTCGAGCCGACTTTAGTGGCTTTTTCTTTGCTATTTGACCATCACTCTAGTCCACCTTCTAGGGAGGTTGGATCTCCGACCTACCTCCCGCTCCCTCCCTCCCTTTCATCTCATTACTCTGGGCATGCTGTGCGAGACGTACGAGGATACCAGATAGAGCAGATGCGAGACCCGGGTGATGTTGTTGCTGAGTTGAGAGCGCACTCCATTGGTGATCAGAGAGAGCAGAGGAGATCAGCAGACATATCCTATTCCAGAAGGATGGAGGAGCAGATAGCACATGGAGCTCAGTCAGCTTCTACATTAGGTCCATTCGTCTTGGATTTGGATTACATTCAACGACTCCTGACATTTTCAGGAGAGGTGCACGAGGAGCCTTATCTTCACCTGTCCGCATTCGAGGAGTTTTGCAGAGTACAGAGATATTCAGATATTACTGCAGAGGAACTGATGAGGAAGACCTTCCCATTCACACTTCACGAGAGAGACAGGACATGGCACCGTCGATTGGGGAGAACATTCGATACGTGGGGAGAGCTACGCCGAGAGTTTCTACAGAGATACTTCCCTCCACGTAGAGCTGAGTTTATGCGGTCTTTGATCACCGACTTTTCAGTTGACCCCCAGGAGCCATTGCAAGAGGCATGGCCGAGGTTTCTTGACCTCTTGAGGAGATTTCCAGATCATGGACTTCCACTGACAGACCTGATAGAGATCTCCATGCGGGGGATGACCGCAGAGCAGCTAGCACTGGTGATTACCACATGTGGCGGTTGACACCGCAGTTCCGACATTCACTTACTAGACACCATCTCGGGTTTACTTTCACAGAGATCGTCTTCACGAGATACCGTAGTCGGGAAAACACATGCGGACGATGCTGTACCAGTGCGGTGTGTCACTTTACATGATGATACAGTTTCTACACACCAGCCCGAGGATTTAGATGATGCAGCACCACTGACAGAGGAAATGATTGCCATATCAGAGGTTCGGACCCAGAGTCTACTTGAGTTCCCGTTGGTTTTCCAGCTGGAGTTCGAGGCAGCCCCAGAGTTTCCAGTCGACGAGTCGTGGATATCAGATCTTCTGATACTCCAGGAGCCGGAGGAGCCCCAGCTTTTGCAGCCATTGACTCAGCTACTTCAGTCTCCAGTCCCGGAGGAGTCAGCTTCCTTTCTGCAGAGATACTTCTTGGATACAGACAGCTACTAGGACTCAGCCCAGCAGCCACAGCTCGATGAGGGACACCACTTTGAGAGTACAGACACACAGAGTCCCATCTTTGAGCCTTTTGTCCTCCACTCTGACGAGACAGACACTTCTGATGAGGACCAGTGGGCAGCCAGCATAGCCGCAGAGCGAGGATCAGCCTCAGACACTTTGCCATCCTCCGCGATGTTGCCCAGTACCTTCTCCTGCTTCCAGATTGCCGACACCTACACTTCCGATGATGATGCAGCCTGGTGCACCAAGTGGATACTTCACAGCAGCGCATATGCCCTTCCTGATCCTCTCATATTCACTTCTGATCTTGCATCTCTCCCCGAGGGCTATCCGCGGGAGGATGCCGCATTTGATGAGTACTCGGTTTCACCTGCTCAGTGTGTTTCCGATCTGGCGGAATACGAAATCGAGTCTTTAGATCACATTGATTCTGAATCTTCTCACCTCGACGACCCTCGCGAGGATGAGCCCATCCTGGAGATATTTGATGATTTGCCTGATCTGATTCTATTTCATGCATCGGATATCAGTCTGCTTAGAGAGTCTCCTAATTTTGATTGTCCACACCTGTTTGAGACACTGATTGATGTGGAGGATTCTATTACTGATCCATCCTTCTCCACGTTTTATTTCTTCGGCTCTATGCTCTCACTCCAGTCTGACCCAGAGCCACTGATTTCTTTTGTGCTACCGGATCCCGATCACTTATTTCCATATTACTGGCTGGTAGCAGACACCCTCTTGATTGCATACCTGGGTGTCTTACTTTACACTTCTGTTTTTGTCGTTGCTCTCATACCGAGACTGCGACGACAGTACGGCATTCGACTTACCGATGACGTCCTGAACCTTGATACGGCTTTATCCTAGCCTTTGCGCCCAGCTAGGGGCGTAAAATCTAGCGCTTGTTGAGAGGCACCTCAACATTGTACTCTTTTGTATATACGTGTTTTGTCTTAGTTTGATCTTTCTGTCTTCCGTTCTTGTTTTCACCCCAGGTCTCGCCTAGGATTATCTTTGATATACTTAGGATATTCCTCATCCTAAGTATAGGGGGGTGAAAACACCGAGTTGTTCCTCATTCTGTTTCGTCACTTCTGTTGTTGCCTATACTCAAGGTTCTTCACCTTAAGTATAGGGGGAGTGATTATCCTCCTTCTTGTATATATTTGTAATTTTCTTCCTGTCTTGCTACCCCTGTTTTGCTGCCTATACTTAGGGATATTTCACCCTAAGTATAGGGGGGCAGACTCTGTACATCCTTTACTCGAATTTCCCTTCATGTACAGCTGGCTATACTTAAGATTATTTGATCCTAAGTATAGGGGGAAACCACCGAGTTCTCTTCATTTTATTCATTCATTCATCTCTGTATCTAGCCATTCCTTTTCACTTCCCTATACTAAGCACGAGTTATGTCTTCTTCATCGCTCTTGATCACTCTGAGGACATAGTTCGAGCTAAGTATAGGGGGGTGTGTATATATTTCATATATAATTTAGCCATAACTCGTACTTTGTGTGAGTGTGTCAATAAATAAAATGACTAAAAACCTTAAAAATCACAAAAATTAAAAAATTTTCATGTAAATAATCATTCTTTTATTGCACATACATAGCTAGTGTACAAAATTATTTTTGTAAAAATGTTTTCAAAAATCTTTTGTGTAAAGTTTGTGTGAATATTTTCTTATCAAAATTATGTATATAGTACAAAATTTTTCCAAAATGTTTTGAAAATCAAAAGTTTGCAAAAATCTTGTGTAAATGTGTGTAAATACTTTTGCAAAACTTGCACTTCAAGCATTCATTCATTCATGATGTCAAAACATTTTTCAAAAATTTTGCACGATTATAAAACCTGTGTAAATAGCATCTTTTGTACATATGTATATAGTTTTCCTGGATGATAGTTGACATTTAAACTAAGCCTGGAATTAAATTGAGAAATGGAGCTTGATTAAGATCTTAATCCACATAATTCTAAGAGGAACCTTATAGGGCTTAGGGTTAAGGCTTTTCATGTCCATTGGGACTTAATTCTTTGAGTCCACTAGGCTATGAGCATATGTCATCTTGATGAGCCTAAGTAGAACACTTAACAACACACGCATGACTCTTAGAGACAATGGCTTGACTTGCACCAGCACTTTATACATAGCTCTCCACGGATGAGGTGGTGAGGAGGCAGTTTCCTTTGGCTTGGGATAGCATATGAGGGTAGTACTTCTAGGCGGAACCTCTCTTCTTCTTCTAGTGAAGGAAGTGCGTCTCAACTTGGTCTAGTGGTGATGAAGGCTAAAGATAGAAGCCGTGGGTTGCAATAAAGCTTCAAAAGAGGGATAGTCTACTGGCTCAAGAGGAAAATTTCTTGTATATATGCTGCACCATGTAGATATGTTGTACAGATGCACTTGAAAAAAAATGCAAAAAGAACTCCAAAAAAGTGATGGGTCGGATTGAAAATTTAATAACCCCACCGGAGTGTATATAGTCAAATAAAGCAAAAGCTTATGGTATCCATGTTACATCTCATGAAGCTTGCAGCGGGAGACTTAGCTACACTGGTTGAGCTCCCAAAAGTCTACACCTCTTATTCCCCCTCTTCTTGAGCCGGTTGCACTTGAACTTAGAAGGGAATACCCCGCTTCTCGAGGAAAGAGTTGCTAGATCGAGGCATTAGAGTTACCAGGTTGGGGGAGGTTGTTTCTTTGTTACTTCTGAGGTGGGGAGCTACATATCACTTACACTGCATGGAAAGATTCATGGTCATTAGAGTTTGTGTATGTAGACTTGTTCTGATCTGGTTTATTGAGGAGTATTGACCATAGATTGGTGGAACTTAGAGGCTGTTGAGTTTTAAGCTTAAGTCTAAAATAAGGTTCCGACACATTAATAATCCAAAGATCTGATCGAGCTCCATAATTCAATTTAATGAAGGAAAGTTTAATATTCAACCTTGATCCATATACATTCTCCTCTTTTTCTTTTTCTTTCTTTCTTTTTCACTTCTTTTTCAAATAAGTGTTTGCTAAGGGACTAGCAAAAGTTAAGTATAGGGGGTGATGAATACCCATTCATCACTCTTTATTCTTATATTTTAACTACAAAAACCTTTGCAAATGCATGTATATTCATGTAAATACAAATAATTACCAAAAGCATGCATTATATAAAGTTTAATAATTAACATGTTTTTGTGCAAAAATAAAAGAATAAAGAGACAAAAGAAAAAGAGGGAAATATTTAGAATAAATATTGAGCAACCTAATCCCAAGGGAGGGCTCAATATGAGCCTGATCGCATAAAAGCCAAAGTAGAGAGAGATAGGGTGCTCATGTGTGTAAATAAAATAAAAATATATTTTCCTCTAAAAATAGAATAAAAATGACTTGTACATATTGTGTATATATTTATTACAAAAATCTAAACAAAAATAGAAAAATTAAAAAAAAAGAAAATAAAAAGTCTCTTATGTATATATCCACCATGTACATACAACCACACTTAGATTTATTTCACCTTATACATAAATAAATTAATTTCTATAAAGATTTGTAAATATTCTATCTTTTATGTTGTAAATAAATAAATAAAAAATAACAAAAACAAAAACAAAATAAAAAGCACAAAATTAAAAAAAACCAAAAATACATTGTATATATACCATGTACATAGATGTATTTATCTATTTATTTCACTATTGTATATAAATAATAAAAATAAAATAAAAATACCTTTTTATTCCTTATTTTATGATATAAATAAATAAAATATAAAATAGGGATAAAAATGTATAAAAATAACTAATTAAAAATCAAAATTAAAAATCCTATATTATATATATACCTATTATAGTACTATATTGTAAGTACCCTATTTTTATTTTGAAAAAATTAATTAAAAATCACTAAAAAAATAGAAAAAATTAAAACAAAAATATTTCATGTTTGAGTTTTTAATAAATCGGCTATTTCTTTTTTTAATTGATTTTCTAAATATTTTCCACGTGGCCTGACCCCATTGGTCCACGGGGGATGTTGACCCCCGATCAACTCTCCCCCCAAGACCACCAGAGCCGGGTTTGTCTTGACCGACCCGAATTCAATCTTTTCTCCACAGTCGACCCGATCGCCAATTACCCTAACACCGAGCCCCGATTGACCCTTGCTCATCCCAGATCCACGCCCGGGGTGGGTCTTAGGGATCCGAGATTCGAGCAGCTCACCCGATCCATTCCTTCTCGGACCCCTGATCATATAAAGTATCTCCTCCGGCGACCTTTTCATGCATCTTTGGCTCATTTGTTCACCACCCAGTGACCTCCACCATCTCGGCGAGAGTGACAGCTTGCTCCAGAGGGTGTCGCAGCGAGGAGGGAGCAAGGAACCACTGATCCGGCGAGTTAGCTCCGTCGTGCACCGCCTGGAGGTAGCGCCAGAGCCTCGGACATCGATGGTTCTCGAGGCAAGGACCCAGAGCACCAGCTGCTCGTCCCCAGTCGAACCCTCCACCCAGGTAGCTTAGATTCTTTCCCATTTTCTCTGATTTTGATTTAACTCCAAATCGCGCCATCGCCGACCTTCGCTGATTCCGACCATCTCACCCTTCCGTTCGATCATCGGAATCCCCCATCACGATCGCCCCTCCCCCGCGCACCTTCTCCGCCCATCCATTCAACCCAGCTCGCACAGGAGCTGGGGTTCGAACCCCTCCGCCGTCGCTTCGCCGGGGTTCGCCCGCACCACCGCACCGCTCACCTTCACAGCCGCTTACGGGGTCGATGCAGTTTGCCCTCGACCCAGGAGCTTTTTGGTGTCATTTTGCAGGTCCCCGGAAGGCTATCTGAGCCCTCCCCATTTGAGCACCGGAGCTCCTCCTCCGCTAGGGTCGACCGAGCTCTCCGGAGCTCCATTGATTCATCGGGGAGGTCCCACAGACGCGGGAGGCCAAGGCGAAGCTTCCTCGATCATCAGAAGCCCCCGCAGAGGCTCGGAGCGAGTGTACTGGGCCGACGAAGTTCGTCGGCCACTTGTTCTTCGAGGACCTCCAGCAGCCATTGGATAGCCCTCCAGCTCCAGTTCGCATCTGAACCATCCATTCCAGGAGCGCCAGTACCGCACGATCAAGGGAGGAGTTGATCCAGACCGTCCGATGGCTGAGGTTTAGCCACAACACTTCTCCACCGTTTGATCCGCCACGTGGCAAGGTCCAGGCCGTCCGATCAGCCCGAGGAGTCCAACGTTGGGGTGCCATCTGTTCCCGACCGTTCGATCCACCACGTGGCAGCCATCCGACCCTCGAGATATAATAAAGGGGTAATTGTCCTTAGGCCCCTCTGCTTTTAGTTGTTAGTATTTAGTCCTGTAAATATATAGCGTAGTTGTTTTATTTCCGGTTTATTTGCACTTTGGACCTGAGATTTATTTTATTTGCATATACGCCCCTGTCTGTAGTGTAGCACGTGCATCGACACGTGCCTCTTTGGGATATTTGCATACTTCACCCGGTAGTTCTGGATGGTTATGAAATGAATGAATAGTTTTATATAATTGTATTTATACCCCTGTGCGTGATTTATTTGTGCATGTGCGCTTATTTGTGGGTAATTTACAAACAAGTCCTCAGACTTTTGGTACCTGTTACCAAATAGTCCCAGAACTTTGTTTTGTTTGCATTTAGGTCCCTGAGTGCCCCAGACACGCGCTGCGGGCGTGATTTCGTGGGATTTTTGCACCGGACCCCCCAGAACTTTGGATAATTGCGTACAGGTCCCTGTGCACTGTACCTAGGTTTTAATTTTTAATAAAATATCAAACCTACTCCAAATTCGATGAAAATTGGAAACATGGCTTCTGCCATGTTGTAAAATTTTCTAGCATTTTTAGGGACATTTTTTATTTCATTTACTATTTTTAAAAAATCAAAAACATGCATTTTCTTTACTGTCTGACTTAAAAATTAACAAAAAAATATGAAAACTCATCCAAAAATTCTAAAAAAATTCTCTACTGTGTGTTTTGTCTTGCTTGATTTTCTGACCAAAATTGGTCATTTTTCATCATATAAAACTCATAAAAATTGAAAAACACCTAAAAATTTATACAAATTCTAATAATTATTTTAAAAATCAAAAAACAATAATTTCAGTGCTCAAATTTTCCTTAAACTTTCTAGTTTATAGGAAAATTGACTCCAGGAGCAAAATAGGCCTTTTTGCATTTTAAATTGGCCTTTTACTCCTGACTGGACAGTACCTCCAGTTCTTTACCTTGTTTTATTTTTAGAAAATTAAATAAACATCATAAAAATCCAAAAAATTAATCAAAAACATTAAAAATCTTAAAATACATAAAAACATTTTTATTTGAATTTTTGAGTGACTTTTGATGCATTGAATAATTGTTTGAAGTTGGTTGTTTCTTTGCTTTCAGTATTTCCTTACTTAATTAAAAATCCTAAAAAAATTAAAAACCATTACAAATCCACCAAAAACACTTGTATTTTATCGATTCTTTTTTACTACTTCGTAGGTCGCAAAGCCATCACGTGCTCCCTGAGTCCGACCCTGGTCGCTATACCAGGCTAATCTAATAGCCAGGACCGCTATCGATTTTAATTGATTTTTCTCTGATTTTGGTGGCCTGAACTTCATTTTTTCTTAATTGAGCTGAGATTCTCATCGATCCGGGTCGCAACAACTCGAGTGATATTTTGACCTGATCCAGATTAGTGGGATTTTTGGCTTATCAATACACCATCATCTGGTTGTCCTGATATGATGGTGATTGGACGTACTACTGTTGTTGCGGCTGGTAGGGCTCCGTCTGAACATGGTGGACATGTCGATACTGGGCGGAGGGTTGGGCCGAACTGTTGCTGATGGCGGTGTCTGCCCGTGACCTGAGATGTGGCTGAGAAGCTGTCTGTGCCTCCTGAAAACAAATGATATGTGTCTTCAGGTCACTCAACGTCTGTGCCATCTGATCGACCTGCGTCATGCCCTGGCATTGCTTCTTCTCAATCAACTCAATCTGGTCCAGCTTCTCGCTGATAATTCCCATGTCTGCGGCTGTGGACTCTACATGTGTTGTTGCCGCTGACGAAGTAGAAGGATCAGCAACGACCCATGCTATCCTCTGAAATTGTACGGCCTATGGCTGGGGGCATCCCTGAGTGTAGAGCCGGGTCTGGGACATCACTGTATAGTTCTCGGCCATCTCCTAATAGATGGCCCAGACCTGATCCTCATCCTTGGTGAAGTAGGAACCGCCACATGATGCATTCACCAACCCCTGCAGCTCGGGTGTAAGTCCGCAGAAAAAGCTCTGAACTGGGTTCGGCTTCGATATATCATGGTGCAGGCATATATCTGTAAGCTCTCGGAACCTCTCCCATGCCTCATGGAACTTCTCATTGGGGAGCATGGAGAAGTTGCTGATCAGGACCCTCGTTGCATTCGTCCGCCCTAATGGATAGTACTTGTTCAAGTACTCTGTGCGGAGCTGCTCCCAGGTAATAACAAAACTCCCCAAATGCTTCAGCCAGTTGGTTGCTCTGTCAACAACGGAGAAAGGAAAAGCAATCATCCTGATGGTGTCCTCGTCCACATGGCGATCGTGGACGGTGTTGCAGATCATCTTGAACTCCTGGAGATGAAGATGGGGCTCCTCAGTCGCGAGCCCGTGGAAGCAGGGTAGAAGCTGAATCGTCTGCGGCGGGAACTTGAAGTCCCCCACGGTCGCTGAAAGTACGATTCGGTCTGGCTGGTGCTGGCTGGACCGGCTCCTCAGGCTGATCTGGAATGTCCCCCTCTCCTACGGCTCTCGGATGATCTCGCTCTGCTCTCAGCCTCTTCTTCTCTCTACGCATCTCCACCATGAAAGCTCCAGGATCTCGTATCTACTGTTGCATCATCTCAAGGGAAGCTAACAGGGTGTTGTTGATCGCACCCTGGTCCAACACATATGTCTGCTCTCCTTTGGGACCCTCGGTGCGCTCCTCACTGTTGGCCATGGTCTCTGCAAAGGCAAACGACCCAAACTCAGGTGCCGATAAATCAGCTGGTTGTTGCTCTCTCTGATTTGGCACTGGCATCTCAGAACTGGTAGAAGGGTGGTCAAGGGGGAAGAGGGCGGAATCGAACTCGGGTTCGGAGAGCGGGTCTCAGCTCTCGCGAACCAACCTAGATGAACGGGATGGAGTGTTGAAAAGCGGTGCATCCAAAGGCTACCTAAGAGACCTCCTGCCCATCATCTTGATCTGACGAGTAAGGCGGATGAGATCTGGAAAACATACAAGATGAGAAGACAAACCATCGATTCACCTACGCAACATAGAGCTGAAGACCGTAAAGGTTCGATCAATTATCTTGTCAATTTTATTTAGGTGATCAAGTCAGTCTATCAGAGCGGTTAAGCGAGCTGATGGGAATCCAATACTCCCAACAGATTGTCCCGTATAAAAGGCTGGTAGTCTGATAGGAAATCAGATATGGCTCTAGCCTAGTGTGCAGGTCGCTCTCTCGCTCATCCAAACCAAACAAGGAGGGGGTTGCTCTCCCCAAGACAAATTTTTATGTGAGGTGTCTTTTAGGGTCAAGTGTGTTTAGCAGTCCCAATTTTATAGTTTTTTTCCTTTTTTAGGTATTTTTCAATCAAACAACGCCTAACGAATTTTTCGATTCTCCTAGTTATTTAAGTCCGAAAACAGGGGAAGAAGACGAAAAAGTCGATGTGCGATGAAATCAATGATGCATGCTGAGTAAGAATGCGTACCTTTCCTCCAGCTCTCTACATACAAAATGATCCATGCATAAATGTAAAGACAGTAATAAAACTACCTATATGATGCACGAGGAAACTGGCCTTAGACAGCGTAATTCTACACGTGAAGAACGGTAGTCGGGTAATCAAACTAATGTCCGGAGTCCGATCTTGGGAGCCACTCGGTGTACGCCACAACGGATCCTGCATGTGATGTATGTGACTCCTCACGGCACGTGGACTCGAGTCTAACTAATCCTACTTTTTCTTGTGATTTAATTATTAAGGTCCAATTAGCGATCTATAGGTGGAGGTAGATATTAGGGATTGGGCCTTAATTAATTACATCACAATCAATATAAAATTCTAAGCTAAGGCCAAAACCATGCAAATCAGATAAGCAGTAAGAAAATACGATAAAACAAAATCGGCGAAAAACACGGTGAGTCCCCCGAGCACCCCGGTGCTCGGCGAAACAGACCCCGATATCACAAATAAAGTCCAAGTGTCCAAGTCCCTACATTATTACAATAATAAGGTTATGTAGGAAAATAAAACTAATCTAAGCTAAACTACAAATATCTACGGCTCCCGCACTTCCGTTCGCTTCCCCACGCTCTCATGCGGCTCTATGTAGAAAAGAGCCGCCTCTGATTCCTGTGGTTGCGTCGACTTCCGAAGAAGCCGTCTCGGTCTTCATGCCCTCGTAAGAAGAGAAAACAGAAGTGTATCAAACACAATTATTATCAAAATAAGGAAATAAAATGATAAAAAAATCTACAAATATAGACAAAAAGCCGCAAAAAAGCCGCGAAAGAAACTAGACTACTAAGTCGTGCTCCCCGGCAACGATGCCATTCTGATGACCGAAAAAATCACTCACGAGATCCGAGTAAGGTGTAAAAACAAGGGTCGTTGCGACCCGAATCTTGGAGATCGATCAATCAAGAAAATAAGACCACTAAAATAGAATAATCAGTCAAAAAGTCGAATAGCAGTCTCGCTATTTATTTAACCTGGTATAGCGACCAGGGTCGAACACAAGGATCATGGGTTGGCCAAACGCCTACGAAGTAGTCGAAAAATCAAATAAAGGAGAGAAAATGATCTCGGTGGATTTTATGGGTTTTTAAATTTTTTGTAATTTTTAATTGTGAAGAAAATATAGAAAAAGGCCAGAAAGGACATAATCAACAAATTATTTAATACCACAAAAAAGGTCAGAAAATTCCAATAAAAATATTTTTGGGTTTTATATTTTTTTAAGTGTTTTTTGTGATTTTCTCATATTTTTATTATTTTTAGTTGATTTTCTAAAAATAGAATAAGGCAGAAAATGGATATAAATGTGCAGCCAGATTTGAAAGGCTATTTAAAAATCTAGAGACAATTTTATGATAAACTACAAATAAAAAATAAGCTGACGGAAAAGAAATTACAGTTTTTTAGAATTTTTAATGATTTTTATAAGTTTTTTAAGGTTTTTCAATTTTTAGAGGTTTTATAAGTCCAAATCAAATGAAATTTGGATTGAAGCCAAAAGGCACAAAAACAAACAGTGGCTATTTTTTTAGAATTTTTGGAGGATTTTTACTATTTTTAGTTGATTTTATAATGTAGACATTAGTAAAAATGGAGGTTTTTTATTTTTAAAAATAGAAAATCAAAGCAAAAATGTCCCAAAAAATTACTGAAATTTTTACATTGTGGCAGGGACCATGTATCCAAATTTTTGTGGATTTGGAGTTGATCTGATATTTTTTCAACCAATAAAGAAGGCACAGCACATAGGGACCTAAGTGAAAGAAAAATAAGTTCTGAGGGCTTAAAAGAAACACGTGTGAAAACTGTAGGGGGCTCAGTGTAAAACTCGCATTATATTCGGCACATGCTCTAATCAAGCACGTAGAGGGGCATAAAGGCAATATCTGAAACTAAACTTTCATTTCATAACATTCATAAACCTCAAACCCTGTACATGCAATTTTCCCAAAAACTCACGTGTCGAAGCATGTGCACCACAATTAGAGGGACTAAAATGCAATATCTGAAAACTATAAGGTCCAAAGTGCAATTATTCCTAATTAAAAACAACTATGAAAACTATTTACAGGACTCAACTATAAACGCTAAAGAACGAAGTGCTTAAGTGATATTTACCCTTATTATTAAGATCCCACGGTTGTGGGAGTCCACTCATGATCTGACGGCTGAGATTGGTTGGCACCCCTTCGTTGAGCGACGCCTCGGATCTGATCTGCAGATGGATCGAACGGTCAAGAGCCTCCTGCAGATGGGTGGCTGAGATCTAAACTGGTGCGAGGGGCTCGATCGAACGGCTATGGAGGCTCCTGGAATAACACTTCGCCGACGAACTTCGCCCGGCCGTTGCGCGTGGTGGAGACCTCCTCCGATGCTGCTGAGATGGGGAAAAGAACGTTGATGGTCGTCTGCAGCGATTGGACTGCTCCGATGAGGTCAGGAGGACCTGGAGGGTCCACGGCGACGATGAGTAGCTGGAGCTACTGTGCTTCGTTGTTAGGACCTCTAGATGAGGTCCTTAGGCCTTTATTCCTACACAGAAAGAACGAGGGGTCGAGGGAAAACTGCCTCGATCCGGTTAAGGGCGAAGGGGGTGAATGGGTGAGGCGGAGTGTGGGTCTTCGGCGAGCGGCGATGGAGGAGACCCGAGATCCCTGTTCCGTGGCGAATAAGGGTGATCAAATGGGTGAAGAAGGTGCGGAAGAGTCTCGTGAAGGTGTAGGTGCGGTTGAACGATGAAATGGGTGATCGGAGCGGCGTGGATTGGGCGGCGGAGGTCGGAGGTCGAAATCTGAAAATCGGAATCTAATGAAGCTAAGGGGCTAAGGAAGCTACCTGGTGATCGGAGTCGTCTATGCTGGAGGTCCTGGTCCTCCTGGGGTCCTTGCCTCGATAGAGCGACGCCTCCAGAGGCTCGGGCTTCGCCGGTGGTGGAGCTTGGCGATGTTAGTCGCCGGACCTAGGGAAAAAGCCTCCAATCGCTCGCTGCAACATGCTCCTGCACTCGCTTTCACTCGAGGAGGAAGGTGGAGGTCACTGGGGTCGAAGACGATGGCCAAAGGTACGGGAAAAGGCGGCTGGAGGTGGAGCTATATAGGAGTGAAGGTCCGAGAAGATGGGAGTCGGGCGCGCATCGCGGGGCATGGATACCTAGATTGAGTGGCGGGCGTGAATCACGGATCAATGAGCAACAATCGGAGCTCGGGGTTTGGGTAAATGGTGATCGGGTTAATCCAGGAAAATTTGGTGAAGTCAGGTCGAAAACCGAGTCCGGATGCAAAGTGGTCCGGGGGGGTTGACCGGGGGTCAACACTCCCCCATGGACCAATGAGAATTCAACATTTCATAATTATTTAGAAATTAAATTAAAAATAGTAAATGATTTTATTTCAAAATATTTTCAACATGAAAAATGTTTCTTATTTTTCAAATTATTTTTTAGTGGGTTTTATTTATTTTTTTGAAAAATAAACTAATGTATATACATAATATAATATTATATATATGTATAATTACGTAGGTATTTTCAATTTTTATTTTTATTAGTTTATTTTTGTTCAATTATCCCCATTTTATATTTTATTTATTTACAGCATAAAATTTGAGAAATAAAATAATTTTTATTTTATTTTTATTATTTATTTAAAAGGATAAAATAAATAGGGATAGGTACATATATACATGGTATATACAAGGGTGAGAGAGAGAGAGAGAGAGAGAATTTATTTCCTTTTTATTTTTATTTTGATATATACAAAGTGTGAGGAACACATATATAATTTTATTTTATGAGAATAAAATATATACATGAAGTGGGAATATATGTACAATGATGAATGGCCCTGTCTCTCTCTACTTGTTTTATTTTGCAGTTAGGCGAATGATTGGCCCTCCCTTGGGTTCAGGTCACTCAATATTTATTCCAAATATTTCCCTCTTTTTCTTTATTTATTTATTCCTTTATTTTTGCATAAAAACATGCTATTTATTGCTATTTACACAAAGCATGCAGTTTGACAATTTATTATATTTACAAGTATTTACGTGGTGTTTTGCAAAGATTTTTAGCTAAAATAAAGGAATAAAGAGTGATGAATGAGGATTCATCAGGTCGCTATACCAGGTAAATAGAATAGTGAGAACCGCTTATATTTGCTTCGATTGATTGAATATTCTTTTAAGTGGGTAAATAAAAATTTTTCCGTTGACTGAGTTGAGTGGTTGAGAACAATGACATTGTGATAATATTTCCCATCTCGACCGCGTCGATTTCCGGCTCATCAGAATGGCACCGTTCTGATGAGTCGGAAATCAACGCGGTCGAGATGGGAAATATTATCACAATGTCGTTGTTCTCAACCACTCGAATCAGTCAACGGAAAAAATTATTTTAAACCACATAATAGAAGATAAATCAATCAAAACAAATGTAAGCGGTTTTCGCTATTCTTTTTACCTGGTATAATGACCAGGGTCGAAAACAAGGAGCACGATTTAAAAACTCAGTAGTCAATTTTTGAAATTAATTTTTAGTGGTTTTGGAATTTTTGTTATTTTTTTATTTTCAAAACAAGCACAAATGATAAAACGAACACACACACCACACTCTTTTCATTTTTTCCAAAATAGTTAAAAATGCTCAGAAAATTATGAAGAAAATATTTTTGTGTTTTATATGTTTTAAAATGTTTTTGATAATTTTTTTAAATTTTTCTGATGTTTTTATGATTTTTTACAGACCAAACCCATCGGCCAACTTCACCTCACCTTTCTCCCACTCCATTTACTCTTCTAGCATCCACGTCCCATCACCTCCGACCTTGCTCAGATTGGAGTCGCAGCTCTTGATCCCTCACCAACCGCCGCACGGAGCCCTACCCCCATTTCCTCTCGATTTTCTTGCCACTAATTTGCAGGTGTTTCATCCAACGAATGAAGCCCTAGGTTTGAGTTGCAGAAGTCGCACGATGAAGAACATAGGTGATCACAACCGTTGAAGAAGCCCCAATTGCCCGTCGTTCAATCTTGCTCAAATCAATGCACAAGATCTCTTCAGAGGTTCGGACTATGCCTAGCGCTCTGGGTCAACCGAAGAAAGGAGGATGCGACACGTAGAGGCGTAAACTGGCTCGAGCCTAAAGCATCGCACATGCCACTCACACGGGGGTGGGGGAGATTTTGCACCACCATCCTCGTCCTACTTAGAAATTGCAAAAGCGCCCCCACCAACTGAGGCACGTGCAAGGCATGTGGTGCCTTGGAAATTATATCCGACCCATGCCAGAGTCCAGAAATTATTATGAGGTCCCTAGGTCCAAAGATCACATGCTGCGCATGTATTATGGCGGGAAAATTATAGGAAACCCCTTAAACATTTTTTTACTTTCATATAAGTCCTTTAGGGGCTATTTTTAGAAGAAAATTTTTATTTTTATTACGTTTCAGTCCCTGACATCTCAATTCATCGTATCTCTTACATTTGAACTCTAATTTTTACGCACAATATTTCGATTTGAAGTTATTTCTATGCTCTATAATAATATATACTTTGTGGACTGATTAGACGACATTTTATGATGATTATTATTTGAGGTTCAATTTGATTTGTGCAGAGTGATTATTGACATAATTGTGCCATTATTTTTGGGAAGATCTGATGTAATTTGTAGGAATTTGGTTGAGGATATTTAATCTGAATAATTCTTCATGATTATTGTGGATTTTTACTAAAGAGTTAATCTTCTCAGGGGCTAAATCGAGGAAGAATTTATTTAATCTCCCTGATAATTTATCTGATTAAAGATTGATTTTGAGGAGCGAATTATAGGGAATTCTGACATGCTTATTCATCACCATCCTTGTATCTTGAATTTGATGGATAAACTATCATCTGAATGTTTTTTATCTGTGACTAATTTGAGGATTTTATTGATCATATTCTTGAGGATTTAAATCATATAAAATAACAGATCCTAAGTTTGATTATTTTCTCTGTTTATTTTCTTTACATCTATTCTCTTTCTTTTCATTTTCTCTTTATTTTCTAACACAAAAATTAACACAGCATTTAATTATTTAAATTTAAAACAATGCAACTAGAAATAGTATGTTCCCTGTGTTCGACACGGGTACACTTACCAAGTAAAATATGTGTTCACAATATTCAATGATTATGGTTTTTTGTCGCTCATTTTTCATCTACTATGCTACAACTATCGATTTTTAAAGAGGTGAAATTCACTCTCATCAAAGTGCATGAGGGATTTTAATGTAGAAAACCCCAAAATGAAAGGGGGAAAAATCACATGGGTGACTCAACCAGATCAAACTTCTCCACTATATGGTGATAAAATAGCTCTCGCTAAAGGCTATAAAAAGCCAAGTCCTTCTCCCCAAGGTGTATCAACAATGAACCACACCTACACAAATAAAAGGGGGATAAGATGGAGAAATGTCATCCAAAGTTGGCAATCCAAACTTACTCCACATCAACCCAAACTCGACTCCTTCTCAGTGTGATTTCCGGTGACGAACTCGGCTTGATCCTAGAGATTTTAAGGTGGAAAAGAAAAGAGAATGTGCACCCTTAATTCTCCCAAACAGCAGCAGTGACAGCCCTAAATCGTTGGAGAATAGAATCGCTGAATGCTTCCCAGTTTTGTCCGCCATAACCTAGAAATTTGCTGGACAAATTTCAGCCATTCCATGGGCGTGCAAGTACGCCCACAAATGGGCTAGAATTCAGGGGTGTCTATATCCTAACAAATATCCCCCTCCATCCCATGAGAAGAATATCAAAAACAAAACAAGGTCCAAGTAAATAACATGGACTCCTGAGGTCCAACATGATGGTTGAGTTCCCACATGGAAAAGAATTCACCATCCACACCCTCATCAACTAATGTGGAGTTCGCTCCAATCAAACAAGGCAGTATCAATCTTCAAACTTTCCCAATGGTAATGCCTTGGTCATGATGTTTGCACCATTGTCATTTGTTTTGGCAATATTTATCATGCACTTCTTGGACCTGAGACTCTTGAAGAATCTTTTCCATTATTTGGTTGTGTATGGAATGATAGTAAATTTGAAGTCAATGGGGGTCCAGTTGTGAAAAGGTTAAGACCATGGGCTTGAGAGTGCAGTAGTCTAATAAAAATTTTATCAAGAACAAGTTACTTCTTTTCTAAAATGATTCGTATCGAATTATACCTCACATCAATGTTCTTCGACCTCACATGAAATGTGGAGTTCTTGCCAAGGTAAATAGCACTTTGATTATCACACTAAAGCACATACTTGTCTTGCCCAGAATCAAGTTCTTGCATGAACTTCTCCATCTACAACAAACTCCTTGAATACCTCTGTAGTTGTAATGAACTAGGCCTTTGTAGTAGATAAAGCCATACACTTCTAAAAATCGAGACTGTCAAGAAATTGCCCCACCTGCTAATGACATCATGCAACCTGATAGGGACCTTCTCCCATCAATATCACCTTCCATGTCTGAGTCCATGTAACCAAGAAGAATAGGCTTCCATGTTCCAAAACAAAGAGAGTAGCGGCTAGTACCTCGAAGATATCACAAGATCCACTTAACTACTTCCCAATGTTGTTTCCCAGGATTTGAGATGAACTTACTAACAACTCCAACTGCATGAGCAATGTTTGATCTCGTACAAACCATGACATTGGTGAATTGACAATCTGTCTACTAGGGCTAACAAGCTAGCCTGGTACTCGTTGTATCAGCCAACTATCAAATTCAACCAATAATTAACCCACAATATATGATAAATCAATAAAATGTATCTATGAGTTAAAATTTATTATAACTCTACAAAATGTGTGTATATATGTAAGTATGTAGAGTGTTGAATTTAAGGAGAAAATTAGTAGGTAGCTAATTATGAAAAATTATTTTTTATTAATAATAATTATTTTTTATATATTTTTTGTTTTTCATGTTTTATGTGGGTATTTATTTATAATTATTTTTATTGCTTTATATTTTTATTTTTTATTTTAATTTTGTATTTTAGTTTTTATTTTTTAAATTTTAGTTTATTTTTACTTTTAAAATAAGATATATAATTATATAATAATATAGATATTATATTATTAGTAAAATATTATATATAGTTAATGAAGCTATTTATATTTATAAATAAGTTAAATATATTTAAATTTTAGAAAAAAAATATTTTTATTTTTATATTTTCTATTTTTTGGTAATTTTTATAGAATTTTTCTAATTTTTACAAGTTTTTAAAGTTAATAAATATACAAAACAATGAACAAAAAAATATCTGAGATTGTTTTAGGTTTAATAAATAAAATAAGTCCAAAATTAACGTAAAACCATTTTTAGTATATATTACATAATAAAGAAATTTAGAAATAGACATATATATTTTTATATTTTTAGACAATTTTTGTCATTTATTATAATATTTTTAGGGTTTTATGATCTTTATATTTTATATTTCATATTTTTAGTGATTTATGGATATTTGGTATAATACATTATAATATATATAATATAATTTTTTTGAAATTTTTGAATTTTTTTTTATTTTTATGTGTTTTTATAGCTAAACAAGGAGTAAATACATGTTTTTATATTTTTAGAAAATAGTAAAATTAATTAAATGCCTACATAAAAACTATGCATGAACAAGCATAATATCAGGAACTTATTCTAATTTTCCTACAATTTTTAGAGCAATAAAAAGATTTAATTTGCACAGAATAAAGAAATAAAAATATCACAATTTCAAGGATCTATTTGCAATTAATTAAAACTTAAACTTCATTTACTAATAGATCCAAGAAACATGAGGGCATACATGCAATTCAAACAATGCCTTATGTATCACTACACATGAAGTGGAAGGACCTAAGTGTAATTAGATAGAAGTATGAGGTCCATCATGCAATTTATCCTCAAAATATTACATGCGATATAATTTTTAAAATGGTAAGTAGCAATACAAAAAGATGTAACGGTAGATATGCAAATTATCCAAACGGCACATGGGTCCAACGGTGGATACAGATCTACTTACGTACATCCACAACCTAGATTGGTCGGTAATGGTTCATGGATCAGCGGCTTAGATTAGATCCTCATCTCAATCGATCGGTTGATGCATGGCTCGAGCGGATAGTGGAGATCAAAACTGGGGCGGGACTACAATCTGACAGTTCCTGCTCTTCACGAAGAACATAGGAGAACAGTTCTTCTTCGCCTCTTCTATCTTCCTCTTCTATCTCTTATTCCCAACCCTCCGACCTCCTCGTGTTCTCCAACTGGCCCAATGGAGCTATGTCTCCTCCATAGCAGAGAGATGTGCTCAATAGATCTAGACCTCTTTGGGAGGAGGTTTGGAGCTCTTAGAGTTCATCGCACTTAGAAGCAGGAAGTC